>JAXDDX010000073.1:1297500-1340000 GCA_034670405.1 Hoplostethus atlanticus | reverse complement strand
AGTATCACCGACTCTGTCTGCAGCCTGTGGTCCACAGCTCACTTTCCTGCTGGAGCCCTACTGCGACCTCCACTATGTGGCCCTGCCTCCTGTCTAGCAAACACCTAGCTAGGCTACGGAAAGCCAACAGGTGATGAAGATGATGAAGGTTGAGATTTTGTTTTCAGAAGTAATGAATCTATCTATCCTCATATTTTGTATAATGTTAATTGCCTACAGTTACGTAACATACTGCATGCTAAAGCGTTAGCATGTCCACCAGACAGAGCTAAGTTATCTACCGGAGACACAGAGATGATTTTGGTGCCAATTGGTGACCAGTGGGCCAAACTCCAAAAAGTTTGTGTAGTCCTTTAATGCCCCTTTAAAGGGCCAGGTCTTTGTCATCGACTTTTTAAACATCGACAAGTTTTAGGGAAAGCCAAACACGCGTTGCTATTTTATTCAGTGATTCCAAAAACGTTGGAGGTCCAAAAATGTCTCGTCAATTATCCATATGTAACTATGAATAGAATCAGGGTGAAGAGTACCTAGACAGTAACAAGCTCACCAAGACCATATAGAGGAAATGTCCTTCAGCCAGTGATACAAATTATAGCCCACCATGGAGATCAGTCTGTCACATCACAAACATGAGGAGTAACTGATGACCACCGGAGGTGATTGGTGGATATCTATATTTGGCCGGGGGGGGGGGGGGGGGGGGGGTAGTCCAGCTGTCACACCATCACAGCATGTCTGTTTCACCCCCTTCCTGCCATTTATTTAGCAGTTTCTTCCTGCTAAAACCTGCTAAAAGTTACATGCTTGATTTGAGAAGCCAGAGATGTGCTTGTTATTTTAAAATCCTGCTGTTGCCAATTTACCATCAAATGTGACTCAAAATCAATTTGACAGGTACCCCTTAAAATGATGATTTTTCTATTTTATGACATTACTAGTCACCAAAAAATTGCAGCTCACTTTATAATGTAATAGCCAACATAATAATAGTATACATTATGTGTCCAGTATTTTGCTACACCATGTGTACTTTATTTATGGGCTTTTTTTATTACATCAAACACAATTATTACAATGTGCGGAGATATTAAATCATAAGTTGCCACAAGCTCTGCAGGGAACATAATTATGTATCCAGTAGGATACTGTAGCTGTAAGTGCCTTATGTGTGCCAACATGCATTTTAAAATTCACCTTATTAAATCTATGCAATTTACACATGTAGATAGAATATGTAGGCTATGTGGGTATGTGCAGTACTAGCCTCTCTGCCTTATTAAGTACCACAATAACAGACAGAAACTGTTGTCTGCTCTCATTTTCACTATCATGATCAGAACATATTTATTGATGTAGGTAACATACATGCAGAAGAGTCGTATGCAGAGTGCACAGAAATATGAACAGATGAGAAACAGTGCAATGTGATGCAGGGATTTCCATTATTTCAGGTCCAAGGGTCTGAGTGATCTGGCCATGAGTTGTAGATTTATTGGCCAGTATGGGGATTAGGTTAAATTAGATTAGTGCGATGTAAGTGGGTGTTTAAGGCGTAGTGTTTCATTTTCTTGATTCTTTCCCAGCCTCAGTGTGTGAATATGGATGTAAGTCTTAAATGATCCAGAAGATGGCAGCACCCCCTCACTTTGTGTCCCAAACGGCCGTAAAAATCACAAGAAGAAGAAGTTTGCGACGTTGTCGTATTTACGTCAAGATGTATCTGGCCGCTAAGCTTATGGCTTAGCTTGAAAGCTAACTAGTTAGTTTCGTTTTAGATTTGTTTTTGTTTTTGTTTTTGTTTTGCAATTCAGGACAGTTTATTAGATGGGGACCAGTGGCTTACCATGAAACTCCGGGTGCAGAATGACAGGTAATTTTAGGCTTTTATAAACTGAGTGTGTTCTCTGATAGCAAACAGTAGCTAGCTCAGTTAGCTCCGGTAGTAGCTGATTCTGTCACTGTGTGGGGGGTTCTGGTGATTGTTTGTGACTGACATTCAATGATTAAAAGAAACACTTTATTTTAGTACCATCAAGCTAGCGGTTTCTTATCAATTAACTTCTAATCAATCAACTTTCAAAAATATTTTGAAGACAGTGACACGGTCATGAGTTGAGGTTTTTTTTTTTAAATTTTTTTTTTTTAGAAACTCTTCCAGTAGTGACTAGTCTGACTACGTTAACTAAGCAAACCAAAATTGGTTGTTCTAAGAGGAATGCGAACTGTGGTGCCAAATAGAGTCTGAAACTACAGCCTACTTCGTAATCCAATTTACACCAAGTAATACTGTAAAGTAATACATCCAAGGTACAAAAACATGAAGTTCAATAGGTGACCTTATTGTGAAACATCTCTGGACCAGGTTGTTTGGAATGAGCCCTGTTTTAGGGTGACTGTCCAAAGATCACTGAAAGGTCCTGCCACAGAACACGGATGTACACATTTACTTTCTTAGATTTGACAAAAAGGTCTTCAAATGTATCGTTGTTTCTAGGTACTTATGAGATTATTGAACCTGTTATTAACTGTAGGTAACTACAGCTGTAATTGCAGTTAATGCTGGGCAGATTGTGACTGAGACTGCAATATATTCCTCTTGTTTTGTTTTATTGTATCAAAGGAGTGATTCCAGAAGAGCATTGAAACTGAGGGCGCCTTCAACTGTAATGCAGCCTAATTCGAGCGAGCAGGGCGCTCATGCAGGAAATGGTTTATCCCTGACTCTGCAACCCGAAATCCTCACCAGGACACCGGGCACCGGTGCTACCGCCACCCTCGAGAGCAATGAAGTGCGGGTATCCATGACCAGCGGGCCTGGGGAGTCCAGCGGAGGTGCATCATCCAGAAGATCCAGAGCCAACTCCCACAGCCACTCTCACGCTCACTCTCATTCACATTCCCATGGACACAATCGACCCCAGCACCACTCGCACACAGAGCCCGAGCCCGACCCTACTGACTCTGATCCGGACTCTGGAGAGCCCAGCACCTCCTTCTCTGAGCTGCGCTACCTCTTCCGCTGGCTCCAAAAGAGTCTCCCTTTCCTAATCATCCTATGTGCTAAACAGGTCATCCAGCACGCTCTTGGTAAGTCGGAGAAAAACAAACGGCATTGTTTAAACTCTCAGCACAAGGCAACGTGTCTTAATCTCTGCCGATTTTCCAGGTCTAGCAGTCGGGGTCGGCCTCTTCACAACTTTTCTGTATGTGAATAAAAACATTCAAACTCAAGTCTTTATTCAGGTAAGTCGTGAACAGAGAAACATAGTTTTTGTGTATATTGCATTGATGTTGATTTCACATACAGTTGTGAGGTTTATGAACCTTTTTGAATTACCTGCATTCTTGTATAAATGGCTCCTAAAATATGGTCTGATCTTCATCTAAGTCATAAAAATAGATAAACACAACATAAGTAAACAATTAACAGAGAAATTTGCACTTTTACGTGTTTTTATTGAACTTATTCCCCAACTGTATGTTCCCAAAACCTGAATTTGCCCGTGTGTGTCATCAGGATCGTCACTCAAAGCTGCAGTGCATATGGCTGCTACTCTTCCTGGCCTCCTCCACCCTCCTGCTTTACTACACCTTCCTCACTGAGACACTTTACCATTGGTAAGACGGACTCATTTATTTCACATCAGCTGGTTTCCTATAAATCCTTACCTACTAGTAAACTACTAGAATGGGATGAAACATGCACAGTTCTCTTTACTGACCTGAATGGCTCTCCCTCCTCTCAGCCTCATCTTCCTCAACCCAACCATCGAGCCCCTGGGCTTCTGGGAGGTGCTATGGGCAATTGGTGTCACCAACTTCATAATTAAGTTCCTCTTCATGGGGATTAAGTGCCTTATCCTGCTGCTGCCCTCTTTACTGGTGACGTACAGGACCCAGGTAGGGGTGGATGGATTCCTTGATGTTCACCGTCACTGTTTCAATGTTGATGGTTTAATATTGTCCCTTTTGAACGTTTTAAACCCTCCCAACCTGGAGCAGATAAACATCATTTATTTAGAATGGCAGGGTGTTTCTTTTGCACAACCTCCAAAGAGGAAGCATGCTTTAAGATGATAAGAACCAGGGGGTGTGTGTGTGTGTGTGCTTGTGTGTGTCCAGGGGCGGTGGCTGATGCTAACTGAGGAGCTGTGCCAGGTCCACCAGGCCATGGCTCCTGTTCCTTTATGGTTCCGCTACCTGGTCACCTACCAGGAAGTGGACGGCACCCCCGGGCTCACACTGGGGGTCCTGCTGGCTTTGGTCTACCTCATGCTGAAGGTGACACCGCCTAGGATTAGACGGCAACAGATCTCAGTTGTCCTCAGTTTGTCCAAGTCTGGTTTTAACTTCTTTTTTTTTTTAATTTTTTTTTTTTTTTAATCTCCCTTGCAGCTTTTAGGATTTTATGGGCAGTGGACATCTTTCTTGAAAACTGTGAGGATATTTCTCAAAGGCGAGGTACAGTGTTGAACAACTTCCTTGTCAAATGTTCCAAGTTTCCAGGAGGTGTTAATTTTAAAATATCACATTTTGTCAGTCATTTTGTTTGGTGAATCATTTTTAACATCACTGGGTCACTGTACAGCACTGTCGATGCTTTTTTTTTTTTTTTTTTTTTTAAATCAGTGGTAACACACCATTTAATTTTGATAATAGTTGAATTGCTGTTCTTCCACCTACCAGTGTAGCTCTTGAACTGTAGCTAAATAAGCAACACATAAGTAGCAGCGCGAACGGTGATTTTTTTCATGGTGTGTGTTTTACGCCTTCAAACGTGACTCCAAAACACACACCAAACCTGTTTTCTAAAAGTGTGTTGTTGTTGTAATGGTTGTTTTTCAGCGTACAGAAACAGCAGCCACCAGGAGCCAGTGCAGCGAAGCCGGAGACGTCTGCTCCATCTGTCAGGGAGAGTACAGGGAGCCTCGGGCACTAATCTGTCAGGTAAAGCCCTAGAAGTACATGTACCAGCACAGGCTGCAGAAGGGGGCCTGTCGTGTACAGTAACTCGTAGCTATGGAGTGTCTTTATTTAGCTCTATTTTTTTGTTTAGATATTCTAGTCCCTTCTTCCCACGGTGCCGTGGGCATCAAGAGGCAAATTCAGATCATTCAGGCCGGCGTCACACACGTCACTCCTTTATTTATTTTATTGAGAAGTATCAAGTTAAGAAAACCATTTTGACCATTTATATGAATCTTCACACCTTAGCTGCTAATTTTCACTCCCACACTTTTTGTATTGCAAAAGAACTATTCCATCTACTCTTTTGACTACTCATGTTTTGAAGCTGTTTTTAGCTGGATAGCTGTAGCTTGCAAATGTGGGACTGTACGGTATCTGTACTTGTTCTTCAGTACCTGTCACTTTTTTTCACCAACCTCGGGAATCCATAATATTCATCTTATCTGACCTCATCTGGCTTCCTGAACGATAAAATAAAAGTATTTCTTATTTTCCTCTAATGTTTGAATAGTCAAGCTGACCTGCTGCTGCTTCTCCTCTCTGCAGCATATATTCTGTGACGAATGCATCGCTTTGTGGTTTAACCGGGAGAAGAGCTGCCCTCTCTGCCGGACCGTGATCACAGAAAAGGTCTACAAATGGAGGGACGGCGCCACGTCTCCCCACCTGCAGATCTACTGACTGAATAACGAGGGGGGGAGGGGGGGCTTTTGGATCTGGGATATTGTTATTGACACGTGTTTGATGTGAGTTTGTATGGCAGGCGAAACCCATTGACTTGTAATGTTGTCCACACTGTTCTCCATTAGTTAAGGGCTGTGCCCCCTACTGGCCAAGGTCGGTAAGGACACACAACTTGCACCGTGGCATGCTCTGGTTGACTGCACCAAGTCTCCATTTGTCACTTTTACAGACGACTGAAAGTTGGATCTCTGCATGCCTGCTAGTGTTGTTTTGCTCTTTCCCACCATTGTTTTATGTTTTATGTCTCATTGGTTACCTTTTATTTCATATGTAGAGGAACAAGTACAAATTTGCCTCATGACAGGAAATTCTGTTTCTTCTACTTATAAATATGGGTGCGTAAGAGAAATATATTCAAACAGTATATTAATCCAGTTTCTCTGCACCCCTCAGTTGGATGAAATGTGCACCCCATGAAACCTTGTTTTGCTCAACGTATTGGGATTTGTGGTACAACACTTCTCTGAGTGTGTAGAGGTAAGCATCCACATACTCTACTTAGGGGTCTATGTGCTTGCTGACTTCTACTGCAGATGTGTCCACCAACATGAAGGGGGGGGTTGGAGGGCTGATAACTAGCATATTGCATAGGCTTTCAAGAAGCTGTGAAGCCCTACAGTATAAGTGCTATTCCATGGTCCAGTCTGCTCCAGAGGTTGGACATGGTAGGTTAAAGATAGAGATGGAGAGACATGATTTGTTTTCAGCTTTTGGTGATTGGTTTACGTAATTGAGAAAACGGATGCAACTAAGCTTGTGAAATTAACTTGATTCACACAAATTATTTTTCTATAGAGGTGGTGTAGCCTCCTTTTTGTAAAAACCAAAGAGTGGGAGAAGCATCTATTTTATTATGTGCTGAAATCAAATCACTGTTTTTCAATTTTTTTGTCCATTTAGATCCACAAACTTTCTGAATAAAGATGTACAGTTGATTGAGGTTTGTGACTTATTGCTGTTGGTAGCAAATAGATGACCATGCACCTCGAGAGTCAAAAGCTTTTGAAAATGAGTGCACTTGTAGAAATCAGACTTGTTTACGTCCCCACTGAGACCACCCATATTAAGGCAGGTAATTGATACAGGAGTTGATGGGAAAGATGAAACATATCTTTTGAAAGTTGGTGTGATCTAAGAGGGGGCCAAACTGGGCTGAAGGTTCTTGTTATCCATCAGTGGTTCTGGTTTCACATTACGAGTTTGCAGAGCCCTGTGTAACCTCCACGTGTACACAGGCAAAACACAGTCAAGCATGTCATGAGCAAACTTTACTGCCAACAACTGACAACTGTTCACTTTTAGAATTAAGGTGGACCGGAAGCACAGACACAGAAAAGCAACAATGCTACGTTGCCAACCTGCTCTTAACTTCACAAAAAAAAAATGTCTGGCCTGACTTGGAAAAATTGCATTCTCACATTTTTAGTTTAGCCACTGTCACATTCCTCAGAAGCGGGATCCATTTAGCTTTTTTTATTTTGACTTCATTCATTCATTATGTACATGATACATATTAACATTTCCGCATCTCATGGGGCAGATGCAGCCGTGAAAAGTCAACATCAAACATTATTCAATGCCCACCAATGATTTGAAAACCCAAAGCTGATGTTTCACTTGCAACAAGCAATTCTCTTCATAGGTTTTCCAACTAAAGTCGGCTAAGATCGAGCTTCTCAATGCTCTAAATAGACAGGCATTTGACTGCGGACGCCCCATAGATTGACATAGGCATACCTGAATACAAGTACAATTATTATCCTGGGGACCCGTTGGTACACCCTTAAGGGCCTCTGGATGTCCCAGCAACCCACTTTGAGAACCACTGCAGTAATGCACACACTCAGATCATATCACAATCAATTGGAAGAGGGAAGAAACGCACATTGTTCAGGGACACGAAAACAGAGAGTGTATGTTCTGGATCGACTCCAAAGCATTCTATACACATCTACGATATATATACACACAAGCTGTAATCGGTCAAGAAAGGCACAATGCCATTCCCCATTGGTTTTTGCATCAATACGCTGCCCATTTCTAGCACTGCAAACAGAAGTTCAAGTTTTGAGCAAGATATCAAAATGTTTGTTTTCTTGGAATATGATACTATGCTGCACAATAAATATTCTAAAGACATTTAGGACATCCCTATTTTTGGAAAGAATAAAAAAAAAAAGCTGCATTTGAGGTTTCTGTAAGAGATGTTCACTGGAAATGAAGTCATATACACTCTTACTTTTTACTTTGACAAAATAAGTCTCCGACACGAAATTGTGAGCATATTCACGGCTGTCTGATCTACAGTTAACTACGTAATAAATACATCATTGCATAGTGTGACCGATGCAGTGGAAACAGAAATGGCACTTGAAATAAATACGCATTATAACAAATCACCACAGATAGGAGTAAAAGAGTGGGGTGACTGCTCTTGAACGTAACACAGTTGAGTTGTTGCACCTGGGGCCAGGTGAGCTGGAAGAAGCAGCAGAAATCAAACTCGCCCAACACTGATCATATTAGGACCTCTGTCTCTGCAGCCATTACACAACCTTTACCTGCATTGAAAAAGAAAAAATACTTATAATAAAGACAACAAAATGAAAATGCTTCTCCTAGCACCAACATGGTCTGATAGAAAAATCAGCCACATCCATCTATGGTTGTTTACCAGTGCTGAGTTGTGGCAATTAGGTAATCCAGCAACAACAATTGAAACAGTGCTTTTGGTCAGTCAATTCACAACAAATGTTTGGGTAGTGAGAAACATGAGGGAGGCATCGCAGACCTAGGCAAAATTTCCATTGAAATGTTAGGCAAAAGGGCTACAGCATAAATAACTGACCACTAATATGATAGAGTCTGACTCAGGGCTGCCTTCAGAGACCTTTTAGCATCACGGGAATATCTGCAACAGACGTAGTGGTCTGCTTCGGGGGCAACGGGGACAAATGGCTTGACTCCAGAGGCTCATTTAGCAGCTTCAAAACACACATCTCAATTCAAAACAGGATTTAATAGATGGTCCACTCTAAGTCTGGGTTCGTCCCTCCGACATCGAGAGCCCTATTCTTGTCAATGCACAATGAGCACACGCACAGCACCCAGGCACACGAGACACAAATGTAGCCTGATCAATAACAAGGCAGTGATAAGAATTTGGCAGAGTGCATTTAGGATCGTCTGGGCTTGAAATGACAAGACGCACTCTTCAATTTGTCTCCTACCATGACAGTGGCAATAAGGCCACATGGATAAGTTTGTTGAAAGAAAAAAAGAAAGAAAACAATTGATGCAGGAATCATCCGAACTAAGCGTAGGCGATCTAAGTGACACTCAAAAAAGGCATTTAGAGTCTGTTTACATTCAACACAAAGAAATTGAATCGTACTTCCAGACCGGCCTGCTACGTACAGACAGCATTCCAGTTGGGGCTAGTAAAGCAGTGCCAGCATTTGGTATTGATTGCGGTGGAAGTGATACTGTCAGCTCAATTCTCTTATTTGTAGCTGCTTCTCCGTGAGCCGTGCGCCGTCTTCCTCCCCCCGCCCGCACGTTTCACGTGACGGAGCCGTGAAAAAAGGCAATGTGATTTTCAACGTCACGCGGTTGAAGGGAAAAACGGTCAAACAAGGAATACTGTGTTTGTTGCGGAACTGTTCTCCAATATTTCTACCTACTAAGAGTGTAACCTATGACCTCTTATCGCAAGGTGAGGTAATGTTTTTAAAAAAGCCATCTCATGGGGGAATGTCTTCACCAATGTCTCGTTACCAGAGACCACACAACCATCTCACTCATTATGATGGAAGCAACTAGTAGTCAACACTAGAAGTAACACTGTCCAGACTCAAAAGGTAAAAAGCACCAGTATATCATAGGATAAAGCCAGTCAGGACGCTGGGACCAGGCAGTGGGGCTGCTCTGCCCACGCATCAGCTGGCATCACACAGCCAACAAGCAAGTCAATCAGGAAGCGCCTCGCTCACAACTCTCCTCTGACTGGCGAGATATCTGCTGTATTGGATTGTTGGTTATCTGCGGTGGGCTGAGAAGACCAGGCTAAGCCAGGAGGAGGCGGGAGGCTGAGAGGGAGGGAAGGCGCTGCTGGAAGGAGCTGGTGATCGGTGTCGACAGTGTTAGTCAATTGTTTAATTTCTACAAGTCTCGTTTTAAAAGAAAACAAAAAAAAGGAAGAGAAGGAGGAATTGGAAGAGTCCTAAGGTGTGGAGGCGAGCCGAGCGTCATAGGTTCATCCGTAGATGTTCTGGCCGCTTGGAGTTCATGGGGTAGGCCTGCTTCTTGAAGGGTCCCCGCGCCGCCGACGCCCGACGGCTGCCTGATGGGACGCGGCGCCGAGGCCTCAGAGCTGCTGCTGCTGCTGCTCACGTCCATGTGCTCCACGGCCGACACCTCCATAAGCTGCTCCCCGGAGCCGCTGAGGTTGAGCAGGGACGGGGACACCAACAGCGTGGGTCCCCGGGGCCAGCAGTCCCCACCGGCAAACTTCACTGGGCTGGGGGAAGCAGGAGAGGAGGAGCGTGATGTTCTTTTATTCCTCTATTCAATTTCAATAGACTTTCATTTGTGTGTACATATCAAAGTGAGCTATACTTTGTTTTTGACACTAAATACTCTATTTACTATAAGCTAACGAGGCTAGCATTAGCAACATTAGCTGACTATGATTATTGCAAGTACAAAATACAGCTAATTACAAATGGCAACACCTCTCCAGCATAAATTTCATAAAATTCACGTTTGAATGCCAGGGCATACGAAATAAATCGAAAACTAAAACGTACTTGTTCATTTATCTGTGCAGGCCGCCCCAATACAATCAATGTATGGGAAACTGGCATTTTCCAAGGCCTTTTCTAAGTCCATTGTGGAAAACGGAGGGCATCAAGGAGGGTAGGATTTGTAATGGGAACAATCTGTAAATGATCAACATAAGTCGATGACAGACAAAACAAGCTGCTGTTACCTCACAGGTGTCCTTGGGCTCCCTGGGAACTTCCGCGGGGACCGGACCTTTGGCTCAAAGGAGAACTTCTCCTTGACGTTTTCAAGCACCGAGGGGGCTACGTACGTAAAACCCTGGGGAGGGGAGCGGGGGGGGGGGGGCAAAGAAAGAGAACATCTGAGTCCACCTCTTCAAAAGACCATCTTTCCGAAAACAACCCACAGCTGATGATGAGCAATGAAACGCTGACTAAACCGTATCATGCAATGTGGTGGAACAGTCAGTGGAGCTTCCAGGAAAAGCAAACGGGACAAAAACAGATGGGATGCATTAGCTTATTCTCGTAAGAACCCGTTGTTGAAATGGAAATAAAAAACATTAAGTCCAGAGCCTGCCCGTTTGTATGTTTGCAGACAACACAGCAACAATAAAAGGGCATGAGTAGAGGGCGGAGGTGCTGCAAGAAAACCCTGTCCTTTCCTTTGAATGTCCTACTGGACACTACTGTCACCCCACTAAAAGGTTTATTTCAACTGAAGATATTTATGTTGAATATATGGTTCATTTACATTTGTAGTTGTTAAATCAACACTGGAGGAAATTGGATCTGCATTAAGAGCACCCTTCAAGAATCTCTGTGCATGTAAAAACTGAAGCAATACACTCAGATCTTCCTCGACTGGGCCTTTAACACAGAAGAGAATAAAGGAGCGTGGTGATGCTTCTCAAGAGGCCGCTAGTGGCCGGGAGATGGCACTCACCAGGAAGACTTGATTGGCACTTTCGCTGAGCGTGGAGTCGTCGGGGCTGTCCACCGGCGTCTGGCTGGTGAACTTGGAGTCAAACTGGCTGACATCATCAGCGGATTGCTGCCAAAGGAAACCAGGATTGTTAGCCACCTCTGTTAGCCGGGGACAGGTCACAGAGGACGCCGCCTCTTTTAAAAAGTAGCACTGTTCATTTTTAGACTGCTCTGCCGGCGGGATAAGGGACAAACTCACCAGGAAAGGCTTGAACGGAGGCTCTACTTTGCGGGCGAGGAGGTCGTCCCAGTTTATATGCCGGAAGAATGGGTGGGCCTGGGAACAACAGTGACAGCAGCAGGGTTTGCGGGGGTTATTTTTTAAGCTCAAGACATCATCGGCCAGTATGGATTGTACTAGATAGAGGGAATGCTCACCCTGGAAGATATTTTTCACATCCTCTACATGCTCATTTTTCTAAACACCCTGTAATTTTTAACATGGCAGGACCATCCTGAGTTTTCCAAATGGCATTTTATTCATTTCCATTTCCTCATTTTTCAATATGTTAGTGTTCCAGGTTTTCCAGGATGCATGGGACCCCTGAACAGGTTTTCAGTATGGAATAGAACAGGCACCAAGGTAGGTATTCTTAGCCGGTAAAGGGAATGTGACCGCACATTGCAGGCGTAGGCTGTATTTTAACAGATGTATTTACCTGGACTTCTGAGGCGTCCCCTGGTCCAGCACCCAGACGTAGCGAGGCATTTCGTTTCAGCAGCTGAAAATGAGAGTTTAGTTTAGACTCGGTTTCTCTGGCACTCAGGAAGGTTCAGCAGAGACAACGGACGGGGAATTAAAGTGTTTACTGCTTACCTTTTTCAGAAGGTCCCTGGCTTCTTGTGTGAGGTAAGGTGGAAGGTTGAGTTTGCACTTTAGGATTTTGTCAATGGTCTTCTTTCGATTTTCCCCGGTGAACGGCGGCTATGAAAGAGAAGTGCATCGTCAACATTTCTTAAGCAAATCCATCCTAAAGCAAGCACACATTTATATCTCCTTCTGAAGACAAGAGGAGGATTGTTGGAGTTTGCAAAATTTGCAACTAAGGTGTAAAGACTCATTTTGACAATGATACAACTTCTACTTAATTAAATACTGATCAATAAATTATTTGGAGGAAATGATGCTCTCAAGTGCTGTAAATCAGGACAAAGTGTAACAGCGCAAAGCTAAAGGACCTGAATTTGCCTCTTGATGACCACGGCGCTGTGTGAAAAAAAACCTTTTTCCTTCAACGATGCCTCTATGGGAGCGATGGTGCGTACTTACTGCTCCTGTCAGCATGTCATACATGAGAGCTCCCAGACTCCACCAGTCCACTGCCCGGTTATGGCCACTCCTCATTAGGATCTCTGGAGCCCTGAGGAAGGAGAAGGGAAGGACAAGATGATACGGTGGATGCACTACGCTGTGTAAAATGTGTAGCCATGTGATTGGAATGTATGTGATTGAATGCGTGTGTCTAAAACTGAATTCTGAATTGATCCAGAAAATTCACATTCCTGTAAAGGAAATATAAACGTGTGACGTACATGTACTCTATGGTGCCACAGAAGGTGTGGGTGACCGTTCCATCATGGATGGACTCCTTACACAGACCAAAGTCCGTCAACTTCACATGACCTAGAGGGAGAGAACATGAACAAGACAGGAACTAAGCGCCAAACAAGCCATGGATGAAGTACCTGACAGGCTAATGAAAGAAGAGGCTATGTGACTCTGACAATTTTCCCAATCTCTTTTGTGAGGGCCACTCAAGTTGCTGTACCGTTGTTGTTGAGCATAATGTTCTCAGGCTTCAGGTCTCTGTAGATGATGCCTTTCTGGTGCAAGTGACCCAGCGCCATCGAGATCTCAGCCAGGTAGAAGCTGTCAGCAGAAAAAAACAACAGACTGGTCAGTCTGGTCATTGAGTGAAATAATCCGTTTTCTTCTTTACCCGTCATTGACATGAATACCCTTTCAATCGTTTTCCACTGACACATTCCATATATTCAACTGCCCTTCACATCTCTGCACTCAAGGTGTTGTGGTATCGTCAGAGTCATTGGGGTTATTCTAAGAATAGCAACACAGCACGCCCTTATGGTGTAGGAGCATGCTTCATGTAATCACTGCTTCCATCACCAGGCTGTATTTACACAACAGGAGGACGTGAACTCTAGGTTCCATTCTCCAAGGACCTGCCTGAGAAACATGGCACTATACTTGGGCCCATATTCACACCAGGCATGTGTAACCAGGTTAAAACACGTGATTACGGTAAAGAGGAGTATGTTGGCCAACACACACAGCAGAGTAGGTTGCAGTGCAAACGGTGAAAAAGTGCAAACACTCCAAACAGTGGCTGCCTTGCTACAGTAGCTTAGTGCACCTACCCATGTTTCATAATGTCTCTGGAATCCCCTTACAGATATCCGTTTCCTTGTGATGCAGTCTATACTGAAAGCATCGTAGTGTGTCAAGAGCTGCTTCCTGTCTGTCTGAAACTCTTTGCTCTGTGTGTTTGTGTACTTGTTGGCCACACTATGTATGTTGACATTAGTCTGCCATATGCAACAGGCCACAGTACCTGTCACACTATACCTCTGATGTTCAAATATCATCTGTCATTTCTGACCCTGCCGTGATTAGACAGGGAAAAAAAGAAAAGATCAATAAGAGTTGGTTTCCAACATGGAGTTTTTGTTGGTCGGCAGAAAAGGGTTTAATATTGGGCAGACTGGGGGGCATTGACTTGAAAATTTGTGCACAAACCAGGGAAGCATGAGTGGTAAGGGAGGGGGGACCCTGCAGTGGTCAGTAACATCCCTGCTTTAGACTGGCTGGCCCTAATCCATTTTTATCATAACTGAAAATGAAATTCAGTCATAATTGAAATGAAAAAGTGGCAATTTCTATTCCAAAATAGTATGCAGCGGATCCATTCTGTAAAAGAGTAGCCCTTTTGCCAACCAATGACTTAAGTTAACTGCTGTCCTTCAAAAATCATTTTATAAAAGGAGTTTTCAAATGGGGGATATCTCACATTGGTGCAAGACTCAACTAGACTTCAAGGTGACTTGTTTTAGCACAACATCTTGAGCCAGCATACTTCCACCTTCAAATGCACACTGGTTTGTCACCAGAGTGACACACAGACAAACTAACTCACCATGCTGTGTCCTCCATAAAGATCCCCTCTCTTTCCAGTTGCATAAACAGCTCCCCACCTGCAACAACCACACAAAATCTCTGCCAGTGAAATGAATGTACAGTTAGAATGGAAACTCATATCGCTACTGGTTAAGAAAACATGAACCTGAACATTAGAATGAGCACTTCGGCAGAATTACAACGAGCGTGCATGTGCGTCTGCATGCCAGTATCCTCACCACTGAGATACTCCAGGATGAGGTACAACTTTCCCCCAGTCTGGAAGGCGTAGATGAGGTCCACGATGAAAGGATGCTTCACCTCCTCCAGAATGTTCCGCTCAGCTTTGGTGTGGGCCGTGTCCTTTGCGTTACGCACGATCATGGCCTGGCAAGGGACCGAGGGTCGGGGTGTGAGAGCTATTCTGGCAATAATTTAAGAGGCCGTTGGCTGGTGACAAGCCTTCAACATCAGCTGCAGAGGTAGAATTGGAATCAGAGCGCCTGCATGGTAGCTACACTTAAGTCTCATTAAGCCAATAAACACAGTCATTACCCAAACCCTCAACCTTCTGGGAATATTAGCTGGCTTCTCAAGAAAAGACAGGAACCAGCACTGTGTCAATTACAGAAAGGAGGCCAAGCTGTACAGAACAAGCAGCCTTGAGGTTTCATGGGAAAGTCCACCGATGCCATTATTGTGGGTGGTCTGACCTAGCTTCTGACTATATACCTGAATGTCACTAGGGGAAACGTCAGTGACTGAACAGAGTTTTTGTTTTGCTTTTTGGTGAAATTGAAATTACAATAGAAACACACCACACCTTACAGACAGACCTGAGTCAAGACACATGCCAACTCCAAGCAGAAATCTTACCTTCTTCAAAACTTTCATGGCAAATATTTTCCCCAAAGTGGCACCTGAAACCTTCCGAACTTGAAAGACCTAAAAACAATTAACAATGTATAAAAAATATATATATCAAAAGGGACATTTACACGTTTTATAATTGATTCTGGTAGGCAGACATCATTAGTCACTAGGCCATTTGCTGTGTAGACCAGTTATCTTATATGCCTCAACTGGGGCTTGAAAATAACAGTTTGACATCCTGTGGACATTCAAATGTATGGACATGAAATTTAATATGCTATGGTACGCAACGTGTTTTCATATTCTGTAAAGGTCATTTTTATGTGTGTGACAATGACAGCATTCCTTACACACTAACGGGCAGGACTGACTTCAGTTCCACCAGGGAGTACTTTGACTTTGCATGAGCCACAGTCAGTGTTTTGTACATCTGTATACCCAAATACACCCTGTTAGCCCTTAGTTTTGAGGCCAAGGAACTCCCTTCAAAATTGTGCCAAAATATATAACTACATGAGTATATCAAAACAAATGACACTACGCGTGTCGGGAAATGTAATGACTTTGTAATGCTGAGAAATTCCCAAGTTGCAGAAAATGACTCTTTATCATCAGACATAAAACCACTTCAAACTACACACTAAACAATTTCAAAGTCAGGCCTGGAAAAGAGCACCTAAAAACAATAAACAATAACACCCACCACTCTGGGCACTCTGGTGTCCTCCCACAGTCCAAAGACACGCAGGTCAGGTGGATTGGAAACTCTTAAATTACGTAGGTGTGAATGTGTTTGTCTGTCTATCTGTGTTAGTCTGTCAATGTGTTTGCCCTATGATGGACTAACAACCTGTCCGGGGTTTGAAAGAGAGAAAGAGAGGTTTGAAAGAGTATTGATCAAAGAGAGATTGATCAATACTAGTGACGCAACAATGACTTCATCAAGCGCTGAGATCTTTCAAAACACACTTTCGGGCCAGTACTGTCTGTTTTGGAGCAAAAACTCCCCACCCAATGGAATTTCATATAAGGGCTCACCCAAAATAGCAAAAGGGATAGTTACATCTTACACCCTGTGTACTGGTAAATGTGCATTGGGGTAGTGTAGTAGTATATAGGGAAAAATAGTGAGTGGTAAAAGACTTTATATTTGAGCTGGATTTGTCAAAGGCATGAAGACATTTCCATGCTTGGGAATCCAATGGCTCACCTTTCCATAGCCACCTTTCCCCAAGACTCTGAGCAGCTCAAAGCATTCAGGCCTGATCTGTTCTGTTCCCTTGTTGACGCTGTTCTCTGAGATTTCAAACTTCTCACAGTCATCCATGTCACTGCCAGATTAAAAAAAAAGAAGAAAAAAAAAAAAATCACATTGAAAACATACACTCATTGTATAGCAGTGTTGATAATTTTATAGATAGAAAGGAATATTATCCCTGATAGTCAGTTTAGACCTAAACATGGTCATAGTTAAAGGTGTAACTATGAGGGTAAAATAATTACAATGTTGTGGTGAGTAAACAGATGAGTGAGCGTTACAGCAGTGGTTCCCAAACCTTTACATACCAAGAACCATCAACTAGATCACCATTATACCACTTAAGAGTTTGCCCTGACAAACCCCATCTAAGAAGATTTTTGTTGTTAGATATGACTTGGTACAGATTTATTTACCTGCCTCTCCTATAAGGTAAAGGGAAGACTATGATTAAAACAATCAACCTTATATACATTCAGTGAAATACTGGTAAAATTAAACCATTCCTCGTTTTCTTGGGGTACCTCCAGGAACCTTCTTAGGACCCCTGCAAGTCTCTGGACCCCACATGCTTTACAGCATATCATATACTCACAATTCAAAGCCACTGCACTGGTCCATGTATTCACCTGAGTTGGCCCTGGGAACAGAGTAAAAACAGGACAGAAAATCGTATTACATAGAAATGCGGTTGAGGAATGTTATTTACAAGCCGACCCTAACTTATTTATAGCTATATTAGGTTTTGCGTTATCTCACTTGGGATTGCCCCAAGAAATTGTTATAACATTTTTAAATGTATGGTTGATAATTGAACAACCAGGGTAATTATAATGACCTAACTAGTCCTTAACTGGTCCTAAATAAATGTGGTGATGAATGCCATCTCAAGTGTGAGATACACTGTGATAAACTCCAACTTAGAGGCTGGTTGAAAAGCTAGCCATAGTTAACGTCCCGAGGTCCATTATCGGACACTCTTTGGCTAGCTCTGCTGAGATTTCAGTCGACTTCCCAGTAAGTCCATCACCTTTTTTACTGTAACCACAAACAAACCAAAGAATAACAATATGAAAGTACTTGTACAGTATCTATACTTCGCTCATGTATCCTACGACTATTTTTCTTGCGATGGACAGATGCTGATGTAACGTTAGCGCACACAGCTGAACCCTTAGGTTCATTATCGCCGAGCTGCCCACAGTACACAATGTCTGTTATGTCCGTTTCCCGGCATCATCTCTCCTTTCTTCCACAAGTATTTGTTGACAAGATGGGAATCCGGGCTACTATATTATACTGATACTATATTGCCCATCCATACAAAGCTACAGGGTATCTTGGGTAGAGCTGTGCTCACTAGTACAAGGCTTAGGAGCCGGTATCCGCGCTTGTTCAGGCGGATGCGCTTGTCCGATTTTGTACTCTCAAATTTGTACAAAATATGGCAAATGCGTTAGTAAACCGTTTTAAATACTACACAGTATCTGTTTGTGGGGGGGCTGTCGTGCAAATTTCGCAGGAAAAGGAAAAGAAGCATGTCAGGCAAGGACGTGTCCGATAATGGATGTCTCGCCAATAATGTTAGCTTGCGTGCCTTAGCAGCGCCGACACGGGCCTCCTTCTTTGCCACGCATTGAGTGCTAACTGGCTAACGTTGTTAGCTACAGCGTTAACGTTAACTCACCCCGTCCTCAAGTTCGTCGTCAGACACATTCTCATCCGGTTGATCCAAATCGATGTCGAAAACCCCAGCCATGGCCCCGGTCCTTCAGAGTATTTAGTCGGTAAACAGAATTCCGGTCCTCCGCCTCATGGGAGGATCATTACCGTTGCAACCGGCTACAGTAGAAACCATGAGCCAGCATCCAGCTAACCAAAACAACACAACACAGCAAAGCCTCTAGTGTCGGCCACCGGCACTACTCAGCTCTGGCTTTTAGGATAGACTCACTGGTGAAATCTGAAAACATAGTTCATCAGAAGTGATCATTGCAACCTGTAAAATAATTACTAATAAAAGTGGAAATTCAGCCTAATCAGGATTCACATCCAAATGGTCCTGAACAGTCCAGTCAACTGCAACTGATTTAGACAAAAGACAATAGACAAAATTATTGTATCTTAGTAAGTAGAATCAAACTGGTAAAGTTTCGAAAAAACATAATTGCCTTTTGTTTAAACTGGTGGTTGTTTGCTTTATGATGATGATCACACTTTGTCACTATATTACACTGGGTTTGATAGTGGGTGGTACTCAATAGTGAGTTTATACTTACATTTCATAGTGATCTTAATGTACTTCATGATATTTTATCTCCTGTGGTATCACCACAATATTCCTATAGGGATTTATAGATTTGCTGTGATTTTTGTATAGTATCCTTCTAAGATTTAGTTGTTTATTCTAAGCATGTGAACAGGAACAACTGTCCCAAATCCAGAGTGCCAAACATTAGGACCCTAATCTGTGATGTCAGGAAGTGTAGTCCTTCTGGGGCTGTTGAGCATTAAGAGGGAATGGTATTTTTTGTGTGAGCTTTTAAACCCCAAAATGAGCTTTATTTCATTAAAAGCTGCTGGTCGTTAGTGGTAACAGCGCTGAAACCAGGAGATTTTGGCTTGGACCAGAGATTCCCAAAGCAGGGTCCTTGAGAGGCTTCCAGGGCATTCCCAGCAAAATGAGGAATAATTTAATTTCATATTCATTTCACTCACTTAAACAGCACGACGAGAGGATGTACATGACTGGAGGCTTCACTCTCCCCACATACAGTACAGACGGCTAGAACGATGTACCTCGTACCTAACAACACAACTCCTCTCAGATGGGCTTCCTCGGGGTAAAATCACATCAAATGGGGGTTGATGGTCTAGTGTAGGTGTAGTTGGGGGGGTCCTTGACATCTGATTTCCACTACCTGCTGCCAGAAAATGACCCCTGGGAATTTTCCAAAAGTCAGTCTCCTACTCTTCGTCAGCGAATTGACTTGAAAGAGCTGCCTGATGAAAATTGTTCAAGATCATAAGAGAAACAGGTGGATAGTTGTTTTAGCTCTCTGCATCTCTCTGCAAACGTTGGGCTACTGTTATGCTGACTACTTGCCCTAGGCTAGAGAGATAAAACAAGTAAACCAGAGACAAAACCAGAGACCAGAGATTTTTCATGGGTTAATTCTAATTTGTTAAATCTGTTCATGGTCAGATTAGTTTGTGATTCACTGCAGTGATTCTCCATAGCTGCCTTTTGCTGCCAGTAGATGGCAGCAAGAATAAGGGAATCTTTGTAGGATGTGAAGGGGTTTAAAAGAAACCATGTTCTCATCTTAAAATCTGTGTGTATAGCTCTGCTGTGGTGGAAGACATCAATCCAACTCAAAGTCCCAACAGAATGTCAATATTTGACTCATTTTGTGTTTTTTTGTAGAACGTCACGGCTTGTCACTCCCTCTCGCGGTTCAGATCTTCATGTAGGATTTTGATGTGCAGATGACGTCATATAGCTCCACATCCACATCTCTGCTCTGCTTTACCCTCTACCTCTGTGGCAAACGCCCAACTGCACCTTTCAAAGTGGCAAAGGAGGTCGAGACCAGGCTAAAGTCAGGGTGCAACCTTGAAGAGATCTTGTCAAATGTTCAGTTAAAGGTGAAGTGAAAAAGTAGGTTAAATTGGAAAGATGCCTCAACACCCAAAGCTAGCTAGATAGTTTGTTGGGTAGGTTGGGTCATGGTGTGAATTGGAGCACAGCTTAAAAAAAGAAAAGAGGTCAATAAGCAAGGTAAGAATATGTTTCTGATTTGTGAGAATATAGAAATCCATAGAGGTTCTTACAAAAAAGTCAATCATAAATATAATGCACCACAAATATTTTAGATGATATTTTAGATTTGCAATGTGTTGCAAATATAAATCATCACATCTTGTT
This sequence comes from Hoplostethus atlanticus, assembly GCA_034670405.1. Lineage (NCBI taxonomy): Eukaryota > Metazoa > Chordata > Actinopteri > Trachichthyiformes > Trachichthyidae > Hoplostethus > Hoplostethus atlanticus. The sequence continues at coordinate 1,319,319 of JAXDDX010000073.1, read as the reverse complement.
CTAGCATAACTGTAACACATCATACAAATCTGATTCCAGCACAACTACAATAAAATATATTTGTAATTTCCATTCAGCACAGATTGAAGACATTTCTACCAGACAACAAGGCAAGTTGAGAGTCTCTTCTCAGCACTGGTCATTGAGGCTACAGTTCCACCAACATAGCAGCTATTGGCTCATGCAGAACTCCACGAAAAGCATTCGTATGATTTTGCCAAAGATATTACAGGACAGGGGGAAAAATGATTTCCTCATTGCTCATAATGAGTACGGGGTAAACAGGAAAAACCAGTTGGAAGTACATATTAAATAAATTTAATCTTCAGCAATCCCGCAGCTTTCTTTTGGTGCAGCCAATGTGAAAACAGCCAGTGGGGCATTCCAGCTGCAGCACCACACGAGTGTTGCAGTTGATAAAAGTATTGATACGATATTTTCTGAGAAGGAACTATACAGATGTCTAGAAATGAGTGAAACGCGACCCTATTTGAGTAACGACTACAGCTGAAATTTCCCAGGGGAGATTCTGACCAGGTCTTCTCCTTTTAGCAGCTGGAAGGTAGCTCATCACCACAACTGTGTCTTTTATTGTGGCGGGGTTGCCTGAAATATCTCTCCCAGGAGGCTCAGGAAAGACTCCCCGCAGGGCAGCGTTGCTTTGAGTACAGCCTCAATTATATCTGATAGTTTGTTTTATTTTGATTGCTCGGCGATCAAAACCAGCTGCTTTGGGTAACAAAATATGTTTTCTGTGCATGTTTTCTGTTTAGTTTTGCTTTGTTTATGTTTACAACAGAACAGACTAGACATTTCTATAAAGTCACAAAGCTCTGTTGTGGGTCCGTGTGAGAGCTTGAGGTTGGTAGACTGTTCAGTCAAAACCACTTTGCACATCTCATGCTCCAATTTTGGCAATATGGATGGTTGTCACTTTGCGAGGGGGGGGGGCATTGAAGACTATCAGTACTTTTCCTGAATCTAGAAGTGTGCAGATTACTATTACACTTTTTCAAAATCTTCTAATCCCAGAAACTGATTTCATTGGAACTTAACTTGAATCTAATGTTGGTCAAATCAAATTCAACACTTCAATTTCAATTCAATTTTAAACTCTGTATTAAAGGGAAAACCCCACCCTTTGGATACTCGGTTAGGAAATAGTTGCTCAGTAGTGGATTTTTGTCTTCAAATCATCACTGATGCCATACCGCACTGTCTTGTCAAGGGATATATTACATCTAGAGAAAATGAAATGTCCATCTCACATGCCCGGGAACAGGAAGAGCTAGCCCTTCTATTTATAGAGCTGATCACGAAAAAGACACTACTCCTATAGTCCACTACCTGAGTTGGGAAGGTAAGTGACTGGAGGCCAGGACCCTCATCATGAGCAATGCATGGAGCTTTAAAGGGACAGTAAGTAATTAATGACTTTTATCAACCTCTATGGACGAAAATGGCAGTAAAACTAATTCCACCTTTAAAAGGATTCAACATCCATAGTGGTTGTGATGCAGGAACACACGTGATCTAGATGGGCTCTCCAGTATCCAGGTTCAATGAAGTGTCCTTGACGGATTAAGGAGGGAAAGGTGAGAGCAGAGAAGACTTTTGAAAGCAGAGAAGGTCTGAGAGAGGATCGGAGGTGTTGTCACAGAAAGAACAGGGCAAACAGTCAAAGCAGAGAGGGACTGGTATATTGGTCCTAAGGAAAAAAACAGATTGCTCACACTGAAAATGAAAGCATCATCTGATCTGTACAGCTGTTTATGCCTTGTTTCAATATGAAATCATGTATTTACTGCTTGGTCTAAAACACAGCCAACAAGATCCTGGGCTGTACGAGAGCTAAAGCAGAGACACGACGGTGAAAAGACGTCCTGTGCCTCGTGGGCTTGCTTTAAATGCAATGGCTATGGAGAGAGAAAGTCTGAAAAGGACACACATGGTGATTAAGACAGATGCGGCTCAAAGGCCGTTAGTAATTAGAGATGTAACATGAAAAGAGGGAGTTTAAAGCGGTTGCGGTTAAGATAGGTAAGATTATGATGGCAGGGAACGCTCTTATGGTGGAGCAAGTAAGTTCATATGAGCTGGGGATGTGGTGTGTGTGTGTGTGTGTGTGTGTGTGTGTGTGTGTGTGTGTGTGTGTGTGTGTCGCCTGGTACAGTTGTGCTTGGTTGAATGCAACAGATCCCTTTGCACCGGATGTGGAGGTTGGATACCTGGCTATAATTAGCTCTGATAGTGATGCCCTAAAGGCTAAGAGCTAATGTGATACTTTATTGATGCCTGTAGAGAAATCCCCCCCCCCCCACTTCCACAGGGAGGTCAAAGGTCAGGGTCAGTGACAGTACATAGGGCTGGTAGGGAGTCAGTCTTGCTCAAAGACACTGAAGCAGGGTAGACGCTTTCCTGCCGCCAACGTATGATTATGATATAAAATAGTTCTGCTAAAGAAAGGCATCTTTTTAAATGTAATCCATGAAGTATTTGACAGTATTTGACAAAAATCCACCCACAGGTTGTGTTACACTGTTGATTGACTTTGTTGTTGTTGACTTTAATGACAAACTGAGGCGGTCGTCTTCATCATAGCAGAATCAGCGTAGGCCTATAGGTTGTCCTACTGCTGACTGTGTTTATTTTCTGATACAAGGATTGACAGTTTGCAGCAGATAAACTTGTGTTTTAAATGTATTGTGAATCTGTATGTTGTTGCTGACCTTTGCATTGAACACAGTGTTAAGAGTCGTGCTTGGATCTGGAAGTTGCAAAGCGATTAAGGAGTTCCACCTATTCTCGATGCACTGAAAAAAACCACGAACCCTTTTCCGTTGGTGGCGGTGTTGCAGTTTTTCCGGTTCATTCTGCTATCGCTCGATTTGCATTTACAGAGGAACGTGTAGACGACGCATTCCCAGCGTGGGTATGCTTGGAATGGGATTAGAGACATTCCAGCGTAATATTTCTGAGATAGCATCACTGCTTATTATGACACACAAACTTGCATTGACACGTAAAGCTGAGCTCGGGCCTCCCTGCCCGGGGATAAACACTGTAACGGAGGCGAGCATGCTGTCAGATTTCAAGCATTCCAAAGGTTGACTCAGTAACGTCTTCTCAAATCAAAAGGGGTGTGTGTGTGTGTGTGTGTGTTGAGTACATTGCTACATTTACCCACACTCTGCTATGGCATGCTGAAGCTTTATTTTGTTTTGTAATGATATATAGTGGCATTCGCTTCCCATGTGTATCTATGACACACCTGAATGACACAGGTTCCTTGGCAAAACTCCTGGGACACCAAGAGGAGGAAGGAGAGAGAGGTAGAACCGTGACAAGCCATTATGTAGGCCTTCAACAATGACCACATGAAGAGAATGGGACTCTGTGTTTAACCCATGGGAGAACATAGCTAGCCCACTTGTAAATGGCCGCAAAGCCAAATTTAGATTTGTTTGGGACAAAAATGGCCAAAAAAAGATTTGTCACCGATAGTTTTCACGGACAGCTTCTTCCCGCAAATGCAGAACAACGAAAACTAGAATTCGAGAGCAGAATAGGAGATTGGATTCAAGTGAAACGCAGTGTAATCTATCAAAGAAAAGGCAGTCAGAACAGCTACTGGGATGTGTGTGTGTGTTTCGTCGTGGTGCCCTGGCGTTGCCACCTGGCATTAGCCAATAGGCATTCTGCCATGCTGGCACCGTGTGGGCAGGAACGCCAGATGCTCTTGCCTGACTATGTACTGTTGAAATGCTCACACATCACGTAGCTCAACGCAGCACAGGGGGGGGGGGGGACATTTTGTTGTGTGTCTAATGCAATGTGACAAAAAGAACACATCATTACTAAGTAATGGGTTGAATACAACTACATGTTTGTAACTCATGCAGCACAGTCCAGCCAAGTGCCTGTCAATACGTGTAGTGAAACACTCACTGACTCTGAATCAGCCTAGTGATCTAATTCAAATGAGCCCAATAATATCTCTACTCTCAGATGGAGTGAATTATGAAGGCACAAAGTCTGTAGCAGTTGATAAGCTTGTTTGATCTTGCTTTGCTAAAGCCACAATAAAGGAAAGTTGGGACTTCTCAATGGTTTAGTTCTCTTAGAAGTGGTTATGGTGTGTGTGTGTGTGTGTGAGTGTGTGTGTGCGCGTGCATGCATACAAGCATGTGTGGATGCCAGATATCCAATACCACTGCAATGGTCAGTTTAAAATAGATGAGACAAATGTGGATTTTCTTGATCATTTTTTTGACTTGTACCAAGGTTCATGCTGACATTGGATGCAGTAAAACTGAAGTTTTCAAATGAGTATTACTCTCTTGATACGGTAAAAAACTGATTATCATGAAGCATAAACAATAATCATATTTTTAGAAAAGGATTATTAGGCTTTTTCTTCTTAAAAGATCATGTGTTCATATATCTAACACCAGCTTGACACTACTTACTATGATGTACGCTATGAGTTTACTTTTTAAAATCTGCCACTTTAAAAAAAAAACTGACTTTAACATGATTCTGAACAAGACAAAAAAAAAAGGAAAGAAAAATCCACCCGGTCAGCGTAATGTAACGAGACAGAGTGTGAAAGGAACTAAGTGGATAACCAAATGCAGAGTGAGCTTGTGTGTGTGTGTGTGTGTGTGTGTGTGTCTGTGTGTGTGTGCACGTGGGGGGTAGGGGGGGTGAAGTCAGTGATATTTCAGCATCCCTCAGTGGTTAGCCTGCTGACAGGGAGGGGAAAAACCCCCCGGAGAGAGGGAGGGAAGGAGGGAGGGAGGGAGGACTCACTCTGACAGAAATTATACCAGAGACACCGGATTCATTCTATAGATGCTCAGCACATGTGAGAGGTGAGAGATGAGAGAGAGAGGACAAAAGCAGTCTCATCATTTGAATATCAGTCCCCCGGCTTGTTTGGACAGGCAGGATTTACATGTTGGGTTTTCACCCAGAGCCCTAGGGTGGGTGGGGGTGGGGGGGCAGGGGTGTTCTTCCTCATGCCCGGTCTGGGTGTGGCTGGTTTGGGAACAGGCTTTCTCTCAACAGGGACTACTGCATCACTCTGGGGCGTCCAGACCACATCTGACCTCGGGACAGAAGATCAGTCTGCCTTTCGTACGCGGCGATGTCAGGTTCCCTTCGAGCTTATACATGGGTTTTGTTTCACTCCATCACTACAGATACATGGTCTGAATCATATAGTACTACAGTGCCTGCATCATAAAACTGACTGTAACATCAATATGAAGTAAATATTCTTCACTCTTCCTCACGCAACTATTGCACATACTAAAAAGTATAACCCAAAAAACTATATATCCATACAGTATATATCCAGGATCCATTTTCAATATTAAATTCTCAAAAATGTTAATATTTCATGAGTTCAACGTTCAAGTTCAACGATCTTCCAAATTTTGGGTTCACTTTCATGTCAAAGATTTTGTACAAGGAGTAACTTTTTTTTTTTTTACAAGAAAACCCTTAATTTGTCGAATAATGTTTAACACCTACTTGTTTACTTGTAATACTCATCATGTTATTAAGGTATAATAAGTGTGTAGCATTTATACATTTATTTCCATTTTGGAAGAAAACCCTTCAGAATAAAGTTTAAAACTTGTACTTGTAATTCAGTTTTACGGTTTGATAAATGTGCAGCGTTCATACAAACTAAATATGTAACGAGAGCACAAGCACAGTTATGAATCACCATAATTGACACCAAAGGTTCGACTTGGAATTTGAAAGGGAGATGATGTCAATGTGGAGAGAACAAATCAGTAATGTGATAACCGTTTGGATGTGAAACATTAGATGGGGAAATCGGAGTGTGATGGACTCAATATCCTCCTTGTCCCTCTCCTAGGCTGACATGTGAGATTCTTTGGAGGCCTGAGGGTCAACACCGGGCCCAGCGTGGTCAAGACTCATCACATAATGAACAGAACCCAATCCACTTTTCAACAGACTTTATTTATAGAGAAACCAGATTTTAAAAAAAAAGAAAAAAAAGAAAACGGTGCATACATGTTTAAAATAACCCCCAGTACAGACAAGACACTTACACATAGAAACATAAACAGAGTTTCTAGACAAACATGCACACGTACAAACACACACACTTATATTCAGACAGGCATGCCAAAAGGGGGCTCCCTTATGGAACAGGACGTCCTGAAACTGCCAAGAAAAACACACTCCCTGAGCCAGCAGGGCCATTCCAATGTTATCCAATGATTTTTGCCTTTATGACCAGGAAAAAGTTTTACCCTTTTGCACTAGTCTAGAAAAAAAAGAACAAAATAAAAACAAAACTAATTCCTCAGAAGGCTACGGCTTCGTGGCGAAAGTATCCACTGGTCAAGGCTCGTTTTTCAGCGTTGTATAATTACCAATTTGTGGCCCTTCGAAAAAAAAAAAGAGAAATTTGTTCCAATAAAATGCAGCCTCAAACAAAAAGCTGTGCGGTATTGAGCAATAGAGGAAAGTTCTCAGCAGAAGAGGGAAGTGTAAAAGGGAAGGAGGGGAGGGGAGGGCAGGGGGGGGAGGGAGGGAGTCGGGTGAGCACTGAGTGTACCATACCCAGGACTGGGTGTCACAATGGAATGTGTTGCAATAAGGTGTGTACTTTCTGGATTCTCTGGAAATTTAACAGGCCGGAGCCAAAGCTTGAAGAGACACACACACACACACACACGCACGCACAGAGTAGCACGTCCACAATCCACAACACTACATCTGTATTTGCAAACACTCTGAAACATAGTTCCGCACATAAAACCACATTAAACCCCTCACAGACGTCAGCGTGGAGGAAATAAACAATAGGCCCGATGTCCCCGACGTTTCACAAGCGGCTGGGGATAAAAGGGAAGTGACATCGCAGCCACACACCTCCGAATGGGAACTGATGCTGACTGAGACAATGACAACAACAGAAGGAGGACAAAACAGGATGCTTGGTCAGATGAAAGAGCCCGAAATGTCAGACAGCCTACAGACTGTTGTCGCCTTGCAATCTTAACAGCCAACACCAGTCTGATAAGCTATCTGACAGGCCGGGAGAGTGACGGACATGCCTGAGATACACACACATACACACACAGATACGAAAAACAAAAAAAATCCTAGTCTTACTTACCATGAAGGGAGAAAAAGAGTGGGTTTGAATGCTGTGAGTGGAGCTAGTGCAGAGCGCAGGGCTCAGCGCGCTCAACAGTGCCCCTCTGTTTTGAATCTACTCGAGTGATTCGTCTCCTGGCTCCGTGACTGGGGCAGTGCAACGAGTTCATTCGAAGGTTCAGCCGAGGTAACGGCACAGACGGTTTTCACTGCGCTCTGAGGTTTCCCCCCCCCCAACCCCCCGCCCCCCCCCCCCCCCCTCGTGCTTGTGCCTGCTCTAGCGCCCACTGTGCTCAGTCCAGCGTAGCACGGCAGCGGTACAGAGGAGAAGAAGAAGAAGAAGAAGAAGAAGGAGGGGAAAAAATACATTTCACCGGCAATGGAGGAAAAAAAAAAAAAGGAATTGCATTTATAAAAAAAGCCAGCTGACGTTATCCAGTGAGCAAAAAAAAAAAATACATATTGATAACATAAAATGCTTGTTTCAAAAGAAGCCATGTAAGGTTGAACATGAGCTTGGTGTCCTCATCTGGGATTTTTACAAGGGCTCCAATGAGACGAGGGGGGGAAGAAGAAAAAAAAAAAAGCTCCAGGGACAAGTTAAGACAAAGGAGAACACTTACCACGAGCCTTAAGCCTGTTAGCCCTCACACAAACTGCCTCCAAGTGAAGGGAACAGCTACTATCTGCTATACTAAGACTACCACACAACCTCCCAGTCTATTAGCGGAGCACAATCTGGTTTAGTCCATAAAAAGATTTAAAAAAAGGGAGAGCGACAAACGTGACAGCCACACAAACACAACCTACTATCTCTTGTCTCTCTCTCTCACTCACACACACACACACACACACTCACTCACACACACACACACACACAGTCGTAGATCTGATTCGATATATGGCTGCATCTGGTAAAGTGGCCCCCGGGCTGACTCGTGTGCTCTCTTCCTGGAAATAGAACAATAAGGGCAGACAAAGGGACCAGCAGGGTGATTCACGGCCGGTTTATCAGTTCTCATCCAAAAAAAAAAAAAAAAAGAGGTACTAAGACGAGGCTACAGTACACACACACACACGCTAGAAACGATCGGCTTAAATCACTATGCACAGGTTGATATCGAGGCTTTTAAAATCTTCACTTTGCTTACGGCTCTACGGCATATGTTAGAAATGAGATGGGGCACGGCGGCATTTCACGTGGACACAATTATTTACAGGCCATGTACACGCCTTGTCTAGCCACGGCACACTGGCATTATTGCACAACAGCCTAATAAAAAAGCAATACGTATAATACATCATATAAATAAAAGATAATAAATAAATAGATAGGCCTTTCCGCTAATAATCCAACCGTTGTGTTGGCGTTACAGTACAGTCACAACATCATCAAAGTAGGAGGAACAAATAAAAGTCAGCCCAACAGAAGGACTGGAATAAAGTGGCTCTAGGGACTCGAGACTAAAGCAGAGCAACTTAAGGCCTCGCTGAGGAGAATTGGTGCCAGCAGCTTCTTCTCACATGCTGAGGAGTTGCCAAAAGCCCATTATGGACGCCTTAACCACACAACAGCATATTCACACACACGTACACATACACACACGCACACACACGCACACACACACACACACACCGGCAAGCAACCTACCTTAAAAAGAGAACAAACCCAGATGTCACTATCAAATGAAAAGCCTTCAAAAAGCAAGTAAATGGAAGTCCCAAGTTCAACGCAAACATGTTGCTACAAAAAAGCAAGAAAGAAAACCAGATGGAGGCTGATACTTTTGGCACCCACGCTTCAGATAATGGTGGGGTATCTGCCCCGGTTGAAGCCTGGAGGAAGAGCAGAAATGAAGGAAAGAAGCGGTGGGGAGCTTTGAAGGGGCGCTGGGTTTTTTTTTTTTTTTTTCTTTCTCTGAGGAAGAGGCGAGAGGCTGCAGGGGATGGGAGGACCACGAGGGCCGGCCTTCACTCCGTCTTCCCCTCGGAGTACTTCTCCTGCTGCCGGCGCTTGGCGTAGCTCTGGGCCATGGAGTTGACAATGGAGCAGACAAAGAAGCATACCATGATGACCACAACCTTCTCAAAGAGCCACGACAGCCAGTTCTCCTCCTGCCAGGAACCACAGAGAGAACAGAGAGAGAGAGAGAGGAGAGCTTGGTCAGTATGCTGAGGGCAACCCTCCCTCCCTCCCCCACGCCCTACTCCCCCTCTGGTGTCAGTCCTGATGCTGAAGGCTAGGTGGGGATCCAGCTCCATGAGCAGGACAGATAGAGATCAGGGGTAATAAAACACGCAGCAGCCCCCACCATCCTGCCTCCCAAACGCCCCCACTGACCCCAGCCTGCAGCCTGCCTCCACCAAGTTAAATTGCCTCGCTTCTCTCCTGTAACTGCAGGAGGCTCAAGTTACAAGAAAAAAGGAACATTGTTCTAGAAATGCCTTAATCTCTCGTTGTGCAACTCAAAGTCTATCCTTTTCTGATTTTTTTCTTTCCCCTTCTCCCTTCTAGTAAGCGCATACGAGTAGAGGTGAAAAAAGAAAAGCGTTTTCAATGAATCACTTAGAGAAAGCGCGCGAGCGAGAGAGAGGGGGAGAGAGAGAGAGAGAAGGAGAGAGAGAGAGAGAGAGAGAGAGAGAGAGAGGGAGAGAGAGAGAGAGAGAGAGAGAAGGAGAGAGAGAGAGAGAGAGAGAAGGAGAGGAAAAAAAAGCTTTCAAAGAGAGATAGCTACAGCTACAACTGGCTCTTTTTGTTCTGGACAGGGGGGTTTTGATGGATTGTCATTGGCGGGGGGCCCCCGCCCCGGTCTACAGTCAGCGCTGGGTTCAGGCGGGGCACTGAGTGCGAGAGAGAGTGTGTGTGTGTGTGACACAGGGGGAGTGACCACACTCACACACACTCCCAATCACTAAAATGGAGCATGAGTCAGCACGCCCCGCGCTACAGTAGTACAGTTCAATACAGCGAGAGGAGCCAGACCCCACACTGGCCCCTCTCCTCCTTCTCCTCCCTCCCCTCCAGCCCGCCCAGTGCAGCGCTAGCCCACTCTGTCATTCTGCCACCGGCCCTAAACAAGACTCTGTAATCTACAGGATCACTACAGATTATAGCAGCAAAGAGATCTACTGGGACGATACCAACTCCGGCTCCTCTACAGACACCAAAAATAACAGTCAAAACACTGAATGGAAATCAAGTGGCACAGGTAAAGCGCGGTAACAGAAAAGAGAGGGAGAAAAAAGAAATGGGTCAGAGATAAAAATAAAGACTGAGATAAAGAGAGGAAGGGGGGAAAAGTGGAGGGAGAAAGGGAGAGAGAGCGAGAGAGAGAGAGCGAGAGGGGGTGAGGCAACAGTAAGGGGGCCGCATTCTTTTCTTGGCGCTCACACGTGAATGAATAGAGGCTGTGAGAAGGGGGCTGAGGCCCCTGTACTTACAGTTGGGATCCCCTCTCTGGCGCGATGGTGCAGCTTGGCCTTCTGGGCCTGCAAGTACTCCCTGACGGGCTTCTGCAGTGCCGCACCCAGCACTGGAACAGCACTGTCTCCACCAACACACCGAGAGGGGAAAAAGAGAGGGAGGGAGGGAGGAAAAGGAGGGAAAGAGGGAGGGAGGGAGGAAGAGAGAGGGGTGGGGGGGGGTGGGGGGGGGGGGGGAAGGGAGGAGGAAGGGGGCGACACAAATCACGTCACATCATTGTTACTCACCAGCCCAAGGGCAGCAACAAAGGGAGGCATGCTGTCCTACCTCCTGTACAGTGTCGCTCTGCCCCTGCTCCCTCTCTCGCCCCGAGTAGCAGGGGGAGAGAGGCAGAAAGAGGAACAGACGCGATCCCTTCGCAGCTCATCCCCACTGATAGGAATTCAGAATAGATCAGAAACACACACACACACACACACACAGAAAAAGTACAGAGTGTACCACAGCTATACTAAGCAGCGCTGCTCAAAAAAAAGGAAGAAGAAAAAAAAAAATTGAAAAAGAAGAAGAGAAGAAAAAAGTTGGCTTGTCCACATACGGCAGCGGCAGCAGTAGACACCCACATTCTCCCGCTCTGCTCTCTCTCTCTCTCTCGCTCGCTCTCACACACTCACAGACTCACACACATACTCGTCTCTCTCTCTCACTCACACACACACAGCGGTGAACCCGTTCAACTCCCCTGCAGTGCCTCCTCCGCCGCTGCAGCGAGGAGAAATGAATGACTTCTCAGAACTCTCACATTTATCACAGGCGGTTCCTGTAAGAACTGGTTTCAGCCAATTAATGAGGAAGTGAGTCGTACCCGAGCTGTGTCATCACTGGCTGAGATCTGGGGGGGATGGCCCACAGGGGGAGGGCGCTCCTGTAAGACGGCCCATATTAGGAAACCCTTTACAAGATTTAGCCACCAACTACAAGCACACTACTCACCCCCCCCACCCCCCCCCCCCCCCCCCTGCTCCACCCGCCCCCGCTCACTCACACACACACAAAGAAGAGGAAAAAAAAAGCGAGAGACTGAAGAGAGAGAATGCCCTAGAATAGCAAATCCGTGGCCCATCCCTAGGCAGGAGTTAGTGATTAATCACTAAACAAATACACGCTAAAGACCTTCATTTATGCTTATGCTTTTGTGGCCATACACAGCCCCGCTACATCCCCGTAGCTATTGTTTCAAAGCATTCCTGATACTCCACTTATACGTCTGTCTTTTGTTAATGGTGGGGAAGCATCATCAAAGCTCAGAGACATCAAAGATCTTAACGCAGGTTTGCATGGGCAGGGCACATGTCACATACGGTTGAGTTTATAGCTGATAACTTTCTCTTTTGGGAGACATTTCCGCCAACACACACACGCACACACCTATGTTACGGTGAGAACAAAAACAAAACAAAAAAATAAAGATTGTGTTATAAATGAGTTTACAACAGGGAAGCCATTTTGTAATGATTAACTTCATACCAAGTAATGGATACCCTCCATGTGAATGGGCAAGGGGCAGACAGGAAGTCTAACAGGAGAAGAATGAGATGTAGAAAGCTTTAAATTACACAAAAGAAAATGGCCAAAAGACACATATCAAAAATCAACCGAGAACTTTTTTTTTTTTTTTTTTTTTTTTTTGGGAGGGAAAAAAGCCTCTCCTGTTCCCTTCCCCCACTCCACAAAATCCTTAAGCTTTTCATACATAGAAACTCACCCACCACTAACTCAAACATGTAAAATGTATTAAAACCCAATGATTTATCTGCACAAGCAGGAACAAAACATTTGTAATGATACCAGAAACACACCAATTCAGCAGATAGATGTGAAATGGCAAGAACAAAGAGGGAGAGAAACAGTTTTGAGAAATGGCGGGCGAATCATACCCTAAACGATGAGCAATACTGAGTCATGAGCCCGGGCGAATCGACCAACAAAGAGGCACAAACCTAGCAGTCAAAAACCTGCTTTTAATACCACAGGACTACCTCTTGGTCTTTCTATCAAAAAAAAACTGATGATTTGGAGCGTTTTGGGGACATACTTCCACTTTCTGCAGAACATGCTGTGAAAATGTTGGATTTGAGTATTTCCACTGTAATTGTGTTCATAATTTACCCGTGAGTACCTGAAGAACTGTGTTGTAGGGTTTTTTTTTTAGTGTGAGAGAAGTTCAGCAAGAATATCTGTCTTAGTTTGAAAAGAGCTTAACTTTCTGTTACCTGTAATTATCTGATGGGCTTGTGTGATTTGTGCATGCACTAAATGTGTGTAATAAAAAGGTATTGTGTTGAGGGATGACTGTTGTAAGGTTTCTGTTACTGCTCAGTGAGAGTTTGGAAATTTCAAATTCTCGCTTTTTGTCACTTTTCGGGGTTTTAGTCAATGAGGGAGGGAAAAGTGAGTAGCAGAAACTTATTACAGCCATAAGAAGCTGTTATTTGGCAAACAATTAACCCACAGTATTTACTCAACAGCTCCTGAACAAACCTTAACATGATTATTGAAATCCTTCGCTTTGTGTAAAACTGTAACAGAAAAATGTTCCTAAATGAGACTGAAACATTGTGGCCTTCAGAAATAGAGGAATAAATCAATTTGAAAAAAACAGTTTGTTTGTATACTATTTTGAAACTATTACACTGTTTGAAAAGGACAATGTCTGAATTTCACACTGCAAAAGGCTGTTATGCAATTGCTATCTTAACATTTAAGTTTGTAAGGTGTCATTTAAAACAAAAAGTGAGCTTATTTCAATTCTATACAAAGGGCGCCATGCTAAGTTCAGTAAAAAATAGTGCTGTAGAAGACTTCTGATAGTCTTGTTCTTGAATAAAAATTCAAAATTCAGAAAAAAACTACTCATCAAGAAAATGTGATCATGTCTTTAATCGGCCTACAACATCCTTGATAAAAACTGTGCTTCTGATTGCATTCAATTTATAGTTTTTGTCTTCTATTGTGTTATTCTTCCATATAAATATGGCGGAAATGCAGAGAAATTGACCATGGACCCTAAAACCAATTAAAGCTATGTTGTATTTCGAAAGACAAATTATTTCATTTATTCAAGATAATCCTCCTTTTTTTGTGGGTTCGCATTCCAAAAACATAAATGTAGAAAACTAAATCCAATAAGTACAAAAACCTTCCTTGTTATTTACCCTGAATAGATCTCTATAAAATGTACTTCTTCTCACTTTCTTCTTTTGAAAATAAGAAAAAGATGGAATAGTTAAAAAACAAAAAAATAATAACAAATGAAAAGCAGGAGTCTTAAATTGTAGGTGGTTTTTCAGTCATAAAGATCCTGCATGTGTGGATCCTATCAAACTTTATAACTGTTGTTCTCCAGTTGATTCAATTACTTCCAGAGGTTGTGCAAAAAAGCATAAAAGAGCTTCACTTGTCCTGGGTTATAAAAATTATGTGCCTGTTCCCAGTATATATATGACTAATTATCCACACCATATCAGTACACCACTACATTTATATAGCTGTGGATATTCTTAAACATGGCCCCAGTAAGTGAGAATTCATGTATTACTGGCACATGTAGGTAACCTGTCGGCTGCTGGATATTTAGAGCAAATGATCTCAGCTCCATCAGCAGACAGGTTTCCATTCAGTCACTAATAATCAATGAATCAAAAAAAACATTGCATTTAATTGAATCAAATTAATGAAAAATATGAGGCAAAGATGAAGTCCCTAAAAGCTAAAAGCTATATTTGATGCAACAATTGTACTCTAAATGATTCATGGATCAGATGTAATTAACAATCTCATAAAAAACATTGAATTTTGTCAATGTTTTTTATGTTAATTAGCAACAGGTTTTTTTTAAGAAAATCCCAAAAGAAGTGCAAATGTGTATCATTATTGGCTGTATGTATTGGCAAGTTTTAGACAGCAGATCTGCAACTACAACAGCAATGGACTTTTATGATTTGTTGATAAAGGTAGAAAACTGAGCTTGGAGTTAAAGAGATAATATAGAAAGCAGACAGTACATGTTACTGTCTTTGTGCAGCTCCTGCGCCATCTAAGCAGGTAAAATAGTCTTTTTTTAAAGGGCAATACCACTTCTTTAAGAATATATGCTGTTATTTTAGCTAGCTGGATCAGCATTATTGAACATGGACAATTCTCTCCGATCCGAAAGCTACAGCAGAAACCACAGGACCAAGACGATCTCAAGATGACCATCCTCAGTGACCAGACCAGTCACTTTTTCCAATTCATTCTCAGTGAAGTTGTGCAGTACATGTGTGCAGTATCAAGAGAGTTTCCCAAAGAAAAACTGTTTAAATATCTGCATGAATTTGAGTATAGTGAAATTCTGTGGTGCTGCCCCGTTACCAGACTACACACCAGCACTTCATGACAGGCAAATTTAGGTAAGTGCATTAAGCCAATGAAGCACTTTATTTCAATATGAGATTAATTTGAAGCATTAGTTGCCATCTTCGTCATCAACACACACCATAGTCATCTCTGCCAGCCTATGCACACATGCATGCACACACACACTTGACATGTTTCATTCAGGTATTTATGCTCACATAAATAAAATAAAACAATGCTAAATATTGAAGATGCAGACATTTTGTGAGCTTTACCCCCACACTACAACACAAAAGGATTGATCACACACACAAACTGACAGGCACATCCTCAGAGTAAAGCATGAAAATCTTTCCTGCAAACCAAACCAGGGCTCTAAGTGACCCTCCACACTGACAGGTAA
This sequence comes from Hoplostethus atlanticus, assembly GCA_034670405.1. Lineage (NCBI taxonomy): Eukaryota > Metazoa > Chordata > Actinopteri > Trachichthyiformes > Trachichthyidae > Hoplostethus > Hoplostethus atlanticus. The sequence goes on along the minus strand of JAXDDX010000073.1, from coordinate 1,303,945 downwards.
GAGACCTGGGAAGCCTGTAGGAAGAACAGAGTTGTCTGCTCCGGTAAGTTACGCAACCAAGAATGATATGGCACTTCCATGAAAACATGCAACGTCTACCACAGCCTGGTGTCTACCCATTAACCAGAAAAAGAAGCCAACTTGATAAATAACCGGCATGAGGGGACATGAGGAGATCTGCTATGGCAAGACAAGGAGATACGGAGGGGAAAGTCCCACGTCTCTGCTTCCTGAAAGCCCCAAGTAGCCCAGCAGCATATTGAATGAAAGGGTTAATTTGTGACTGCCATCTCAGTCTCTCATTTTTTAATGAGCTATCATTTCCTGCTGCTGTTCACACAGAGTATATGGAGCGCGTTTAGGCGTCCTGTGTTCGTTTGGTGGAAACTGAATTCCTCAAGCCGTGAGTCAGAGGCAACCTTTGACCTTCTGCCCCTTCTGAAGGCTGCCCACAGCTCACCCTGCCACCTCCGACTGCACTCTGAACACGCAGAAAACGCTGAATTTCACGTGATTTATGGAAATGCACATGAAATCACAACACACACACACACACACACACAAACACACACACACCCTGGCAACACAGGCAGGGGCACGGAGATGATAGAGAACAAGGGCTCACATGATGGCCAAACCATGGCCAGGTCCAACTGGTTACGACATCATCACAACAACTGGCTTAGGCAATCGCTGGTGTTACCCAATGCTGCACAGAGCCAGAGTTAACACCTAACATAACAGCACTGACACACACACACACACACATGCACTGGGGTTAGGCAGCACTCTGACCTGAGATACTGAAACACTGACCTCTATGCCATCCACATTTAAAACACTGATGGCCCTGCTCATGTCTTATCATCAACTCACGGCTTGGTGAAAAATAAAAGGAATATTGCTACGTTCATTTTATTTAGTGCCTGGAATAATGGAATTATGGGAAGAAAAGCCGGTGTGCGCAAACACACCGTCATTCAAAGTAATGTAGTAAAGTAATATTTGTGTATTTCATGTGTGTGTGTGTGTGTGTATGTTCCTCCTCCAGTTGAACCGGGCTCTTTCCCAATGACTTCACCACTAAAGCATGGAGCCCACTCCTGGACGGAGATCCCCCTGCCCAGGGTGTTTATCACATCCCTGCTCCACAGCCATCTGTGTCAGCCTGTGCACGTGCGCACACACACACACACACACACACACACACACACATGCGCGCACACACAAACACAAGCTTGGACACATGCTATCCTCTTGGGTGCTTGCAGTGCTGCCAGGAAATCAGGGGCACCAATTATAGCAGTCTATTATTCCTCTCACTTCCCAGCCTGCCACATAAAACAGCCCCCTACCAACCCCCCCCACACACACACACACACACACCCTGCCCCCCCTAGGTCTAGGCCGGCATGCCCACATGGACCCTCTCGGTCTGGGTGTGGAGGTGTGGAGCTGCTGGGTCACTGGGTGAGCAGGCCTGGACCTTCCACGGTGTAAAAGGAGGGGTTAGTGAGTCATATGTGGCTGGAGACAGATCCAGACAAGCCATGCTGCTCCTTATAGTAGAGCTAGAGTAGAGTGACAGGCAGGCTGGAAATAGAGAAGAGAGAGAAGAAGAAGGGCAGGGTGCTGCAGGCGATGTGATGTCATGCATGGAGGAATGGCCACCATATGGGAGCTATGGTGACATTGTTCGCTACACGGGACGACATCTAGCCATATTCTCAGATAGCTACTGGCCCCGGCTATAAGAACACCACACCTCATCTCAAGCTCACCAACAACAGACAGAAATATAAAAGACACGGGAAATGAACACATTACGACACGTTACATGAATAACACGACAGGAAGCTGAGGCACAGGGCGGAGAGTGTATCCGTTAAGAGTTGAGCAAGCTTTCACGGCACATGGAAGAAGAGAGAGAGGCTTAGCTGCTGAGCACAACCCTATCGTACAGTATACAGTACACCGTGTGACTGTACGGAGTGTGTGGTTGTTATACACTGTGACCGGTTGCTCTGACAACCACATAGGTTACTACGTACCCGTCAGAAGCCACAACACGCCGTCTGTCTTCCGCTATGAAAAACTATGTTCTACTTCTTCTGCTGCTGCAGCCGTACAGGTTTACTGTGCTGCAGAACAAGGGAGGAGGAACTGCTTCACAAAACCTGGGCAGGGAGATCAATTCGTTCCATTTTTTATGATTTGGCAAATAAGAGAAGCAAGTCATGATCTTTTCCGCTTTGTGATCAATCATGGTTGTAGGTTTTTCAGTTATGTCTGCATGCTGCATGCTTGCGTTTAGGATGCGGCCGACACAGACAGAGTGAAAGTTCTTTGCATCCCCTTGGTGTCAGCGTGTTAAGCTGCAACGGTACATTTTACAGGCTGAAGAAATGGAGGAAACAAGCTTGCCAGAATCACCACAAATAACAAAAAAACACAACATTATCTCCCAATAAAGATTTGATTAACTGAACGTGATTTAAGATCCCGGCAGAGTCAAGCGATAGGATTTTCAATATAATAAATTCTGTCCACAACGCGATAAAATAACAAGCCATTGATTTATGAGTCTGGGATCATACAAGTAAAACATGTCATAATTAGGATTTATGGTTCAGGCCGAGGTCTAACGTGTATCCAGTATGTATCCAGGAAGGACGATGGCGAGCGTATTAACGGTCATTATTATGTCTCCTCCCTCTCCATCACTTGTTGTTGTTGTGTATTGGCCTGGTGGGGGGACACTAGGTCTGTTTTGGTGGGCTTCTGAGTCAGGCCTACACCCTAACCTGTCTGGGATGACACACACACACACACACAAACACACTCACGGCAACTGCTGAAACCAGCACCATCACACATGATGACGACGGTGGGAATTTGCCAAATAATACGCTGAGGTGGACGATGAAGAGCTGGAGGTCACATCACGCTCCTCTGATAAATTAGCCGCTCTAAAAATGAATCAATGCTGTACTGTTCCCTAAAAAACATACAAAGCCACCCTGATGAATAAATGCTTCAGGATCTTTGCAACATTGGCCCTGCGCGTTTGGAGGAATGATTTGACGTGTGTAGTATGGCGGCGAGTGTGGCGACCCGGAGGCCAAAACGAATGAATCGAGGAGGAATAAAGCAGGAAGTCCCCGGATTCACGGTGTACCCAGGAGGCACACAATGTGACACCAGACCTGGAACACACATCTGACCTCTCCCTCTCTGTCTCTCTCTCTCTCTCTCTCTCTCTCTCACACACACACACTTACTCATCAAAGCTATAATTACATTCAGATCACTGTGTGCCCCCTTCAGAGTCCCTCGGTGTGCTATTAACCACAGGAATAGGCCCACAGTATACGATCTCAACAATAAGTCATCTTGAGCGATTGAATATTATTCTAAATGGCTGTGGTAAGACCTTCTGGCTTGAGGACAAACCTCTCTCTGGCTGTTACTGCCCGTATATTTCTCCCCGGCGCTCGGGGGGCCAAGGTAATCAGAATGGAAGCGGAGGAGATGAGAAAAAAAAAAAAAGGACGCCCCGCCGGGCCTCGCGTTAAACTTAACGACGCCGTATAAAAAAAAGGAGTCGGCCGCGATCCGCCACTCCATCCCTCACTCCTCTCGGCCCCCGCTCCCGCTCCCCCTCTGATCCCGTCGGCCTAAACGAGGCGTCGTGGAAGGCCTGATCAATGCCATCTTTGTCAGAGGGGTTTCTCAGGTGACCAGAGCTCCCCGTGAGTAATAGAATCAAACACACTCCCTTTCCGCAAGACGGGGTTAATGGGAAGGATTTGCTCATATTGCTCAAAGAGGGCTATTTATAGGAGCAGTGAGGTGGCCGTGGTGGGAATGGTTAAAGGTATACATCGGCTTTTGGGCAGAAAAATAAGCTCTTCGATCAATTTGCCACTGTGCAGCAATAAGATTGGTAGCGGTTTCACTTCTGTGTGCTCAATATTTAGTCCGCTGAGAGGACATTAAGCTTGTGCAGCCTGTTCAGCATTCATAACCATGCTAAAGCATTGTCACGTATTGTCGTACACTTCATAAATGTATTTGTTAGACAAATAAGAGTTTATTTGCCCCAAGTCGTTGCATTCCCTTTAACACAATAAGTTAAGAGGTGACAGACAAAGACAGAAACTTCCCCCCTTCGCCGGATGACTTTGACTCCAGTTAGTCTTTCAAGTCATCTTCAACTCAGCCCCACTTTCAGTATGACACAACCCCAGTTTCTATATGAGGCAGGCTATGCTATGTGTGCGATAGGTAAACTTCAGTGGAAAAACTTCAGCCGTAACAGACTGTACTTCCAGTGAGATCTGGTGAGTTCCAGTATGAAGCAGTTCATGCTTCAGTTCATGTGGACCCGGGCTGCCCTGGCCTGACCTCTGGGTCTCCCTCTTCTGGCCTGACCTCTGGGTCTCCCTCTTCTGGCCTGACCTCTGGGTCTCCCTCTTCTGGCCTCCCTCTCCTGGCCTCCCTCTCCTGGCCTGCCTGCTGGGATCCTCTACGGCCCACAGCCTTGTGTAAAGCGGGGCGGCAGGAACAGCCATCTGCATGTCCATTGTGCTGGTAATGGGCTCCCGCCTGGGAGATGGACTCGCATGGAAATGGGTGTATTCTCATGGAGAGGTGGAGGGTTCCCCCCCCCCCCCCCCCCCCGCGGCCCCATCACACCCGTTTCCACTGCATCACCTTTTCAGTGCACAATTCTTCCTCTCTGCATCTCAATGGCTTCCTCCCCAAGACCCCAACAGCGATAGCCCTCCCTTGACACATCAGGCTGAGGGATTTCCCAAGCACAATACGAGACAGGGAGAGGGGCTGATTTGATGGGCCTCAATCAAGATGATAGATTATTGTGGGTGCAGTTGTTTTTAAAACACCACGCCAAAGATAAGATAAAAACTTTAACGGGGGCATATGTCTCCCTCTCGCTCTCCGTCTCTCACTTTCTCTCTTTTTCACACTCTCTCCCTCACACATGCACGTCTCTCAGATGATTTCTGTGCCGTGACCCTCTCCTCTCCCAGATCCATACAGGCATTCACCTCAACTCCCACCGCATTCACCACCGACAAGCTGTAGACACGCCGGAGTCCTGCAGACGGTGAATCAGCACCTCAACACTCAACAGCAACCCAACCGGCCTCATCACCGCTTGTTCTCGTCATTGGGGAAGCCTCTTTTTTTTTCTTCTCTTTTTAATTTCCACATATCATCACATCTGGCTGCTGAATATGTGGCATAAACCAGACCGGGGCAACAACTCAGCCTAAACACAGCCGCTTGCAACAGATCAAAGGGGAATTCTGGGGGGGGGGGGGGGAGCAATGTGAAGAGGAATTTATATCCTATCGAGGCCCAGACATCACGATGAACACAGGAAAGCGCTCTGTTCCATTACCGCATGCGATGGTGTGCTCTTCCTGCTGTACATCACCACCTCGCTGACTGACGAGGCCTCGGCCGAGATAAGAGAGGGGAGGACGGGGAGGATCGGGGCCATGCTCAATCCCCGGGATGACGTCACTTTATGACGACTTCGGAAAAATCCCACTAAGTCTTAATTCTTGCCTTGTTAGTGTGTGATGTGCGAGACAGAGAGAGATAGATGAGTCCGGTTGCGTCCTGCAGGTACAGCGAGTGTCGAGCCTGGTACGCTCTCTGAAGTGTAATCCCTTTTTTTTGGTACAGCTGGCAGGGGGGGGGAGGACTCGCAAATTGAAAAGAATTGAGAGAATGAAACCCCTTATCACATAACTGCTTCAGATCTTGATCAAAGACCTCGCTGGGTGTGAGTGCAGTGAGGTTTGTCATAAGATTAACAATGACTGGACACGCATCGCCGTTCCTGAAGAGGAGACATCTGCACATTAGTCACAGGACGTAAGAAACCTAACAAGTCTGATCAGACACGCAACTCCATCCAATCCGGGTTATCACGTTTTGTTATCAGGGGGGAAAGGCATTGGAGGAGGTTTTTATTGTGGCTTTATGGCACTTCAAAGCCCGTCTATCTTTATTTATATCCCACTATTGCTGACAGAAGGTTGTAGATTCAACCTCACTCTACATCAGGAAGCCAAACTGCCAGATATACAAGAATGTATTCCTAACATTACCAGACACATCAAGTTTAACATTTCTAACATCCTATTTCTTCTTCTCCATGTATGACTGTATCTTATGTGTCCTCGCAGGCTATAATTTCAAAAACAGCCAAAGAGGGGAGAACACTTCTGCTGATTGAGCAGCTGTCAAAGGACATGGCTTCTTTTTTTCCACTAAACCTGAATTTTTCCCCCCATAGCTCTCGAGACGAACATCAGGGGGACTCGGAAATGTATAATGGAAATCTTAAGTCACTCTTGTTCTACTCTGCTCTGCTCGGGATGCGAAAAAAGGTCGTTTTGCATCTTCT
>JAXDDX010000073.1:855000-1292500 GCA_034670405.1 Hoplostethus atlanticus | reverse complement strand
ATAAATGTAACTCGCACTTGAGTTGCTTTTGGCTTGTTCCTTTTTTATTCTTTCTCTTTCTCAAGTACTTTCTTGAGGTCATGTGTACTTTTTCCCACCTCTCCCATTATTGCTGATCTGTCCACCACTGGTCTGGTCACCCCCACCCCCCACGAGAGAGCAGACAGGCAAGCTGGGGAGAGGGGACGGCAAAATGGCCGACACAGGAAGGCTGACTAACCTGCTTTAAATCCGTCTGCTCGGAAACTGGCGGTGACACTGTTATGAATCGCAGATTTCAGTTAGCTGATAGCGAACATGTTCACTGATAACACTGATGAGAACGACATCTCAGTCATACCCTGGCCCCAGCATGCACGCGCACACACGCACACACACACACACGCACACACACACACACACACGCACACACACACACGCACACACGCACATGCAGAGGGAAGCTTCACATGACTTAGTTCTCAATAGTTTACAGAAATGGCTTTTATTTTAAATCAAAAGCCAAGAGGTGATTTAGGGAAGTCGGGACATCCCATTGTAAATCGCTTCTGTTCAATTGTTTTGACCCAACTGGCGACCGTAAATACAGATTAAAATGTCAGCCGGGGGAATAACAACACTGAAACTTCTGCCCGAGCAAAAACATTTCCCCAGGAAGCTTGTGTCGTAAAAATCTCATTCCAACAAATCATTTCACTTTCACCTCTGCTCTGCCAAACTGCACTCTGTCTATCAGACACACACACACACACACACACACACACACACACACACACACCGTCACAAATCCCATCTCTTGTGGCCTCCGCTGAAACGATCTAGCGACAGGGGCGATTCGAAAATCACCCCGTCGTTCTCAAGTTAACCGGCGCGTCACAAAGCTGCTGATATTAACCATTCAACAGCATTCAGAGGTGAAGCTTAACGGGCATAAAGGGCTGAGGCAGCGCAGAATAGAAAGCCTCTCCTTGGAGACTGGTGAGAACACACCTGAACTACAGGTACAAACCCAGATCAAAAACACCCTTTGAAGCATTGAGGCTGCTTACGCCCCCCCCCACACACACACACACACACACACACAAGCCTCGAAATCTCCTTTTGTTCCCTCTTGGCCCATGAGGGGGAACGTCACCTGTTCTTCCCAATGCACTTTATTATATTCCCTTTCCTGTTGTCTCCTCACATACACCTCTAAAGGTCACTGGAGCCAGACCTGACCTTGAGGAAAAACATGCAAAGGAGCTATGAGAGATTGGGGCCCCCAGGCATACCAGAGAGCCGGGTGCGGTCTTCTTTCCCTGGCTGTTATTGTCGTGTTGTGAGCGGTGGCCCCTGGGACCCCTGGGTGTGATCTGGCCCCATGACGGTGCCCTATAGCACCCACGCCACACTCTCACTCTCACTCTCACTTCACCCCAACCCCCTCTCTCATCTCGCTCTCTCTCTTTCTCCATCACCTCCCACAGACAATGTTTATCTACTCCAACTCACACTCGCTAGGTTGCCCCTTCCACACACACACACACACACACACACACACACTTTATTTGGGGCAGGACAATGCTTTCTGGGTAATGTTACAGTTACCGGTGAGACTGAGTGGAAAATGTTTTTTTTACCCCTTCATCTAAGAGTTCAACAGGATTTGCTTTGAAACTAAAAGTCACTTACACTCTGCAGATTCCTGGATATAATCTGAGGATATTCCAGGATGAGAAGAAATGTTGATTCTCCATTCAGTTCTTATTCTAAGATTATACTGAATCTATCTTTGTGCAACAACTATGATGGGAACGGGAAGTTGAGTTCTAGCAATTGCAATTTTTTACAGTGTCTTCATACTTTCCTTAAGTCGTTCAGACAGGAGTATTAAAGCTACTGTAGCCTGACTGGGAGTCTAGTGTACTGTAACTGTACTGGCTGCTGCAGCTGCATTCACAAAATGGTTGACTCCCTCTACTTTGGCTACACAAAATGGCCTCCTCAGTTCCTAGTTGAGTACAGTACAGGGGGGACGCTGTGCATGATTTCCCTTCACCGTCTTGACACCGATGATTCAAAACAATATTGAAGATAAATGCAAACCTTCAGAGCTTTGTGCAAATAACAGTTTTGCTGTTTGTAGTGTAGAGAAGAGAGAAGATGATGGAAAAGTACAGATTACACCCACTGTGCTTCACTGTGCACCATGTCTGCTCCGACATGGTTCATGAAGTTACTCACTAATCAACCCTGCCAGTATTTACACGGATATATATTCTGAAAATGAAACTCACTTGAATGTGCATTTTGATGACCGCTTTCCCAATCAGCGTCGCACCGAAAAAGGTCCAGAAGGGAACCAGAAAATGGCCACATGTTATTCCTGCCAGGTCAAACAAGGGATTGGGTATCTGGAAATAAAAAAAAAGATGATTAGAGTTTAGATTGTATAAATTCAGATCAAGAAGGGAAAAAAATCTATAATTTTATATAGAGGACAATGTCAGAGCAATAAAACAATGTGATGCAACATAAAAGCCCATGTAGTATTTTTGCTTTGGCAAATTTTACTTATATCTGTATTTTATCAGTGATATTGAACTCAAATTGATGGTGTCGATGTAGCATATGAAATACAATCACAATTTTGAACAGTTTGAATCTAAGACCTAACCAAGAGTAAGAAATTAATTATTACACATGATGGTGTCACACTGCACTCACACAGTTCTGCAAACATAATTCCTAATATCTGAAACCATCAAATGCACATTTAATTTTGTTGACATATTTAATGATTCAGTATTGATTGTCCTTTGAATGGTAACATATACACATGACAATATAACAGGAGTGATGGTGTGACCTAAATGATTTCTCATCTCTCAGCAGGGGAAAAGGTGCATCTTTAGAGTGAAGTTACTTTGTGATTTGACTTACAGAAGCACAAGCCAGAATCCCAAAGAATCCGACCCTCTGGATGAGTTTCTGCACTGAGAGTTTTGCTCTGGTGGCAAAGTCCTGAAAAAGAGCAAAAGAAAGAACATGATGTTACAGATTATTCAGGAGAGATTTAGTGACATTTGGCTCGTATCGATCACACTGCACTCACACAGTTCTGCAAAAATAATTCCCGAACAATGCTTCTAAAACTTCTAAATCTAAAACCTTACAAGACAGCTTTCATAATTTTACTACACAGAATAAGTTGTAAAAAAAATCTTTCAACAACCTTGGTTGTTGAACAACCCACTGGTTATTACAGAGTTTATATCAGATATATATCACACTATCATTCATAATAAGATATATATCACACTATCATTCATAATGATATATATATCACACTATCATTCATAATAAGATATATATCACACTATCGATATATATCACACTATCATTCATAATGAGATATATATCACACTATCTTTCATAATAAGATATATATCACACTATCATTCATAATAAGATATATATCACACTATCATTCATAATGAGATATATATCACACTATCTTTCATAATAAGATATATATCACACTATCATTAATAATAATTAATTTCTTACTCTTGGTCCTTAGATTCAAACTGTTCAAAATTGTGATTGTATTTCATATGCTACATTTTTAAAAATGTGTTTGTAGTGATCATTAGATTAATTAAGCAACTTTGAACAAACAATTAGGTTATAGAAAAATTACATTTAAACCTAAAACAGTAAAACAAAAATTATTTTTTTCTGTATTTTTGTGGCAGAAGAAATATCAGAGAGGTGTGTGAAATCAATTCACACAACCTGTTGCAGTGTTGTGACTGAAGTGATTACAAAAGATGAAAGATTTAAGACTTATTACTACTGAGGATTTAAATTTAAACGAATAAAAGAATTTGGGATAACATTTGACAGTCCAAGAGCTGCTTTTCAGGGCTCTCTATCGTCTCTGTGAGTTGATATTTAAGTTAATTTAATAAACAAAGGAGGTGTACTGTCCTAAAAGCTTTTATTTTGATATCTAAAAAAACATTGGTGTTCAAATAAACGAAAAATGAGTCAATAACCTGTTTATAAAGTCTATCTATTTCTCAATGAGTGCAAAGGCGCCACAACTGCAACGTGAGTATTTTCAACATCAGAAAAACTATTTCAACACAGTTGTGATCATTTAATTAAGCAAGATGCCGAGAGATAAATTGAATAATCAGACCCTCAGAAATTAGATGCACAAGAGACAAAACTGCTTCAATAGATTTTGGCACTGCAGGGATTTTCCGTTAATAAAACTATGCAAACCAGCATTTCTAAACCCAACCCAAGTTTATGTGCTCTTAATTTCGATGCACAAAAATTCAAGACTTGAGCATGCACTGTGTTAATTCAGCTGGGTCCATATAAAGTGTCCCTTGTGAGATCAATAATGTTTGCTGGGGAGAAATGTGACTGTTTGTACATTTATCAGACTATTGAATGACTTCTTCAAGGGAGAAAAAATGTTCAAGTGATGGAATGAAAAAGGTGTGTTTTACAATTAAAGTAAGTGCATTTCCAAATTCATGACCATCATGTCAGCAAAGAAAACCAAGAAAACCAAGTGCAAAAATGCACTTATTCACCTGCCACACACTCTAAATAATTAAAAGCAAATATTGAAACATGCTTTTCCAATCTGTGAATCTGACAAATGGTTTAAGTGTGTCTGTATCTTACCTCTAGCGCAAGTTATAATTCCATTGTCATTGGGAAAGTGGGAACAAGACAAGACACTTTGGTCATGCCAGTGACTCACAAATTCTTACTTATTCTGCTGCTTTTGCCCTAACCCTCCTGACAGCTCCACAAAAGCCTCTTTTCACAGCAATGACATGGATTTTTCCTGAATATACCTTTTCTGGGAAGAGGAGCCTTAATCTGTTTGGATGTTATTTCAACTAGTTCTGGGAACTGAATGCCAGAGATTTTCCTGATCTACCCCGTGGATGGTTCATACTTTTTGGATGACACATTCAAAATCTAGGTAAATTGTGAACAAATCTTTTACATACCATGTTTATTTTGTCCTTGCTCAAATGAATGAATTGCTTTAAAATTTTGGGTGGAAATCAGAGCTCTATAAATAAAACTAGTAAAATAAATGAAGCCAATTCTTTTTCTAAAACATTCAATGCAAGGTTATTATTATTTTCTATGCCTTGATATGCAACAAATAATCTGTTCTGTTGGCAGTAAATAACCAGTGGCTTTTATTCTTTACTTCTATACTTCTATTAACTTTAATTCTACAGAAAGTGACATGAATGGCAAGGGGAATACACTCGCTTTGCAAAGGGAAATTGAAAATGTTAATAGCACTTCTTTTTAGTAAATTGTGTAGTTGTCAATATAATTAACTAAGTAAATGTACCCTATATTTGATGATGCATGGGTTTCATATAATGTAGGTGATGCTTTTGTCAGGCAACCATTATTTGTCTTTGGTTTCTATACAAATGAATATACAGTACATCCTGATCACAGGTCTGTTGAAAATATGATGATTTAATACTCAAAGTTAGATTTCAGAGTTTTCTGGTGTAATATATCTACACATGGTGATGTGCATTGACTCAACAACATATGTAGTTAGAGACATAGACCCCATGATAGATGCTCTGCATTGAAAAGTCATTCTTCACTATATAAACTTCAAACTCACATTAATGATCATAATAGTTTTAATGCTCAAATCCTCACATCATTTGACAGTAACTCACAATATGGGTCTCCATAATTATGAGTGTATATTTTACCCAGTTGTTGGTGGTTAGTGGTCTGTAGTTATAAGTCTAAATTTACTAAATGGACATTTGCTGACATGTGCAGTAGATTTTCCCCCTGCAAACAAAATGTTCTCACCTAAACAATGTCAAATCCTCAACAAATCAAACAAAATAGAAAACAGATTTTATCTCACGTGCACAGACAAGAAAAATACGTTTTTTTTGGGTAAATTGTTATCAAAGGCCTCAGTTTCGAGAAACATGGTGGTAAATCAAAATGTGAGGTGTGGAAAGGGGTGGTACTACATGATCCTACCTAATATGGTCAACAAAACCAGTACAGTACTGATGACATTCTTTAAGGAGTGCAACCCAGTGGACGGGAAATTTGAGAGACATGGGAGGTAGCCTAATAAGGGGGTGGGGTGGGGGAGGAGGGGGGGCGAAGGGACATTGACTCTGATTGGCTCCCAATTTGAATTTCTCCCACCAATGATGACCAATCACAAAGGTTTCTCCCAGGACAAGCCTGCTAGTTTAATTCTAGCCTCGTGTCCCTGTGCGTGTGCGTGTGCGTGTGCGTGTGCGTGTGTGTGCACGCTTGTGTGTGTGTGTGTGTGTGTGTGTGTGTGTGTGTGTGTGTTTTCAGCTGGTGGGAGACGGGGCTGGTCGTCTGAGGGAAGGAATGTGTATGGTTTACAGCTGAACCACTGTGGGCTGTGTCTGGACCAGCAACACCTGACCAGAGCCGGTGTTGCCGACTGGACCGAGCCATGCAGAGCCAATCGCTGCCACGGAGACGGATGTTGTTTTGCCCCGTGAATCCCGTTGCTTTTTTCCGACATCACACAACACTTGCATTGTTTACATCAAGTGCAGTTAAGCTTTTGGCTCAATCAATGAGAGCGGGAATGAAAATATCACCGCAGCGTGAACAAAGGGTCCCAGTGGAGGTGAGGGGAGGGCGTAAAGGGTGTGTGTGTGTGTGTGTGTGTGCGTGAACTTGTGACACTGTGATTTACTATAGTTGGACTATGTACTTGGACTCTCCCTCTTTTCTGCATTTCTGGACTAGGGAAGCATCTATCTTCCATGGCTGGGGTTCAGACATCCAGACTCTGTTGTTGGCGGCTTATGGAAAATCACCATCTTTGCCAGGCACCTCGCCAAGAGCTGCCTGCCATCCACCCGCCCCCGTCAGCGCCGGCCTGCAGGGCTGGGCTTAGCAGCAATTACATTTGGGAGATCTTGTCAAGGGTGCAGCGTCATTAAAACCATGGAGGCTCGGTTCCAGCTTTGGCTGCTCAGCTCAGATGCTTTACTCAGCAGTCTACACAGTGACCCCACATGGAGTCGACTTCTGTGGGAACGACACTTTGTATTTGATCTGTTGCTTATGTGTTCCTGATTTTTTTAAATTTATTTGGGCGCCATTCTGGCGTCAGATCGCCCAGCTCCTCATTTGATCAAGCAAATCTTAGGTGCCCTTTCAGAAACCACATTTCTCCAGTTTTGTCTTTTATGGCACCGCATGGCTGACACTGTCTCCCACATGCTTCATGACCAAGCTGCATACATGCACTACTATTTTAGGTTTGTCAGTGTAGTCCAAAAACCAAGACATACATAAGGCATGTCCAATGTCTTCCTGGTTGAGTAACAGTGAATATACTGTAGATAAATCTCCGAGTCTAATGGCTGATGAATAGTATTGGTCACAAGATTAGCGCTAATGGTATCATGTCACAATGATGATGAATTAAAGACGAGATTGAAATCTTATTTGGTGCGTAACAAGACATGACATTTGGTCTATCAGCGTATCCTATATTTATAGTGGGGAGGACTGTCCGCATGACGGAGCGGAGGGAGATTCCTATTGATCATGATCGTTTGTATCAATGGTTGCTGCTGCCAGACGGACGGCGATGGTTAATGGAAAAAACCAGAGGAAGAACTGGAAAGATGACTCGTGAAATGATAGCAACCTCACCGGGGAGCATTAATAGGAAAATGGAAGTTTGTATATACAAAGCGACACCCTGAGGTTATGATTGTATGTCTTGATATAAATGTACACATTCAGTCAGTTGCTAGTAAAGAAATGACTTGAATGGAGGCGGTTGGGGGGTGTAGGGTTTTTAGAGGGGTCTTTGTTTTTCATCTAAATGTGTTATTGTACAATGTGATAACTGTTTATTTTGGATTTTTTTTTGGAGAACTTGCTCTTGGGGCTCTTGCAAAAAAAATAAATTAAAAAAAAGCGCACACTTGTCAGCGGACTTTCCCCGTGGAAAGGAATTGGCAAACCAAACACTTTTGTTTTTGGTAGGCTTTCATGTAGTGCTGATGGGGCACGGAGTTCAAACACAGACAACACGCAGGCAGCGACAAAGCACTCTGCTCCATGTGGAAAATAAAAGTGTCAGACGAGGAAAAATCTATGCATAGCCTATATACAAGTCAACACCCACGCACATTTTTTTCTCTCCCTCTCTCTCTGTGTTTTTTTTTTTTTCTCAATGAAAGTCTTTCACACAGAAGACACACATCTCTGGAGCGGTCGCGAGCCCCCCGACACGAAGACGGCTAAAGTTCATCTCATTAACTCCTCACAGGCCCTCGCCCTCTCTCTCTCTCTCTCTCTCTCCCTCTCTCTCTCTGGCACAGGAAGTGGAGTGATTAAGGACTCCTGACGCAACCGGAGCCACAGTCCTTTTCTAGAAAAAAAAAAATAAAAAAAAAATTCAAATCTATCCGGACACACACAAAAAAAAATGCACCCCTGAGTCCACGTTGACAAATTCTTTAACAAGCTGTGGTTAAAGGGAAGCTGGTTTTACTCTGACTCACCCCCCTCCTTTCAAACAGTTTACTGGAAATAAAGGGGGAGGAGGAGGGAGGGGGCACTTTCAGAGAAGTCACGTGACGGGGCCGGGCAAACCACAGCACAGAGAGCCTTTGAGTGCAGTAGGCCAGGGGGGGAAGGCAGGCATACGCCCAGCGCAGATGGCTCTGATTTGAGTTACAGGAGATACGATCCTGGGAGTTGGCAATCAAGAATTCACAGCCTGTTAACCCTCTCCGCGCCAGATAAAAAAAAAACACACACACACACACAGACACACCACAAGCCAGGAAATGACTTCATTATCAAGTTACAAGCGACTGGTGGAGTCGATCCCTGCAGGATCCTCCGAGATGTTCGACATCTACGGCGAGGCTTCCTCTCGAGGCGTCCAAGTGCTCTCGTACCGAGCGAAGGATTTAAGTGGAAAAAAAAAAATGCTGATGTTAATGACATCAGTGTCTGGAGCCGTTAGAAAAGGCATGACTTCATTATTCTTGAATAGCTGTGTTGAATGAATGAGAAAAAAAAAACGAGAGCGCACTGCCGCTGTGTATCACGTGCACTTGTGGCAGGAAGTTGGCACGTGCAAGCTGAGAGAAATACCAGTGGGTTTAAGTCAAGCTGCTGGCACCTAGAAACCCCTATGACTTGAGCAGAGAGACAAAGTCAGCATCTTAATCCAGCTCTGCTGCCAAAGGGAGGTGGGGTGGAGTGTGTGTGTGTGTTGGGGGGGGGGTGGGGGGGGGTGTCACACCCATAACGACAAATTTTAACCACTTCCTGTCTGAAACGCAACAATCCTTTGACACCATTTCTCTAATCCACTTCCAGTGAAGTCTATTTCTGCTGTTCTACTTGGTCTATCTACTCGCAGCCTCCGGTCAAAGCTATGATGTGAGGTAAATCCACAGGGGACGGCTGCCTCCGTGTCCACTCTGAACAACGCAGAAGGTGATAAAGCAAGTGCTGCTGAAAACCGGAGAGGTGTTGCGGGGTCTCCTCGGGGGGGGGGGGGGGGGGAGCAGGAACCCCCCCGCGTATCCGAAATGATGGCAAAAACACAGAAGAGAGGAAAAACAGGCTCCGTGTGCGGCGGGCTCCTTACTTGGTGTGAGCAACCTGCTACCAGATGCTGTCCAATCACATAGACACACACACAACGTATACACGTACACAAGGCTGCCAGACCAGATATCATCAGAGAGAGAGAGAGAGAGAGGGAGAGAGAGAGAGAGAGAGAGAGAGCAATACAGAGGAGGAGGGAAAGTGTGTGAGAGAGTGTGAGAGCATCAGATGGGAGGGATATCAAAAGAAACAGTAAGTCAGAGAGAGAGAGAGAGAGAGAGAGAGAGAGCGAGAGAGACTGAGGCTGAGCACCGCGGCAGCAGCATGCAGTGTCACTCCAACGCCTCTTCCTTCGGACGGATGCGAGACGAGCAGGCGATGCTCCGTTCACCGGTTTGGGTAGGACACGCGGGATCGCATCCGACTGAACACTGAGACAGAAGCTGCTCCGTCCGTCCTGCTCCTCCCCGAGCTCGCCGGTTGTCTCAGGGTTTTTTGGTGAGAAGGGCGACTTTATCAGTAAGGCTCGGTGATGTCAGAGCTCCAGACTCGCACATGTGGCCCGGGCTGCAGTCGGTGCCAACCTATCCAGATGTCCACGGCATTAGTAATAATGGACCTTACAGTAGGTGCTGCACCCGGACCCTTTGTTGACCGGCGCCTCAATCGCCGACGTGTTGCTGTCTGGCGACCTACCCTTTCCACCTCTGCAGGACCTCGTGGACATTGGTGCGTCTGGGGACCCGTAGTCTCACGCTCATTTTGAAAACTTTATGTAAAGATCATATTACATAAAAATAAAAATAAAAGTCATTTAGTTTGGCGGTTCTCAAACATTTTTTTTTATGTCACAGACCCCTAAATACACACATCAAGGACACAGACCCCCATTTGATAGATGAGTCCCAGGGACCCTCACATGGGACGAGACTGGTTGTTGTTGAGTATTGACTTGTACGACTTCTCGACACCGTTCTCAGGGAAATAGTAGTGGCATAGTGAAACCCATGATTCAAGTTCTCATCATCATCATCGTCATTCCTACACGTTCTCTAACTGGCATCGGTTCCAGCGAATTCAAGTCTGGTGAAATCATTTTTCTAAGGGAACCCCTGGAACCCTCTGAAGGACCCCTGGAGGTCCCCAGAACCCACTGATATTTAGTCTAGTCGTAAATTCTAATTTTTCTTAAAACGAGTGATAGAATCTGCGATAATCTGAGATATCTGAGATCATTTCACTTGTTTCCAGAGCAAATCACCTTGCTCGAACACGTTCTCGATGCTAGTGGAGCGCTCCACCTCGTTTCAAGATCATTCTCAAAGCACGTGAAATTATCTCACCCCACATGTTTTGCAGTGTACCTCCTCTCTCAGTTCAAATACACACACATACACCTGGAAATACTGAATTATCAAAGCCAATGTGCTGGTGCAAGAGAGCTACATGTTGGAAGCTGACTGCCAATAATCGCATGTGTTTGCTAAAAAAAAGTGAAATATTCCAACAAAATGAAATATGAATTCTAGTAATTCATCAATAACAAAATTTCTGGAACATCCTCCAAACTCCCAGCAGGGAACAGTTTCAACATCAGTCAGTGTGTTTGCAGATAGAAGAGTCAGGGAGTCTACGGCGGAGCGGTGTGTGGGCGTTTTACTACGCTTGACGTGCGCTTGACGTGTCCAACTGTTTGACCTACATTGTTGGGAAGAGCGATGCATTCCTGAGGGTGAGCACTGCGCCGGCAGAGACAGGTTAGATTAAGCCCAGACCTAACCCCTCTAGCCTCCATTCATATTCTCGAGTGTGTGGAAAAATAAATATTTACATTGTTAGGCATTGTGGAAACATTTTGCAGGGCTGTTTAATAGAGCGCTATTTTCCCAGGGAATTACAAAACTCTGGGGCCCGGAAACGGTAGGAACAGTTCCCTTGAGTGCATCATTGCTACTTACTTAGTCAGAACATTGTGAAAGCACTTGATTCCCACTATAGGCTACCAGTGGTAACCACACACACACACATATAGAGGATATTTCACTGTGGTGACTTCGACACACGCGATTTCCCTTCAGGGCTGGTATGCAACGGCTGATTGAGAAAAAAAAGCCGAAAAAAGAGTGACTGGCAGCGACTGAACCGGAAGCAATTACAAAGGAAATGGTGTGAGAGAGATAGAGAGATAAAAGATAGGTGAGCGTGGAAGTGGGTGGAAGCGGAAGCGAGGAGGAGTTATAGCTTCACGAGAAAGACGGAGGACGACGAAGACAGGAGGACAGGAGCTGATGGGAGGGAGTTAGCGCGTCACCTGTGCAGACTGGGCCTGGTCCAGCATCTCCTCGAACTCCTGGTAGTCCTCGTCGTCGGGGTCAGCGCCGGACAGCCGGGCCGCCCGGGCCATGAAGTAGGGCGGCAGCTCTCCTATGGCTGTACCTGCACCCTGAGGGATGGAGACACAGAGGCACAGATTCTGGACCGTTAACGTTAACAGAGCGTTTTACTGAGCTGTCATGCAGAATTCAGAATTTAGGTTTACCTTTATTTAAGTTGCTCAATTTACTACAAAGCATGTAAAACTGTACATGTAAAAAGAAAGCACCTCCTCCTGCCTCACCTACATTACAAAAAGCAGCAATGACAGAGAGAGAAAGCGACGGAGGAGAGAGAGAGAGCGAGAGAAAGGTCACAAGAAGAATAGTAAATTTAACTTAATACAATTTGCTCCATTTTAAATTTTTCTTAATACTCAATTTTATAGACTTGCTTTTCTGTATTATCGTTTTTGAGCTCCCTTAGGTGATTCTCGCCTTGCTTGTACGTTTCTTACCTCGGTTTGATCTGCTTTTTTTTTTAGTCATTTGTGAAAACGCTTTGTCGCTGTGTTTTGAAAAGCGCTACACAAATAAAGAGTCTCCTTCCTCTCATTATTGTAATTATTACACTAGGCGTGTCACGACAGGCCCTGGAGGCGGGTTTAACCGAGCAATAATATCAATATCCACTATTGAAGAGGAACTCGCAGGGCTCGGGGTTGTACGATCGTGGGGGCGCTTAACGGGAATAACACGGGAGGGATTTAAGAGGAAGAAAATCCCGCAGATTATTAAAGGAGGAAGGACACATAAAACACAAGGCTAAGGGAAGGTTGAAAACCCAGACAACGCTAACTATGTGCTTCCGAACATGTGGAATGCAACGTTTTCGGGGCAACACTGAGGATGTGCTAACAAGCCCCGAGGGTCTGAAGGCACCAAGATATCAATATCCTCCAAAAAGGAGCTTGTAGCTGTGAAGCCTGGGAGCCTGTGTGATTGAGGGGGAGCTTAATGGGAAGAAAACGGAAGTGATTTGAGGGGAATAAATCCTCAGCACTTGGGTCGGTTCATCAAGTTCATACCGCCAAAAACACGAGGACAAGGAGAGGAGGTGGTGGTGGTGGTGGGGGGGGGCTACAGACTTAATTAACACAATGAAAATACCCGCCAAGAAACGCAGCGCTTTTGGAATTGCTCACAGCTCATTACGGTAATGTTTCCAGGCAGGGCAGGAGTGGAAGGGGGGGGGGGATGACAGGAGACGTTGACGGTACACGAGTGTGAAAACACGAGCATGACATTCGGAGCATTTCGAGCACCCGGCACCACGTCTAACATGTCACCGTGTACCGGAGAGCGATCGATAAGCGGAGAGAGAAAAAAAAAAAAGGCTGCCTGTCATCTGAGGGCGCGGCTTTCGTGAGTCGGGTGTCTAGGTCACGCACACACACACACACACACACACACACACACACACGCGCGCACACAGAAACAAACACACGGCTTGAATCTCTCTCTCTCCCAGAAGAACATAACTAGCTAATCGCTGTCACACTACTTGCATGTAGCTGTACGGTTTAGCCAGAAGATGATTAGTGGGTAGTTAGCAACCATGGCAGCGACAACAAGCCCAAACAACCCATCTCTGGAGGCGGTGCTTCTCCAAAAAAAAAAAACCTGGCAGAGTGCATCTTTAATCTGGACACCCTGTTCCCTGTTAGCACTGCAGGCTTTGATGAAATCTGCCAGTTTTCGCTCATAATGGAGATGTGCCTTAATCTCCCAGGCAGCTGCTCTATTCAATAGCTCTGGGAGTGTGCACGTGTGTGTGTATTTGTGTGTGTGTGTGTGTGTTTAAGGGTGAAATTTGCCCACCTGCACTGTGCTGCGTTTTGAAGTGGACCACTTCAGGGGCCTGCAAGTAGTGGACAGGGAGGCTTAAAGAGGGGAGGGTAGGAGGGAAGAGGGAGAGAAGAAGAGAAAGAGAAAGGAGAGAGAGAGGAGGTAGGGAGGGGTAGGGGATGGGGGGGGGCAGAGGGGGTTCGCTCATCACCACCCACCCATCACTTCATATCCGAGGGGGTGGGTTAGAGGAGAGAAAGGCGGCAGGAGGGGAATGCTGGCTAGGCGTGGGCTCTTTGAAGCTGTGGGCGCAACAGGTGTCGCCCACTGTAGCGCTGACAAGCATTTGCCGGGGCTATGCCAGGCTGGGGTTATGGGGGGTGAAGCCAAGGGGATCGGGTGGCGCACACACACACACACACACACACACACACACACGCCTTCACCTCAGAGGAAAGTGGCGCTACTGATGTGGCCGCGGCTCGGTGCTCAAAATACACCGCTGACCCGCACCAACCGAGACTCAAAGTCACCCCAAATTAAAGCCAGCGATACGAACACGCCGGTCCAGTAAATCAAACACGCTGGGCTGGAGTTGGTACGGCGCAGTTTGTGTGCCGGCGTGTGAATTTGAGTGTGGATGACAGAGGACAAAAAGTCCACACGAGGACACGAGGATTAGAAAGATCCTCCAAAGTGAGGACATTCGCCAGTCTTCAACTTCTTCGTCCATCCTGGGTTAAGGTTAGGCGTGTAGCGATGAGTGTTACGGTTGGGGTTCGGGGGGGGTTAGACGATGCATGCAGTCCGTGGAGAAGTATAGTTATACAAATGTGTGCATGTGTGTGTAAAAATGGAACGACGGTCCAATAAATTCAAACATTTAAAAACTGCATTTCACTTGCACAATGTGTGTGTGGGTGGGTGAGTGTGAGTCTGAGTTCACAAGTTTGTGTTCGTGCACCGCCTGGTTCCTGAAAGGCCCCCGGCAGTGAAGAACTAGCAGAAGATCTGTATTTCCCCCTCACCTCAGCCCCTTCCACGTATGCACAGAACAGGGAAACAGATAACAAAGAGCGATAAACCCAGATCACATGTCAGAGACCAAGTTCTCTTTTCTCAAACTTTGGCTGTTTGCAATCTGCCTTTCTCGGTACTGCTTGTACATTGGGAGGGAAACCGAGAAGAAAAAAAAACCTGTGAGAATGGGTGAGAAAAGAAAGTTGGATGATTGTTGATAGTGGAGTGTTACCGCTGAATGTGTGTGTGTGTGTGTGTGTGTGTGTGTGTGTGTGTGTGTGTGTGTGTGTGTGTGTGTGTGTGTGTGTGTGGCAGCTCTACAATAGCACACACCATTGTCAAGGGTTTCATGGCAACTCATGACATGCCTGAGTCATTGATAAGCCACCAGTGTGTGTGTGTGTGTGTGTGTGTGTGTGTGAGAGAGAGAGAGTAACACGACACCTAGGTTTGCTCTTTGTCTAGAGGCCCCCGGGGGCCCAGCTAGAGAGCCTCGGCTTTAAAGAGGAACTCTGACATGATGAATTTGAACATGTTATATTTTTTTTTACACATTTCCGTCACAATGCGGTGAAAAGGTTTTTCTGCTCTGGCACTTAAAACAGTGAGAGTATTTAAAGTATTTAATTCGTGTACAAATACGACGGCTGCGGGGAAGAGCACAACTACAAGCGTCTTTTTCAGATCCTCAGCGGCTACAAGGCTGGTTAGAGGTGTGAAACCACCAACGCTGCATGGGGAGGGAGAGGGGGGAGGGGAATTCATGGTAAGACGCTGGGGTTTTCCAAAGTAACTATATTGTCAATGAAAACACTAGCAGCAATTTAACCCGCAGTGTGAACGCTATCTTGTAACCAGCTTAACTTGAACCTTCTTCACAACCCCTGGGGCCCCGGCAACATGACAACAGGGCAGTAGAAACGAACAGTAGCCTGTGACCGGTTCTAAAAATGGGGTGCGGGGGAAGATCCCTTGGGGTCTTCAAAGATCTGAACTTCACTTTTTCACTCTGAAAGCGACGATGTCTAAAAGCACAATTGTACGATACAGTTCACAGCTATGTATAGCCGGTGTGTGGCGGCCCACTCACCCACATACAAGCCTCCAGGCGGACTTTGGAGATGATGGTCCAGAGGGAGATGCTTCCCTGGAGGGCCGCCGCCCCCGCCGCCTCGTCCACCCCCGCGGCCTCCACGCCCACCCGGCCGGCCTCAGAGCCCGCCGCCGCCGCCACCTGGGGGCAGATGATCTGGTCCGGGTAGGGCGGCTCGGGGAAATCCACCGAGCCGCATTCGTAGGCCGCCAGGGTCACCGATGCTATGTGTGGCCCCTGAGTGGAGTGCAGAGAGAGAGGGCAAAGACAGACACAGAGAGAGAGAGAGAGAGAGAGAGAGAGAGAGAGAGGCAGGTGAAAAGAAAGAGAGAAAGAAGGGGAAAAGAGAGTAGGAGTCAGTGCACCTGTTGGAAGTAGTTTTGAGTCAGAGGAAGATCCCTACACCAAACGACACGATGCCAGTGAGTCAAATCCTGATCGATAACACTCTAATCGTCGTATACGTGGGCCAGCATCTAGGCTAGGTCATCTAGTCCCTCCAGCAGTGGAACTTTTTCCTCTGACTTTCACTAGCGTGAGGGGGTGAACTTGTCCTACACTTTCCTTATGATTCAAACGGCGCCTTTCAGAGTCGAGGACCAGGTCGAGGAAAGGTCACAGAGAAACGCACAGGATGAAAATGACGAGGCAGAGAGCGCCGCTTCCTGCCATGTCGCAACATACGGGGAGAAAAGAAGAACAATTTCATCAAGTGTCGAGGAGTGGAGGGCCTCGAGCGGAAAAAGATCACACACAGAAACAACACACACACACACACATTTGTAGTGCCCATCACCTCATATGTGTGCCTGTCTAAATCAGACAATTCCCATCATGGAGAATTTATTTTATTTTTATCTTTTTATTTTATTTTATTGAATTCTTTTCCCCCCATCAGAGCACCAGGAGTGATGGACAAGGTATTTAGCGGGCCACTTGCACTGGTTTACATTTCTGGCCCTTGTTTATTTAGTCATTTTAATTATGCTTCCAGTGAGAAAAACTGGAGGAATGGAAGGAAGGCGGGGAGGATTTCTGGTATGTGGCGAAACTTTGTCGAGCTGCCAGCTTCGTGTTCTTGACTCGGCAAGCCCCCGAAACAAGGCAACCAGTATCCACAATGCAGCAGAGAGACACTCCTAGGGGCCACACACATACAAGTACACGCGATTACATAGAAATACAGACACGGACACATCAGCAGGGTAAAGTCAACACACTACTGACAAGTGTCAAGACTCATAGGCAACATAGGCAACTTCCCATCCCATTGTGTTCTAGGTTCCTAAAATCTGTTATTAATCAGGTCAGTTTCTCTTTAAATCAGCTATCTTGGAAGGTCATTTTCTACTTTTTATGTTATGACCTATGACCCGAGTTGTGTTGCTACCAGACGTGCTATTCCCGTAGCATGTCGTCAGTTATCTCCGTTCTTGTCGGAAAAGGAACAAGGAAGCTTTTTCTACAACAAAGTTAATTTACAATGACTCATCGTGGCTTTGAGGTTGATAACGTCGTCTGTGAGCAGAATGTTTGACCGAGCTTCAAAGTGAACAGGATCCTGGGGGGGGAGGGGAGGAGAAGGTCAGGTGCATTTGAGTCACCTCTGTAACAACACACGCTAGGCACTATCCGACGGATCTGAAACGGCGGACAGGTCAATAACACCAGCGTGGCACTCTAACCCCTCACACAAACAAAGGCGGGTGCGTGGAGTAGGCCGGTGGTGGTGCGTGTGCGCTCGGTGTGTTTGGCTGGTGTGTTTACACCCAATGTGTGTGTAGGAGGGATGCTCCCAGTGACGCACGTACCATCGCGCCGAGTCGCAGGGGCAGTTTGGCATTACGCAACGTAGCGCCAAAGCAATTTGGCAACCCGCCGGGGTGGGGCAGGCACTTCCGGACTTCAGGACAGGGCAGGATGGGACATGACAGGGCAAGGGAGGGCAGGACAAGTGGTGTGTGAGGCAACAGGAAACAGCACTGTCTTGCACTCTATATGACACAGATAAGTTTCTATACACTTCACCACACAGGCGGAGTCAAGAGGGTCAGACAGTTTCGGCAGTTTGGTTATATTTACATTGTTACTTGGGAGCGGGCCCCCGGGTTCACACAGAAAACTTGTTTTCCTACGAAAGCAGGACAGAAATGAGAAAATCTTTGGTGACCCAGAAGGAAAAGACAGGAAACTCCCATGACTGACCCAGTCTTACTGGATACTCCCCGGCCTCATATCCTCCCCGCCAACTCTCCACTGGGAACATGCTACCCTGACACACACACACACACACACACACACACAGAAACTCCTCGAGCAGACTCTATGTGTGGCCAAGAAAGGCTATATTCCTCTAACGTCTTCCAACTCCATCTCAGGTATGTTTACCAAACACGCCGAGACAGCCTGCCAACCGAGAGCGTTGCGTGACTCTTGAGTACCGGGTGCTCTCTCTCTCTCTCTCGCTCTCTCTCTCTCTCGCTCTCTCTCTCTCTCATGCTGTGTCACTGCTTCTCACCTTACACAAAACCCCAGTGCTCTCAAGTTGTCCAGGTGACTCACCACTAATCTGCAGCCCAGCCCTCGACAGGCAGATAGCTGCCCCGTTTCATTACGGCTCTCTCACGCATGTGTGCACACACTCGCGCGTTTCGGCTCTTGGTAAGGAGTGGTAGATGATCATTAACCGGAAACAGATTGCAAAATACACACAGGGGAGGAAGTATTAGTCTCTATATGAGAATACATCGTCCCACTTCATTTACCAACAAGGTTAATCGTGAGGGCCCAAGGTGTATGTGTGCCTGTATGTGAGTGCCGCCTTATTACTATTTCTACTGTGAGATCTGCCTAGTGCTGATGATGTCTGCAGATGAAGGCGGGGCCAGTAAAATCTGCGCTGGCGGAGGCACGAGGCTCCACTATCCGGCCCGATGAGATCCACAATGGAAGCGAAATTACTGGCATTCCTGTGGCGGCCTGCAAAAACCAACGCCTGGCCTTCAAAACGAGTGGGATCCCCAGCCCTAGGGATGAGTACATCAACACAGACTCTGAGGAGACGCACACTTTGTAGCCACTGCTAAAGTATGTGTGTGTGCGTGTGTGTGTGTTGACAGTATATCGGCGTATAGAGCGGTAAGGACCGTCACACGAGTGAGAGCTCATGGTCCAAATAGAGGACTAAAACGACCAAGCTGTCGGTATGTCAGGTTTAATCTCTGTACTAGACATGAGTTGAGATGAGTTTCCTCCCTGTGCCACAGCAGAACCAAGTGTGAGTCAGTGCAGAAGGAGGATGTGAAAGCTGGTTTGCCAACGGCCACTGTTGAGCATCCAGCTACTGACGAGGAATGTCAACCGACTCACCCGGTCCACAGGATACAGCACCGTGGGTATAGTAGTCTAGGGTTGCTCAATCCTTGACACAATACTACACTGTCCCTTGTGCATGAGCCTAACTGGGACGTCCAGACGTGCATCATTCGGACACGCGTGTACGCTGTGTAGTCGTGATCATTTTTCAATTAAAACGCAGCTCTTATAATGTGCAAGGAAAGAGTTACGGGTGACGAGGTAGGGTTTCTTTCTTCTTGGCGGAGGTGGAGAGCTGAATTTTGGAGAGCTTTTAGGTGCCATGGTCGTCACAAGGTTTCTTCCATTTTTTCCCTAAAAGGTTTTTAAAAGGAGTTTTTCCTCGTCCTCTGCGAGGGTCCAAGGCTTGGAGGGTTGTCGTGTACCACCATTTATTGTTTTCACACTTCAAGCACTGTGAAGCCCTTTGAGACTCACCGTGGTTATACAAATAAAATGGGATTTGATTTGATTTGATGAGAAGTGCGAGAAGCAGGAACGCACGCCGGCACGCCTGGAGCTCCCGCTCGTCTAGCCACACAGAAACCGTGAAACAAGCCCTGAGCAGTCCAGAAAGAAAACCGATGGCTGTGTGTTCCCAATAGGAAGCAGCAGCACAAGACGCTCAAGAAAGAAAACCGATGAAGATGTATCAGGTGGCTGTGTGTTCCCAATAGGAAGCAGCAGCACAAGACGCTCAAATGGGACTAAACCGGCACAGGAAAAGGGCTGCGAAATGTCGGCTGCGTTCAGGCTCCGAGTACATTTTAAATCAACCTGAGCGTGTGCTTCCCAATTTCTCTTCCACTACATTTTAAATGACCAAAGACGAAGGTGATGTAAATCAGCAAATAACTAAATAAAAAATCAGCTTCCGCCATCCTCGTTTAATGGGCCAACCTTAGCAGACGTGGTCCATAATCGCCCCAACCACCACGGCCATGGCGAGGACTCCTCTTGTTAGTTTATGGTGGCAAAGTAGACGCTTCCGAAAGCCCCAGACCAGACCGTAATGGCTGACCATAAACTGACCAGTGCTCAGTGACCACACGACGGTCCTGTCAGTAACAGGTCACTGTGGTCGTCAAGGGCCATTTAAACACATTAGACATGGTCCGGCTAGCATAACCTGTTAACCGCCTCTCATACATGGGGCATTGCTGGAGGCAAAGTAGGGCATTAGAGGTTACTTCCTCATGATGGAGCCCCGGTCAGGATCTCTCAGGGAGGCAGGGAAACGTTGGATTGAGGCCCATGGTGGAATAGAGACAGAGAGGAGGGGGGGGGGGGGGGGGGTTAGAAGTGGGTGGTAATGCGCACACACACACACACACATACAGTAAATGGGAGATGCTGGAGGTTGGAGGGGCTGGTCCCGGTGATTTATCCATGTGGCTTCATCATATGACTCCTCTCTCCGACTAGCAGACCAACATCCTCACTCTGACCCCCCACCGAGAGAGAGGGATGAACTATATGCTCCTTTCACCCCAAAACGATTTGGAAATGTGGCTCCGACGTTTCTATGAAATGTGTACATGACTTTATTGAGTAGGGGGTAAGATGAATGAGTGGTTTTACATTTATTGAGTCTGAATTGAGTTAGGGTTAGCAAAATGTCGGTACAAAAGTTTGAGTTGAATTAAAAATCATTTTGCAGAGTACCATCGTTTTCATCGTCTTAACACCCTTAACACATTTATGAAAGAACACACGATGACACCGATTTGCTAAATGATTCAGCTGTGGTAATATAATAACGTGATAATATCATGTACAAAAACTGTTGCGCTACACGGCGAAACTACTGCGACATTTTTCACACACAATATTAGAACTGCATAACGGTGCGCCATAGCAAACAAGGAGGATAAAGTGTCCCCGTTACGGAGTCGGTGACAAAGTGCGTCCGCTGGAAAGCATGCACACACTTTGTATGAATAATAGACGTGCTTCTTGAAGTGTATTTTATTGTGGCCGATTGAGATGCTGCAGGAAAGTTAAATGATAGGGTAAAGTCAACGGAGAGAGTGTGTGCGTGCCAGCAGCAAAAGGAGGCGGCTGCAGCTACTGTTCCACCGACCCACCTCGGGGTGCGTGACAGCGTGGATGGATATGTGAAGATGGATGGATACCCTTTATGGAAGAAGCTAATTTCATACATGAACTCCTGCAAGCTGAACAAGCTCGGACAACTTCAGATATGGACGTCCCACCCTCCTTAGTCAGTAAGGCTGGTATAGGGTGGGAGCTGCTGGTGTTGTCCATGCCAGTCTGGTCTGGTCTGGTCTGGTCTGAGTGGTGCAATTCCAGACTGACTACACACTAAGCCCACTTTGGTCTAGGATTTGCTTCCTGTGGGGTGTGTGTGTGTCTTGCACAGTGGGCAGTTATTGTACTCGGTATTAACAGGACTCCCAGGGCCTCCAAGACACAGACACAGACACACAAACAGACGCATGCTTCGGATGGCTGAGGTGTGACAGTTAAGATTGAGAAGCTATTGGGAACACCACACACGCACACACACACACACACACACACACACACACACACACACACAGAGCTCCCATTTACACATCTCTCCGGCATTCATCTTTGACGGAGTTGGGAGTAGATGAGTAAGTCACAAGACGTTTGGGCCTACCCACATCTCCGACCTTACGGGGAAGAGAATGAATGAGTTTTAAGAAAATCATGAATGAAAGCAATTGTGCCATTTGTTTTTTGTTTTTTTGCCAAAGGACGTAAATTGTGGCATTTCGTATTTACAGCCAAAGTTTAGACAATTGCCCTCACGAGCAGCTGCGGCGTGCAGTAACCTACCAGCAGTGTGTAAAATTCCCAACCAGCGTATCTTTATGGTATGTAAGTAATACTGCCATTCAGTAGGGGGGAGGATCAAACACCGGCGATAAAGTTCTGACACAGTATCTAGATGTAGTTAAAAATGAATGGCTCCAAATTGAATTTAAGAGGTGTTGAAGTTAAAGCGAGGGATCTGTTACCGCCAGCCAACGGTGAGTCAAGAGCAGCTTTTCTGCTTTTTTCAAAGGGCTACTGAACTTGATCCCGATGTGTCAGTCAGGTTCCGGGTAGCACGCGGAGGCATCGATTCTCTCGCTTTGGCCGAATAGAGGAACTCTTGTGCGATGGACCTTAAGTCACGTTCACCACAGAAAAAGCATGCATTAAAATGTACATGCGCAAAGTCATGTGGACGGGGCGAGGGGGACGGCGTGAGTCACGGCTCTGACACAGAAACCCTGGGTTTCTGTGTCAGAGCCGTGTGTGTGTGTGGCGGGGGGAGGACGTGAAGAGGCTCCATTGTTTGTGTCTGAGACGTTTTCTGACGTGTAGAGAGGCTTGTCGCTGCCGTAGCCACACAATGGACAGGTGAGCAGAGGGCAGTGTGCGTGCATATACACACACACACACACACACACACACACACACACACACACACAGATGCTTTGTCCGATACACAGCCATACTGTGACCACGTTTCCCCTAACTGTACTGTATGCACGCACTCACATGTTCTCCTCAGTGTGAATGTGTGGGTGGACTACACTTCACAATATAACGACATCTGTGCAACTGAACTTTACGGGCTTGAACAGCAGTGTGTGTGTGTGTGTGTGTGTGTGTGTGTGTGTGTGTGTGTGTCCTGGTATGCCTGGGGCTGTGATAGTAACAATAATCCCGGACCGAAGGGACAGTGTGTGTGCAAGCCGTACTCTCAGACCTGCTCGCAGCGATAGTTGGCGTTAATTAAAGCTGTGCTGCTGGTAATTGCCAACAGCCAAAAACGTAATTTCAGGGGGTTTGTCAGGGAAAATCTGTATATTCTACACAAACCTCCTCTGCAACCTGTAATTTAGCCATCCTAAAAGAAACCGAATATAGAAAACTACAGAATGTTCCTTTATTTAGATGAGCCGCTGGTTTATTTTTTATTTTTTTTGAAAGACAAGGGGTTGTAAATCATGACTCATAAACAAGCTACAAACATAGCTGGATTTTTTTTTTCTAATCCTGCATGACTAGACAGGGTTTTTTTTCCCAGTGACTACTGGATATTTATGATCCCAGAAAGACCCAACATGTACACCTCTTGCTTATAAAACAGCTGAAAGCCGACGGAGAGAGAGAGAGAGAGAGAGAGAGAGAGAGAGGGGGGGGAGAGAGAGAGAGAGAGAGAGAGAGAGAGAGAGAGAGAGGGGAGAGGAAAGACTACCCTGGTTGCTATTATGTAAACAGAAATGTGCACGGCTTCAATTATGATGACTTTAATTCTTTGTTGCTGTTGATTTAACGTCGAGCACAACAATTTTCAAGCTGCCCATAATGACTTAATGGCAACAGCCATTACTGAAAGTAATTTAATGGTGGATGACTCAGATGAGCTCTCTTCTAAAATATTTACAGCATTCCCCGGCTTTCAAGAGTCACACTCATCGCTCACCCCTTCCCAGTTAAAAGAGGATTTATGGAGCGCAGTGACACTAGTTGTTACTAGAAAACAAATGCTCGAAAACCTGAGTGGGGATTAGAGCCCTTCAAACTCGTGATTGTGATCTTCACGATTATTATGGCTGATATATGAGCAGGTGCAGGACTGTGTGTGTGTGTGTGTGTGTGTGTGTGCGCGCGTGTGTTTAATGATCCTAGCCTCCACAGCCTCTGTTGAAATCAGATCTGTCCAGTGTTCCTGCGTGATTTTATTGTTTTCAGGGTCTGTATTGTAGCACCCACCCACTGCCTCCTCCCTCAGAGCAGCTGGATAAAACACACTTGATGATGTGCCAGGAAGTGTGCTTTTTTTCCCCCTTCTCTACGGCTGAGTTGGAGGGTTTTATCTTTCTCCAATAACCAGTCCTGTCCGTGGACAATGATCTCCTGCAGTCTCAGCGGGACGCGAAACACAGAGGGGAGACACAAGGGCATCAATTGCCAGTCAGTGAACCCGAGAGCTGCCACTTCTGTTCTGGTCTCGTTTGACTGGGATGGCCAGCACATTGCTGGCTCTCCACATCCCTCTACTGGTGGCTCTGCGGTACTGCCACAACACCACATCAATTGCATTACCTCCAACCACAACAAATGTATACTGACTACAGGTGACATGTGGGAAATTGTTTTTCCCAAATGACTCATGTAGGCTATGATATATCAATTCTAACAGTTTAAATGGTTAAACGCATCCATCCACCTTCTCAATTCCTTCGTGTCAGCACTGCACGAGGAGAGGAAAATGTGGCCACAGACTTAACTGTAGGAAATGAAAGAATTAGCCTCAATCAAAGAGTTAAATCCCCTAATGGAAAAAGAAAAGAGACAGACGCATGATGACACTTGGGAGGGTCGAGGAAAGTCATATGACAACACAGAGTCACATGACGCCATGCGAGTAGAGCGCTTCGTCTCAGTGGGGTACTAGAGAGCCTACATGACCTGAATAATGAATAGGCCTACTGGTATTCATGCTGGTCCAAGGAATTACTACAGAGCTGCTGATGTTATATGATGCAGTGTTACACTAAGTACTGCTCTTAATGTGACATATTGTGATTTCTTTTCAGTTTATTTCTTTTTTTCATTTCATTTAACTGCAGTAAAGATACTACTAAAATACTGAGTGCAATGTCAAACAGTACTTAGAAATAGCCATAAATCAACTACTCAACTACTTTCAGACTTCCAAGCACTGCAGCATAATTTGCTACAAAACCATCACCATACACCACAGTTGTATCCTTGAAATGTGAACACAAATAATACTTGGCATCATTATACAACATTCAGTGGAAAATATTGCAATACTATACTGCAACAACTTCCAACCAATCACTAAACAAGATACAACATAGTGGCTGATTCACACCCTACTGACTACTGGCGCCCTCTACTGACCGTTTCTGGGGAGGGCCTGGGTCAGGTTAAACAGGTTTATTGACTGTTTACATGACACATAAACAGTTTTGGAGCTAGCTTTCATCTGTAGTTGCCACAAAGTTTGATCTCTACAGAGGGAAGAGTTTGGGGTTTGCTTGTCCCAGTTATAAATCGCTGACCCAGTCCTAGTTTCCACAGAACAGGACGACGCGTCTGTTGCCATTCTCCTTTGATAACTTCTGTAGAGGCTGTTATTCTTTTATTGGATTTTTTAAAATTGTTTGATATAAAAAAGACAACTGCTGTCCAATGCCTTTATAGTCTTGTATGCTGCTCTTCCAGGATCCAGAAATCTACAAAAGCACAATCCAGTCTCTTTAAACAGCCCAGTTTTGTGCTTCTTACCCAGTGGTTTAGGTTATCAGTTGAGGATAGAAGATAGAGGATAGCAGATCCTAGAACAGCGAGGGATCCTTCTATAAAAAAAAAATCGGTAGGCTGATATATCAGGCCTTTTATTAAAAATTGGATATCAGCCAATCGGTGTTGTCATCATATCGGTCTGTCCTCCGATATGATGGATGTCCCTCCTTAACATAAACTACCAAATAGCTTAACCCACCTTAAACTATTTCATCAGTCTGGGTTTATTGTGCCACGATGGTCTGAATGCTTTTTCAGAGGCTTTTCCACCCTGACAAAAATACAATTCTGGGGGAAACATGCAATACTTGGAATTTTTGGGGTATGAAAATGGGTAAATTTAAAAGTATTAATATTAATATCGGCACAAAACATCAGTATCGGCTATCAGTAGCTTCAATCCAGAAATATCTGCACCAGTATCGGCCTTCAAAACCCTGTATCGGTCGAACCGCAGCAGCTCTCGGTTCATGCACCACATTGCATGAACCCGCTGACATCCCAACCTGCAGTAGCAGCCACGCTCACTAGATGGTGACATCCTACTTGCAAACTGGGCCACTACACAGAGTAGAAAAAAAGTCTTCTCAAGTTACATTTGGGAGTGCCAGAGTTTGGCTTTCCACAACACCAGAATGGAGGACACGCACTTAACAGTTTCCAGTTCAGCTCCACTGGGCAAAGGGACGCGAGCGCGACGGCGGACTCCCTGATGACAGATGGACTCAAAGCAGTAAAGACAAGCAGATGTTTTGGTGCCCTGATCAGCAGTACATACCCCCCTCCCTTCCCCAAACACCGTGCAGCGACGCTCAGAGAGAGAGAGAGAGAGAGAGAGAGAGAGAGAGAGAGAGAGCAAAACAGAAATAAAGAGGAAGGGAGGGGGAGAGGAGGGAGTAGCGGAGCGAGTGTAAGCAGAGGAGGGAGGCAGAAAAGGAGAGGGAGCTGCGGAGGGAGTGAAAGAGAAAGTGAGAGTGAGCGACACAGCGGGGAGTGGGAGAGCGAGGAGAAAAGAAAGAGAACGAGCAGAGAGGGGAGGGAGAGTAGTTTTATCCTCATGTGCACTCAGTCAGAGGGGTCAGTGAGTGCGCTTGTTCCTGGACTGCCTGTCAAAACAGTGCGGCTACCACAGTGCCTGTTGAGCACCGCCCCCCTCCCCTCCCTCCCTTGCAACGCGCGCACGCACAAACGCGCTCACACATACACAAACGCACGAGGAGCCCGCATGAGCTTTTAATAACGCTCCCGGTGCCTCCGATTAAAGCCTTAGCGACGACCCAACACGGCATCAACACCGACTTCGAGACACTGCATTCAATTGATAATTGCATTTCATTGAACGTGCACGGGCAAGCAAAACACATCCACAGCGTGAAGGCTTTCTCTTACCAGGTAGAGGAGGAAGGTGTGCAGGCCGGTGCCCAGCCCCACCGAGGACAGGATGCCCAAGCCGACCCAGTAGGCGCACCACAGGACCCTCTTCTCCATGTAGCGCACGTACTGGTGGAGGCCAGGGAGAGGGACGGTCAACCACATGGCAGAGACACATGCACCGAGTGAGAGGGAAACAAGAAGAGAAACAGGGAAGGTGGGCGGGAGGGGGGAGAGAGAGAGACACACAGAGAGAGAGCGAGAGAGAGAGCGAGAGAGAGATGAAAGTGTGCAAAACAGAGTGGACTTTAAAGGGTGGGAGAGGGCAAGTGACAGAGAAAGAGAGAGAGAGAGAGAGATCTAGAGAGAGAGCTTGTTGTTCAGTTTAGAGGACAGAGCCGTAGGGTAGGAGTGTTCAGCACACTGACACAAGAACAGCATCATTATTCTTTTTGGTGGCAGCCAGCTCTTACACAACTAGTAAAGTAAGACAAGCCAAATCTCTCTCTCTCTCTCTCTCTCTCTCTCTCTCTCTCTCTCTCTCTCTCTCTCTCTCTCCTCTCTCCTCCACCACTATTACTCTCTCCATTGACACCTCCTCTCTCAAGCCAGAGCAGGTTGTGTTTTCAGGAAGAGGCATGGAAGTGTGTAGATTACGGGAATAAGGAAGGGTGGGGAATGGGTGGGAGTGGGTGGGATTCCTGATAGAGGACTCCATTTCCCAGGGAACCCTGCAAAACAACAACAGCGCATAGTGAGTCTCTCGTTCCCTGGCTGGAGTGCTGAGAAGTCATGGCCACTTCTTTTGCATGGTTGCTGAGAAATGGATTGCGCAACACCTCAGGACTCACCGTTTAACGCTGAAACAGTAGGTGTCAAATGTTGCGGCTCACGGCAGAAAAGAAACACACAAAAGAAGTTTGAAATAGGGAAGGGCTCTAGCGAGGTCTAAAGGCTGCCGTGGTTTCCACACAGCCCCAGTTTGTTCAGCTATCTGTCAACATCTGAAAGTAGGGCAGGTAAAACTGGAACGTTAATAATTACCACAACACGTGTTGCAAGCTCACACTGGTTACAGGTGACATTTGTGTTTCATCCCAAAGGGGGTTTTACTGTACATCCTCTGCTTATTAACCCAGTGTTAAGAGTACTACTAAGAGTACTACTATAGTATGTGTTACATTCAGTGATGTCATGGGCAAACCATGACCTCCAGTCAGTGATCACCACAAGGAAAACAACTGCCAATATAAACAACAATCGATTATACTTCCAGAAAAACATTCATTTACGCAAAAACTTACATCAGCTTACATGAGTTTTACACTACTTCCAATGATGGGTGCTATAAATGTACCTCAAGGTAGGTAGACTCTACTGATAAGAAGCACACTGAGGTTAGGTGTACCCTCTGCTACATCCCTGGTTATATTCTACTGTTATTATAAAAAAAGTATAATAATAATAAAATACTCATTCACCTTCTGGTGTGTTCCATCAATGCGGTAGGCAATGGAGAGGAGGATGGACAGGACCAGCAAGCCAAACGCCGTCTGCCTTTGCTGCCAGAACCTGAGTGAAGGAGAGGAAGAACAATATGAAGGAGAGGAAATGATGGGGGCAGAGAGGAGGTAGAGTGTCAATATGGGGGCAGGACGGTGAGAGGGTATGAAAAGCGGGTATGACGAGACGAGGAAAAAAGACGAGGAAGTATCAGAGGATGTTGAAGTGATTTTGAAGTGGGTTTGAATAGGAGCTAATTCATTCATTGTGTTGATCGAATCGTGATCGAATTCTGAAATCTATCCATGTAAACAACTACGAGGGAGAGAAAAGGTGAGTAAGACACTACCAAGGAAAGTTCAACGAAAGAAAAACACTGTGACACTTTCATTTTAGTCACTACCTCAGTTTGTTTACAAGTATGAAGCCACAACATATGCCCTAGTATTTTATCCTGTACATATGCTCTAAATTACAAACCACTTCTACCAACATACAGCATAAACGTCTGATATGCTCTAGTAGACCAAACCGTAGTGTATTAGCGTGCACACACCCCCCCCCGTGGCAGTGGAAACACCATGTGTTTTGAGGGTGGGTGAACAGCAGCTTCTCTCAGGCTGAACACTGCTTGCGGTGCTTGCGGCTCACCACATCCTCTTGTAGTTTGGAAAATAAACATGTTGTCCTCGCACAGCTAACCGCGTACACCCTGACCTGCTTTTTTAGCCCTCAGTGTCAACAAAGATTATTAGGCGAGTAGAAACGCGTATTGTGCGGCGCGGGGCTGGGAGAGTGCGTCATCGAAGAGAGAGCGCTGACGTTTTTCTCTTGGGGCCCCGACGCTTGTCGCTCTCCTGCGCGAGGGGGGGGGGGCGGGGGGGGGGAGGAGGTAACGCCAGGTAACATCATCACGCGCTGAGGAATTACTGGGTTAGCTGGAAAAACAAGAGCACTCTGGCTGTGCATCACGGCAATAACAAAGGAGGGCAGACCTTGTGATGTCTCCACTGTGTTGCTTTAAAGGTTTCATTAGGCCTCCGACTATAGACTAAACTATGAGGGAGGAGACGATCAAGGTCACCTCCTGTCTGCCACTGTGTGTATGTGTGTGTGTAAGAGAGAGAGAGAGAGAGAGAGAGAGAGAGAGAGAGTATGACAGTCTATGGAGCTATTTCTATGCACAGTCTCTTCACAACCACATCTTCTTTTGAGAGCGATATTCAGAAGAAACACTTTTTACTGCATAGATCTACACACACCCGCCAGGTAAACCACTGTATAGGTGCTCTAGTGTAGCTTTGACAGGGTTAGAGACTCAAGTGCAATCAAGTGCAGGGAGGAGGGGGGGGGGGGCGTCTCACCTCCGTATCCACTCTTTGAGGGTGTTGAGCAGCTCCAGAACAAAGTAGTGCAGCGTGAGCAGTGGTTTCTTCCATAACACCAGGGTTTGACGCTCCAGCCTGTCCCTCTGCTTCCTCTCTTCCATAGACAGCACCGGGTCTAGCATGGATATTACACACACACACACAATATTTTTTTTCTCTATCTACTCAAAAGCATTACTATTAAGAGTATTTGGCCATTTTGCATTATTAAACACAAGGAAACTAATTCAAATCTTTTATACTACTGATCAAATTTCTTTCTAACATTAAATCTACATGTTATTCAGATGCAATAATGAAAAGATGATTTTAACATGTATATATTGCATCCTTCTGCCTTCTGACATCACCATGAGTTCAATACGTTGCTCATCTCGGTTCTTTACCTGTCAGCTGTCCGTTGCGCTGTTCCTTGACCCCGAGGCGCCGCTGAGGTAGATCGTCTTCCGCCCCATTCTCTGCCATCTCATGAACTAGGGAGGGAGGCCTGCCGAGACGAGAGGCCGGCGTTAAACGCAGCGCCGCACAACGCTCACACATTCACAATCTCACCCATACAGCCACCTCACACTCAAGACAGACAGACATACGCACACGCTCCCTGACAATACCGGCCTGCCCGGCGGTGCTGCAGATTACTGGTAACCCAATCAGGGCGGTGCATGGCCTGATGATACCCTGCTCTCTGCCTTACCGCTGCCCTGCTGACTGCCTGCTGACTGCTTAAATTAGCCTAGATCTTGACACTTGTAGCAAATGCAACGTCTGAGAGTCTAAGAGCTAAGTCTTCTATCTACTCGCTCGGGTCGAAGTCCAACTCCCTGCCAACGAGGAGAGCTCTGAGTCGCGCAGGGAAAGGAACAGATGAATGAGGGGTGAAATCGATACGGGACGACATATGGCAATGCTTTTTGTTCTTGCAGAGCAAAGCCGTGGCAAGTTATTTAGGTTATTATCATATTATCATACAGTGCAGAACCCACGGAGCTACGCAGCTCACTGTCTGGTAGAACTGTCAGTGTCTCACACACACACACACACACACACACACACACACAGTGTAATCCCTCTATCCTGTGCCCTAGCTCTGGGCCTCTGGCTCCAGTTTCCATACATTCATGCTGGCTGGGCTGTCAGGCTGCAGACTGCCTTTACAAGGGCCCAGGGTGGCTCTTGAGAACCTTTAGGAATTTACTAGATATATCCTGAGGCCGGCGAGGGGAAGCTGGCTCCGTGCCTCTCCCCTTTGTGAGAAATGATGGCCACTTGAAAGGCGAGTGATGGCTTTGATGAGCTTCAGATTGTTCGGCGATATACTGTAAGTGACATTTTTAATATCTGCCAGGGATGTGAACTGGTTGACGAGCGCTGGGATACAAAGGCTCAAGTGTCAAATGTTGTCCCTAGGGATGCGCGCAGGCACACACACGGAGATACACACCCACACGCACACAGATTCAAACACAGAGGGTATGAGCACTGAACAATGAGCCTATGAGGCTGCAAGTATTAAGTGAACTGATTCATGAAATTTAGGGTTAGGGTTACAGAAAAAGAAAGGTCTGCTTAGACATTTAAACTGCAAAGCATTTGGAGGGCTATTCTAGGCCTTCCCAGGAAACCACAAACAGAAAAGCTTTCACCTTTTTCAAAAAAGGAAGTGCTGTGCCAATGGCATTTAATACACCCTATTATTCTCCTTTTTGCATTGAGGAGAACAATGCACGGTCCAACAAAAGAGCTCAACAAAGTAATATCCTGTTTTTCTCACTAATGATGGAAATTGGTGCCAAACAGGGAACTTGGTGCAAAACAGGCATCACAACAGCGAGTACCCAGGTGGGTGCTTTACACTGAGCAACAACCGAATCA
Source organism: Hoplostethus atlanticus (assembly GCA_034670405.1). NCBI lineage: Eukaryota > Metazoa > Chordata > Actinopteri > Trachichthyiformes > Trachichthyidae > Hoplostethus > Hoplostethus atlanticus. Next base: position 1,260,764 of record JAXDDX010000073.1, on the reverse strand, counting down.
GTTTTGATATAACATTCACAACAGAATATCTGGTACTAGTATCCTATCAACCATAACGCTTGCGGTACACACAGTAGCGCACAAGCACTGCAGGTCTCGATTGCGCAATCGCTTGCTCCAAAACAACAGACTACACCAGACCTGTTGAGTAACCACGCTCGTGCTGGGACCTTTAAGAAGCTCAGCACAAGGCAAGTAAACTGAAGGATGAGACATATTCAGTAAGTTACAACCAATATTCAACTTTCAAGCAAACATCCCCACAGTGTATTGGAGATTAGAAACTCACAGTAAAGTTCTAAATTCACATCCTATTTTTTTGCAATGCATCATGCAGACAAAGTGAACTCACCTTTCAGCTGATGTTTAATCCACAACAAGCTCTATGCTCAAATACAGCTCTGGTGGAGCCCCAGTGGCAATGTAGGGCAAAAGCACGCTACCCGTGAAGCGCATCATAACTTGAGTGTGGGGTGTGGTGATGGAGGGGGCCAGCAAGGGAGAGCGCACCGAGAGAGGGCTGTCGGGGGAGGGGATGGCAGACGGATAGAGAGAGGCACCGAGAAAGAGAGAGAGAGATTTCATCGTTTGCCTGGTAAAAACCTCCAGAGAACCAGTCTAATTAAAGTCCTATAAATAAGTGGATCATTTTCCTGGAGCGCACTTCTAACACTTTACCCAGTCCTCTGTAGGTTTCACATGGGGCAAAAGAGAACTCAGAGAAACACCCCGGGACATCACATTTTTCAGGTCATAACTAGAGGCAGAAGACCTTGACTACGTCACCACAAGGAGTTTCAGTATTCTGTTGTGTTTACCGGGAGGGGGGAGGAAGAGGTTTTGAAGTGATAAAAGTGCTTCGTAACACATTTGGGTCACTGCTCTCCGCCAGGTCACTCTGTTCCCACTGATGGAAATTGTTTTCTGATTGGTGTGGCGCACATAATGAGGTGCCTGAGGAAAATGTAAGTGCCCGTAACATTACGTTTCCTGCAGTCGGTGCTGGGTGACCATCTATCAGCCACCACCTTGAGGGTCTATGCCGCCTCTAGGTCAGCTTAGCGTTTTAGCGTGGACATCCAGACCTGGGAACTCTGGACTCATCTTGACGGTTGTGGAAGGGGCCTGTGCACAGCAGCCGACACAAGTCATGAGAGTGTCTGGACTCTAATAGGAGCAGCAGTCCTAACATCATGACAGAAAATGTTCTTTATTATGGGTATAGTAATGGCCTGATAACATCCAACACTCTCAGGACAGAAATAAAGTGCTGTACCTTTTGACACTGGGACAGTAGATTCTTGGTTCTGCCCCAGTAACAAAAGCTACAACGCTATAGCTTACTTTCCTGAGAGCAAACCCAGAGGTCAAAGAGAACGATCCCTATAAATAATATTATTATAACACCACTTTAATAGGTAAGCCTTAAGAAATGCAGACGTCAGATCCATATCCTACCATTAACCCACTCATAACTCACTGCTTCACGCCATAAAAGCAACACATTCCTGAGGCAATGACCTATAAGTCAAGTAATAATTTTCAATGATATAACCTTGAAAAAGGTCTATTGCAAATACATCAGCGCTCAGGTTACAGTGTCAGTCCACAGTCAGCAGACTATCTATAGTCTGGATCTTGGCAGCTCGTATCCATACTGTCAGGTCATGTAAGGCAACACGTACTAATGTGTACTACACTAAATTACATCAAGCCTCCCTGTCTGACACCTGAGAGGAGGGGGAAAAAAGAGCTCTCACTCTGACCCCTTTTCCTGATATTGCAAACGTCATTGTGAAGCACGGTGTACCTGAGTCTGCTCTCAGGTATCCTCTCAAGCGTGACATAGGCTCATTTTACAGCCCAAATAAGGGATTCCAGATCCCGCCCCCTTTCAGTCTAATGTGAAAATGAATTGTTGAAATGTATGTAGAAGGCTAAAATTACAATAAAAGAGAAATCAAGTTAGCATAAGCATTCAACCCTTTTGTGGGGATGGACTCTCCTTCAGAATACTTAAACACAGTATGGGATATATGGTTCGTTTATGGATGGACATTACAGTCCAGGTCTTGAAGTGTGTGCTGCCGGGTGATGTTCCAACAAAATGTATTGCTTTGCTTATTTTATGTAAGACATGTCCCGCTTGAGTTTATGGAAAATCGCACTAGCCACTTAGCTGCTAGTAAATCAGTGGGCGGTCTTGGTTAACTTCCATCATTGGTTGCTAGGAGATTTGTGGCAAAGGTTCTGCAAAGCCTCAATAGGAATTAATGTAAAGATTGTGAGAAATGGTCTACTGATGTCCTCTTAGATGTTCTAAAAACATCTACGGTTTATTGAGACCAACTTGTGCCTGTGTCAGAAGTATTACTCAAATCCATAGCTAGAATTTACATTTATGTTTTGAGAACTTTTTTTGAGAAAAACTACTTGAGGGGTGCACCAGCTCGGTCGCTATGGTAACAGCTATGTTTATGCTGGCCCTGTGTGAGACGGAGCAGAAGAAGCGCGCATGCGTGAGGGTTAACACCCACTTTCAGACCGGAAAGTGAGCCAGCTGTGTGCTAGTGAGTGATTCCTCATCTCAAATGACGATCTTTGCTAGCCCGAGTCAGGTGTGAGACGCAGCGACGCCTATCTAGCTTTATTGGTACAAAACAATTAAATGCAAAAATAGGTTAATATTGTGTACACAAGACATAGACATAATATTTTATCAGTTTGTATTGACAATTAATCACCCTACGAAGCAGCTTACTACTGCATGCATCTAACTGCCCCTCTCGTTACCTTTACCTTCGCTGTCGGGATGTCTAACTCCGCAGCCTGCAGCATACCAGGAAACAGACGCAGACGGTTTTTCGTGAATCTTGTCCTTCCGTTAACGCACATTTTGGGTGGCAGTTTGCTGTGCAGTAAACGAAGTAATAAAACACCTGCACTGTGCATTTAATGTTGAAGTTGAGAGAAATGATAGAATGCAGCTATCCACATTGTCCATCCCTTACCTAACAACTCGCTCCCTCCTCCCCCCGCGTGCTTCAAAGCCACAATAAAGGGTCTGTTTTGCTTTATGAGTGGCGTGGACTGGCTCCCCCCTTTTATTTTTGTAGTTTTTAAATCACTGATTGAATGATGAATTGGTTGATCGAACTCATTCCAATTGATATATATATTTCATTGTTTTATTATTTTACTTACTTACTTACTTGTTTATTGGTTTGTTTGTTTGATTTTTTTAAAAAGTTATTTCAATTTTAATATATTATATACATTCAAATCAATACACAAACACACACACACACACACACACACACACACACACATATATATATATATCTTATTTGAGTTGGGTGAGAAAAATATGTAAATGTTTATTGTTTTGTTAGTTATTATTTGTTATTATTATTTGTTAGTTAGTTAGTCATTTGTTAGTTATTTTTCACAGCATGTTAAATGTATACATTATGTTGTTAGTAATGTGTACTCTGTGCCTTATTGTTATTTTGAAACCATAATAATAACATTATAATATTTACATGACCATGAGAGAGTTGTGGTGGTGTGACGTCATCAATAGGGGACCGGAGGAAGAAGAGAGGCAGATGAAGTTGCTAGCACGTTGGACTCACACGCAGGTATGAAACTGGTTTTATAAAACTGTTAAGCAAAATTCTTGCACCAAGCTGGCACTTGTGAGACTTGAGATACGTTCATTTATTCGTGAAGTGATCCTATGTACTGTAGCAGTGCCCTCGGATAGATGCTCGGGCGACGTCGCTGCTAGCTAGGAAGCTAACCCAGCTAGTTTCACACCCCAATTCATCCTAACTCGTTAGGATTATTGCATTAAGGGATACCTGTCGAATAATGTTTATAATGTTCCAGTAATAAACCGAGCTAGCTCGGTAATCTCTGTTTGTATCCTGGAGTCCTTCGCCTTCTAGTGAAGAAGTCATGTGATGCTGAGGCGTTGATATGTAGGCAACTGGGTTAATTTAATCTGAAATAATAGGGAGCTGTTTATATGTAGGCAACTGGGTTCATTTAATCTGAAATAATAGGGAGCTGTAATCGATTTTGACACATTTTTACTCACCTGTAACATCATTGATGTAGTGGTAAATTGGTTAAACTACGACCAAAAGGTAAACAAACATCAAAAATATACTTTCAGAAAAGCCTTAATTTCTTTGTACCCTAAAAACTGTATCGTCATACAATTTACATACATTTGATACTACACTGTAAAAAATATTAAGGCACTCCAAGTTAAAAACATAAGTTTACTTGCTGTCTTATTGCAAATTCACTGAAATAGTACAAAATAGTTGGGTCAAAGTTCAGTGAGGGAATTTAAGACAATATAACCAGCAAATAACTGGTCATGTTGACAAGGTTTTATTAGTTTAATCCACTAATTGCTTATCTGAACTATGATGTTTTACTATTAATCTACCTTGTAAAGATCTAAAAAGAGTAAAGTCTGTTCCTCAACAATAAAGGTGGATTTATCCTGCCTAAAACTACAGATGTTGATTTTTGCCTATATCCAGTCAAGGTATATTAACTGTATGTAATAGGTGGCATTCCCATATTCTGTTATTTCACAGGTTTAAAAAAGCATGGATTCCTTATATGGCCCATTGGCCTTGGGAATAGTGGCAGGATTGGGCTGTGGACTTTGCCTTGGGTGGCATTTCCGGGCTCGGTTTGGCAAGTCATCCAGAAACCTCATAGCGTCCATGGGGAATGGCACCGGGGAATCAAGCGTGATGGGGGAAGGAGGGGAGTTCAAGATGATTCTGGTGGTCCGAAATGACCTGAAGATGGGGAAAGGGAAAGTAGCTGCTCAGTGCTCCCATGCTGCTGTATCAGCTTACAAGCAGGTCCAGCGCAGGAACCCCGAGCTTCTCAAACAGTGGGAGTACTGCGGCCAGCCCAAGGTAGTAGTGAAGGCCCCCGATGAGGAAAGCTTGATTGATCTACTGACACATGCCAAAGAGGTGGGGCTTCCTGTCAGCCTGATCCAGGATGCAGGGAGGACACAGATCGCACCAGGATCACGCACAGTGTTGGGAGTCGGACCGGGCCCGGCTGATCTAGTGGACAAAGTCACCGGACACTTGAAACTCTACTAGACTTCCAGCTAGCACTTGTACATTTATTTGTTGAAATGATCTGTAATTTAAGTTGGGCTGCAATGAGTCTGTATTTTTATATAAGAACAAGGTCAATTAGTAATTGTTTTCATTAAAGGTCCAAACTTAATTTTCTTTGTCATGTTTTTTGTTTTAACCATTACTTGAAACTCCTCTACACCTGATAGTCTTCCTAGGTTTGTCAGACATGTTGCCTAGAGGAAATGTATGTTCAAAAGACAAATTAAACATTCACTTTAGTATTATATGGTACATGCAACCATAGAAGATATACATGCTAATTGGTAATGACTCATACAGGTATTAATAAGACCATTCACTAGTTTGCTGCACTTCTGGATTTGTGCCATCAGAGGGTGCTACCACATCAATATGGGTGCAGTGACTCTGAACTACAGCTTTATGTACATCTTGTTCAATTTAAAGTGCTAATGATTAACAGGAAAATACAATTAGACGGTCTGTAAAAAGACAAGACCAGACCTTTCTTGACAAACAAGAAGCTTTTATTTTTAAGTGGAAAACAAAACTGCCGTTTCATTCATTATGATCCTGATTATGCACAATCAACTATCTTTTTAAGTGCACACTTCAATCTAAAGTAATTTAGATAAGAATATAAGGTCAAGGGAGTTAATGATTGATTTCCTGTATACACGCAAGCCTTTGATAAAAACTCTCAAATTACCACAGTCCTGTGATATTATTTCTGAATTAGATCAGAGTGGGTCAACTGAAAAAGGGAAAAAGAAACCCTTAGCAGGACATCAGGGGTATTAGGTTTTAATTTCTCTCCTGTACACTCAACAACAGTGACCTAAAACACCACAATATCCAGCATGAACAAACCGCAGCACAAAGAGGGGGCGCGGGGCATGTTAGTCAAATACACAGGTCTGAAAAAATAAGGGGCATCCTTTGCGATCCCTCAGATGGAATGGTCCCACACAAGAGCATTAACTAAAGCACAAGGAAAGGTCGTCTGAATGCAAGTTTGTTTCTACGCAGTCCAACTGGAGAGTCCTGCATAGGCTTTGCTGGGAAGGATAAAAGCTTTTTGGAACTCATTTATGTTTGTTAAAATAATCTCTTGGGTTTTCTCCTCAAGAAACTACACACAGCCCCCCCCAGTGTGTAGGGACATTACTGGTACGACGTAGTGTTTCTGGTTTGTGGTCATGGAAGCGGCAGTCTCATGTTCAAATATAGAGGAACATTGTAGCATTTTTTTTGTTTCTGAATATACAATAATTAAATGCATTTTACAGACGGACAGAAGAAGCTGCTCACACACATCAAAATGAAGAGATTCTACATTAAATTCTTCTCACTACAGAGTGCAAATCAGATGCTTCACAAAAGACCTTTTTTTAAATTGAGAAGAGGACTTGCTCTTCCCACAAGCCCCCCCATTGTACATAAACCATTTCCCATTCAAATAAAATAGACCAAAAAAAAATTAATCTAGTAAATACGGAATGTGAAAAATTAATCCTCGTGATTGATCTTTTTCTTTTGACAGTAGAAATAAAATGGAGTCCTTCATGAGAGTTTCAAAGGAAGAAAAAAAAAAAGTAAAAAAAGAAAAAGCTGCTTGTCGGTATTATCCCTCCGTGGAGGGTAGAAAGCAATAATGGGCTGGTGAAGGACTGTGGGAGAGATGGATGGATAGTAGCTCCAGCCTGCACGTGGAGAGAGGGGGTTGGGGGGTTACATGCCATAGCCAAAGCCTGGCTGGGCCGCTGGCTGAACGTATCCTGCAGGCGCCTGGTAACCATAGCCGTAGGCTTGCTGAGGGGCCACGGGCACGCTGGGGCCTGCTGTCAACATCAGCTGGGGTGTGCCTGCAATACACACAAATACACAAAGGTTTAAACATACAATCAACAGCCACAATAAGCATTCCCACCGTGTCCCTGATCAAAATTCCATGACTTTCCATAACTAAGTAAGCGCTTCTTTAAGTTCTAAAGGGGTGAACAGTCTGGGTTTCCATACAATGTGGAAAGACAGTTGAAAACTATCTAATGAAGCAAATGTTTGAAACAAGTTGTAAAATACATTCTGACTTCCTGTGATGTGACCCATTTGTAAATTTGACTTTTTGACATTTGACTTTCCCTATCAGGGAGACAGGGAATCTCAATATCTCAAACGATATTCCAGAAATTCTATGACCCGTGGGAAACCCTGTATAAACTAGGAGGTATAAACCAGTTCAGGGTGCAAGCAGGGTTTTTTTTGATGGGTCTTACCATAGACGATGGGTTGTGTCTCTGTTGCCTGCTCCTCTTCTTTCCTTAGGGACTCTGAGGTTTCTAACTTATCTACCTGCAAGACAAAGAAATACATATATTCAGAACAGAAGCCAGATAGAATAACAAATAAACAGCATGCTAAAGACGTATTTAGTAGTTGAACTACTAAGTGATGGATGGGACCATTCCAGGTGTATTACAAACCAAGTGGCTTTTCTAAACAAGAGGCTCCTGTTGGCCACACCAGTCAGGCAATGCAAGGCAAAGCTTAATTGGCAGGAAATAAAAATAATCTGAGATGATTTGAAGTGAACCAATCCATTATTTCGATTTCTTCTGTCTTTTCTTTTGTTTTAGACACAGAGTAACTGCTTGGGTAACCAAACTGAAACAACAAAAGTAGCTGATTGTTCGGAAGAAAAGCTGAGTAGGTGTGACAGATGTAGCAATAAGCAAAATGCATATGGTCCTGAGGGAAAGCAGCACCTGATCCCAGGTTAATCTTTAAAAAAAAGAAAAAAGGGGGCTTGCTCAGCAGTGCACTGCCATATCCTGTAGAGATCATTTAATCAAAGTAAGTTCAGTTCCATCCACACCCTTGTAAAAAAAACAAAAAACACATTAGTTTGGTAATCAAAGGTCTCCATACAATTTCAACAAGCTGAAGCTTCATTAAAAGGACAAACAGTCCCATGCTAGTTGTGCTACTTAGCTGGCAATAGCGTGCATAACAAGAGGCTGAAGTACTGAGGTGCAGGAGTGCCGGCCCAAGGTGCTCAATACTGTTGCTCAAGCCCTTCCATAGGATGCAAGGCACAACCAACAGCCTGCTAGCTTCTCACTGCTGCTACTTATTGGCAGGGGTTTTACACATGCTTGTTCAGAAACATTTCAAAAACAAACACATACAGCCACTCTATAATGTACTGTGAGGAAATGCACTTTTCAGCAACGGCACAGAAGTTTATTGACATATTTCTGTCAATGGTTCTCTCGTGTTTCAGCTCCAATAGCAATAACATGAGCAATATTTTCAGGGGTAATAAGGTCAAAATAAAATCAATATATTGTGAAAAGTGCATCTTCTTCAACCAAGCACGTAATTCGTGATTAAGATGCAACCTGATTGGTGCAGGTACTCTGATTACAACCCAGGACGCCCCATCTAACATTACACTTCCTCTCTTAGAGACAGTGAAATCTTATCTCTCTAACTTGCACATTAGCGTGCACGTCACTTCCTTTTGTAATATTTATGTCCTTTAAAATTGACAGTAAACATGTCGTCTCACTTGTTCCTCATCATGAGTATCTGACAATATATTTTTGTAAAGTATGTTATTATCCAACCTGTTTGATTTGCATGTGCTTCCTGGTTGGATCCACATGCAAGTTTATTAGCGTTTACATAGTTGCTTTATGGGGGACGGGGTAATTACAACATAATCTCAAACCTCATACACCATTAAAAATACTTTAGGGTGAACGGGGACACCAGAACCAGGCACCAACAACAGACTAATAGTTCCATTAGTGACTACACATCTATAATATTGGAGAACTGGAATGAATCAGCCAATTTACAACACAATAATACCTGGTGAGTGTGTAAAAATAATAGGGTAATGCGTGGGCAAACTAAAACCATGCACACTCAAGGCTGCAGTCTTCCAGGCTAAAATGAATCAAAAATTAAAAAAACAGGAAAAAAGGAAGCGGAGGAATCGACTTTCACCTTTTCCTTAATTGCATCAACCTGGAAGAGAAAAGGTGCAGCTTAGAAAATAAAATGTTTAACTCGTGTCCCGATAAAAAAAAACGTATCACTCTCCACTGCTATAATTTTTAGCCAACATGCCAACTGTTGTATCTGGAGTAGGTTGCCACGACAACTCTCCTTTTGTCAATTTACAAAATATACCGTTTTTAGGGCCACTATCATTTACTTAGATCAAACTCAAGAAACAAAAGAAAATGGAAAGCTTAAAAAAAGGGAAAGTGGTAGAAAAAAAGATGCAAGAGGACATTCACCATCACACATCAGCACTACTGACACATACGTCGGCCGTGTGATTTTTGTAGTTGTATTTGCCAACCGCTTTAAAAGAAATGTATGTAGGTGTTGATCTGTTGCATTTGTACTAAAATCAATTTACTCCACCCTAAGCAGGACTTAGCTGACCCACCTTGGCGAGATACTCCCTCATGACCTGGATGAAGTATGGCATAGAAAAGTCCATGATGTTGTGCCTCCAGGCGGTCTCCAGCACCACGTCGGGCCGCAGCAGGTCATAGCAGGTGAAGAGGCAGGCGGCAAAACACTCGTTCTTGTCCTCTTGTAGGAACCAGGACAGCAGCTCCTCTGCCAGCTCTGTGTCCTTGGACTCTGATGCATACTGCATGGCATCCTGCAGGACAGATACAGCATGGACAGGGTCAGGGATGTGTGAGTAGTGGGAAAGTTACTGCTGCTACATGGTCAAAATCCAAACATTAAGACAGGAAATATGGGGGGACAAGGACCTTGTAGAGCTTGTCCTTCTTGCAGAGCTCCACACTCTGTTTCCAGCGGTTGTTGCCCTTGAAGAGGTAGGCAGCAATTCTCCTGAACTCAATCAGCTCGTGCCTCTCCAAGCGCTGGGCCAGTGAGATGTTGTCAAAGTTGTCATAGGCATCTATCGATGTCCTCAGTGCCTAAGATGAGTGAGGAGGGAGAAACAGTGGATATTAAATATTTTAAAAAGTGTAAGGAAATTTATGAAAAATGTGGAAGAAACAATTGAATGAAATGGCTTTGTGAAAGGCTCTCACCTGATAATCCTCCTCTGTGATGAAGAGGTTGTTAAGTGCTTCATTGACTGACTTGTTGTTGTGGTTCTGTACTGACCGCAGGTAGGGCTTTACCAGAGGTAGCTGTTTCACCTGTGGATACACATGTACAATGGTCATCTCATTTCTACACAACAATGCATCATATCAAAAACAGATAAGTTGTTGGGCTTTAGCTGGGCAGCTGAGAGACAGGCTGAGGTGTACCTTGGAGAAGAAGCTGACAGAGCGGGAGTGGTCCAGTCTTGGGGATAGCACGATGAGCAAGTCATTCAGTAACAAGGGCTTGAACTCCAAATAGAATTGGATGGCTTTGTAGTACAGCTCCACGTTAGCCACCTATACAGGGTGCAGAGGGAAAGAAAGAGTCACAAACTACAATCAGGAAGTGGAAGCACTACCTACTCCAAAGTGGCTGTTGTATTCCAAGATTTACCAGCCACTTTCACCACCAAAATAGGTTTTTAGATTACAAACCTAAAAGCACAGATTGCTACATGATGCATTTGAGGTAATGGTGTACAGTTTATTCTGAATACAAAAAGAGGAGATATGTGTGTGAAAATCTGCAGCTCAGGTGTGAAGATTCATATTTTATTTATTAATTAAAAAAAAACACGACATGATTTGACGACATGACACATGATTTGCAAAAATATTTTCTCAAGTGCTGTACACGGTGATAGGTATAAAGGATTGCCTCACTGCTGACCGATCTGAATTTGCCTCTTGACCACATGGGTAAAATGATGGTTGTGACCTGTGTCTGGTGAGAGCAGACTAACCCTACCAGCCACTGTCTTACATTGCTCATATTTAGCTGGTGTTCATTTCTCACTCTGTTTATGTGTAATGAGATAAAATCAAACTGTACCTTGGTGATGATGTCTTTGAACTGTCCCTCCTTCCACGCATCTGTGGGGTGGTTCATCATGGTGATGATGGCGTTGTCAAACTCCTCGTACTTGTCGTAGAGGAAAACCAGCTCAGCCCACAGATGGGCCTGCTCTGCTGCCCTCAAGACCTTTGGGATGTTGACTCTGGACCAGAAGAGCTCCAGGTGCTCCCTCATCTTCTGGGGCTTGAACTTGGAGTAGAGGATGGCCAGCTCGGTGAACATGCCCATGTGAGCGCGCTCAAGGCCCAGAGCAGCCTCCAGCATGGTGATCAGCTCCTCAAAGTAACCACGGTCCTGGGAGAGAAGGGATTGGACGTTATGAATGGGTGTGTCTGCATGTTTATGTTAGGGCCGGGTATTGTCTATACTATGGGTGACATTATGATATTATTATATTATTTATTATATTATTATGATATTATATTATTATTTATTGAATTGAAGTCGCTCCTTTTGTTTTTGAATCTGAAATGCATCCAAACATCTGCCTTGAGAAGCTGGTGCTTAATGGTGCCTGCCACTATTATTACTGAACAGACGTAGTTTGTTCAGGTGGGGCCTCCATACTTCTCTCAGCCACAGGGAAATTATTGCTATAGTGACATCTACAGGAGCAGGAGGTCATAAAAAATTAAAATGAGACTTGCTCTTCTGTAAACAAGCATGAATATCAGGATTTGCAGAATCGATTCTAAATCTGAAGAAATAAAATTGTGATGTATTGGTGTGTCAGCCCCGTTGTGTATGTGCGTCTCCAACCTTGCATCTTACCTGATAGTAGTTGATGAGCTCCTCCAGCTCGTCGGCATGCACCACAATGTGAAGGCCACACATCTGGGCCAGCCTGAACTCCTTTCCCTCCACGCAGGCGAAGCAGACCTCCTTCCAGGTGCGGGTGCTGTTGGCTTTGCGGGCGCCGTCCACAGCGGCCTGGTACTCTCCCAGGTGCACCAGGGTTGAAGCGAGCCGGCCAAAGTTGGAGACATTGTTGTAGAGCAACTTGGCTGCGTCGTACATTTTCTCGTCGTAGCAGCGGTCACCAACCTAGGTTTTGAACAAAGACATGCCGTTACATTTTGGACCAGACCGCAAAGTTGCAGAGGGTTGGATGGGAGAGAGGCTTACCTGTTGAATGTGAGCATTGTTGGGTCCGTTGATGAACTCTTCCAGCTCAGCCAGGCGGTTGGTCTTGGCCAAGGCAAAGATCAGCTCCGTCTCCACGTAGGACTCTCGGGCCTTCTTACGAGCCATCTGCAGGAATTTCACCAAGTCTTCCCAATTACCTGAAACAGTGATATTACATTGTTGGAGTGTGTTCACATTAATCTTTTTTTTTTTTTGTAGAAAAAGTGCTGCCTCAACTGTATTTTCTGCTGATAAAAAAGCAGGTCACACATTGTGTGCACTCTGTTTCCACAAGGACTAGCTGCAGTAGCTGACACAAACAGTACTTAGGAACAACTCTAACACTTGCCAGAAATTCCTTTTTCTAGCGCTACTTTCTCCATAGATGTTGATAATATCGTAAACTGTTAGACCCTGCCTCCTATTCATTTTGATTAGTTGGCTCAGAAGGCAGTAATGTCATGTGGTCTGCCACAGCCACTCTCCATTTACTGTAGTGTAATGTAAAAAAGGCACTGGCGTTTGAAAAACGTGGAATAGTTTGATGGCCTTAGATGATAAATAATTTCCCGTCCTCCTCCACTGCTTTTCCCCCATCCCACTTTCCTAGTTGTGCCAAGTGCCCAGTCTGTTCCCCCATCCTTACCACTCTGATCTGCAGCCTGTACCACCTCCATGTATGCAGAGGGGTCATCAGCCTTGATGTAGGAGTCAATGGCCTCCTTAACCAGGCCCTTCTGTAGCTGAGCCTTGGCCAGCTGGCTCCACACAGCGGGCTCATTGCAGCGCTCCGCAAACTCATAGGCCCGGTCCAGGTTGCCAATATGCTCAATCAGCACCTGGGACCCAAAAACAAGTAAGATCATAAAGTTATATTAAGTACTGCTTCATACCCATTTCAAAAATAATAAAGTTAATGACGTATACAGATCTTGTATAGAGCAAGATGATTAAGAGCTGATGACTGACCTGTACAGCGGAGGTGTTGACATCAAACTTCTTGAAGATGGCAAATGCCTCCTCAAAGAGCTCGTTGCTGATGGCAATGTTAGCGATGTCAGGGGCGTCATAGTTGTCTAGCCTGTTGATGTACTCCATCACACGGGTACGGTCAGCCTTGATTGCTGTGAGGATCAGCAGATTCTGCAGATTTCTGTGGGAGAGAGGAGAGGACCAAGAGAATTCAGCACACTTTGAAATGAAACATATTATTTAATTCTCTTCGTTAAGAGAGGTAGTGACTGTCTGTAAACCTGTGTTCACTGAAGACAGAGTTGTCCAGCACAATCTTCTCCAGCAGCTCGATGAGCTCATTGGGCAGGTCTGCGGTCATGAAGGCCTTGACTGTGACCGATACCTCCTCTGGGTCCTGGGTCTCCGACAGCGCTGTCTGCACCACCTGAGGGCAGAGACAATGGAATATAAGGTTAGAGCAGCACCACACAGGTGTACTAAATGAAATGAAACTCGTCTTGTCAACGTTTTACCTGGTCAATAAGTGGTCGTCTGAAGGGGTTGGTCTCCAGCAGCACGCTGGCCCACAGCTCAGCGTCTTTGCGGCGAACCAGGTAGCGAGACAGGCTCTTGAACAGGGAGTTCTCATTGCAGACCTGGAGAACAAAACAGACGAATCACAATGCTTCCTGCTACACTGGAGGCAGTTTAGTGAACTAGATCAGGACGGCATAGAGAAAGAAAGAGAGGTAGAGATATAGATATAGGTAGGAGCAAACAGATATAGAGAGACAGAGAGCTACTGAGGCAGACAGGGAGATCAACTGATGCTCACATTGATGAGTTCCTGGTCACATTGTCCTCTTTCGTAGGCTACACAGGCCAGGTGCGGGTCTCTCTTCTCACAGTACTTTCCCACCACACGGCTGTCATAGTAGGGGTTCTCCCTCAGGAAGCGCTCGGGGTTGTTGTTGCTGTCAATGTAGATCTTGGCCAGGGCATTATGGGTAGCAGGCTCCTCACAGCCTTCATGGATACGAGCCTCCAGCCAGGGCAGCAGCAGCTTCAGTCTATTAAACCAAGAGGGAAAAAGATGAGGGCTGCGATTTCTCATCTAAGCTTTCATCTGCGTGAACACATTTTCAATCTGATACTTAGAGGGGGCCGTAACAAGAGTACAAGAAAAAACAATAATATGACTGTAATGTGTTACTAAGCAAAGCATTAACCACCCTACACTGCCAAGTCCAATAATGTCAAGTTAATATTGCCAGTCACAGAACAGTAAAATAAATTGACTTTCGAAAGTCCAAACTTTCTGGCACTGATTCTACGTGGCAGATTCCTCCCATCTGGTGCTCTAAACAGGTTAAAACAAACACTAAGAATTATTTGCAAATAGTATTTGACCAAGGCTGTAACCAAATCTGCTCTCCTGATGTTTAATCCTCTCAAATTTCAGTTCAAACTTTATAACAATCTATGGTCTTTTTGCTACGATGTTCATAGACATGAGGGTGGAGGGATGCAGTACCTGTTCCTCTTCTCTACCTCGGCAACCAGTTCATCAGTAGAAAACTGTCCCCTGACCACCAGGATCAGGCTCTTGATCACATCCTCAGAGCAGTCCACGTCCAAGAGACCGCCGATCACCACGGGCAGACGGCTGGGGTTCACCTAGGACACATATCCAAATCAATCTCCTTAACATCATCCTTGTAACAATATCTGTAAAGCAAGGATGTCACGTAACTGTAATGACAACCTAAAACCATTCATCGCTGAGCCTTACTTTCTGGACGTAGATTTCGATGTACTTCTGCAGGTTGTTGCGATACAGGTAGAGGACCAGGTCGTGGACAAAGTCGAAACGGTCACAGACGATGATCAGTGGTAGCTGGTCGGTGAGTTTGGCCTCCTGTCCATCACACACACACAGAGGAGGGAAAGAGATTGCCGTCAGAAAGACATTACAAGCAACCAGTACATCTCCATACAAGCCACCAGTCATCACAGTCAAACCTGAGGTATAAGGAGTGGTCTTTAACCACTGGGAAATGATGGTATGGTATTTATGAATTGTATGTAGCTAATCCGAATATTAGACTTATTTTGGAGAACTACACTGCAGGTTCGACTGTAATGTCGCTGGGTAGTATATTACTTGTAATCAACGGCAAAAATAAATTCATCAGAATCACTGAAAATGAAATTGAGAAATCATTTTCCAGTTACATCAATCCTGCTCGAGTGATTCCAAAAATGACACAAAATCAAGAAAAAAACAAAAGTAGAGGGTGTCTCAACTATGACCAATGGAGAGACATCACATTTTTTTGAGAAGCTAGAGGATGGTTAAAGTACTGCAAAGTTAAGACTGTAGACTGAGTGGAGAGCGCAAGACAGAGAGAAAAAAGAAATAAGAGGAGACATGATCTCCCCTTCATTCTGACGCTAGGAGCCAGTGCAGGATTCCCAGTGAAGGCTCTACCAAGGAAGGCCAGGCAGACACTAGAGCACTGACCACTCAAACACTGACCACTAGTCCTCCATTCCACAATGCACTGCTGCACTATGGGGTTGCTGGGACACTGCTGCCATCCACACTCCTACAGGATTAACAAACTGGGATTGTGCACCTCACAGCCCTGCTTCAATACCAACCAAGAACATGCTGCAATGACTGGAGAGAGGCTCCTATTACGGGACTACACACTACATACACGGACACCTGTAAGGTCTAATAAATCTCACATATGGATTATAAGACCCTTGCTTGTGGGCACTACATTTACATTCACCATAGACTACGATCACACACAAAACATCTAATGAATGGCTAGGACTAGTTCAAGCACTGAGAATATTGGGTGCACCCCAGTGAGTGTATGGCTTGTGGTGTATACGCCCATACGCCTCCATACAAATCCCAGTTTTAATCCTGTGCCTAAAGTCAGGGGTAGGGATGAAAAGAAAATAGAGGGTGGGAAAGGTCCTGTGCTGAGGGGTGGGATAGATTTACCTGATACATGTCCTGCCATTCCAAAGACAAAAGGGAAAAGCACAAAAGATAATATCTGCCATCAGGATGGTTGATTTGAACTATTCTTTTTTTAAACCAATACAGGCAAATTAATGCTTCTTGGGAATGTGTAAGTGATTGAATAATATTAAAATCCATAGGAGGGGGTTGACGTGAATGTGAGAATACTTTTTCTCTTTTAACAACATGTAGTAATTTAAAAGACTGGCCATGCACTCTAAGCCACTAAGTCATTCATATCATGATCACTGATATGATCTTGATATGAATGAAAACAGACTGGAAATGGAGTTTCCAAAATATCAATAAAATATCAATATCATGGCTCAGATAAGACATAACCCCCGGAAAGCAATAACAGTAGCAGAGTACAGCTTCCGAAGACAAATGTGAGGTTAACTAACAGAGCAGCATAAAACAACAGAAAGAAGTGGATTGAAGGGGAGAGAGCAAGAGTGAGAAAAGGAAAATAAAAGGACTAAAGGAGGAAAAGAGCTGTTAAATATGTCTGTCAGTGATTGAGCCTTTCCCTTCAGATATCGCCAGCTGACTCTGCAGCCTTACTTTGAGGAAGTTCTTGACACGCTCTGGGTCATAGCAGTTGCTCTCTCTGCAGATCCTCTCCACCTCTTTGATCTGGCCCGTCTTACAGGCAGCCTGGATGTACTTGAAGTGAACCTCGGGGTCCTGACTGAAGTTCACAATAGAGCCCAGGAAGTAGAACAGACCTGAGAGACAGACAGACAGTTATAGTCAGTTACAAAAGATGTGGACAAAATATACAGCTGCTGCTGCAGATAGCAGCCTAAGCAGTATGGTGCCAATTCTCTTTCAGCAGATTGGTTTGGTTATCCGCACCCAGCAGTCAAACGGTTGATAGTTTGATCCCTGATACAGACAGCGCGCTCAACACTGCCACAGTGCCTCTGAGCATTGGAAACAAACACCCTTGGACTGAAAATGACACAAAACAATACTAGCTCAACTAGCTACTCTGTCTTTGTAAATATAAATCACACATTTGTGTATATGTATTCTGTACTTTCCAACAATCTAATGTTAAAATAAAATATTTGATTGATTAATCCATAAATATCAGCCATTAAAAGGCTTCCATGTTTGCACAGCCTGAATTGACCATGTGCAATGACTACAGTTTATGTCTCGCCCAATTAGCTTATTCAATAGTTATGCTCCATAATCTTAGTAGTAGTAGAGGAGCTGTAGCCAGTCACCTCCAGGCCATTCTACACCATTTATTGAATGACCTGCCTCTGCTCTGGCCTACTTGGCTAATTGCTAGTTAGGGGACATCTAGCAAGTACATGGGCATGAGGGAATGGGTGTTTCATTCAAACTGAATGAGTAGTTAAATGCCACTCTAACGTCTAGCCTTACGGGTAAATTGCCCTATTCTACACAAATTCTACACAAGGTATGGTGGTTGTAGAAGCTACTTCTCAGTATTTCCTGTGTTAATTTATTGTTAGGTCTTTTGCAAGCATGCCATCGAAGTCTGTGAAGTTCCAAAAACCCAGCATTTGTATTTTGAGTTTGGGATCTCACCCTCAAAGCTCTTGAAGGACTCGAAGAGCTCTGTGAGAGACTGTGTGGAGAGCTGTTCATGGTACTTAGAGGCCACTTGGACACAGATCTGCAGGTTCTGGCGGATGTTGGCCGACAGCATGGCCCTGAGGCACTCCAGAGAGTCCTCCACTGACAGGGAGCCGAAGAAGTTGACCAACCACTGAAGGGGGAGGGGTGGTGAAAGTTAGCTTGAGTCATAGGATATACACAATGCATAAGTATCTAGCAGTCACCAATTCAAATCCCCAAACAAGCTCTGAAAATCTGTCCGGGGGAAGTAATTGAGACCCACTCTCCTCTTAGTACTCTTCTCTCTGTCAAGGCGCCATTGAGCAAGGCACTTATACCTACAATAAAGACTCCACTGGAACTACCCAGTGGAAAACAGTAGACGACTGCTGTTTTATTGGGCAGCTTCCAGGTGTGGTGTGGATGTGTTAATGTATGCAACCCTGCATTTCAATGGTGTCATATAAAAACCACATCACTCCAATTCTGGTGATTTTTATGTTTTAACTTCAATTGAAGAATTACATGGTGCTCTACGGGTTGAGAAAATTCTACAACCCTCTGGCTTGTGAAACCCTTTCAAAACGCACTGGGTAGCCACAAGAATGCATGGTTGTCAAGCTAAACTAAGGCTGTTTTTCTTGAAAGTTGACATTTCGGAAATGCAAGGTTTTCACCTGACAAAGGCAATTTGCTCCCACAGGCTATTGCTATAAATAAATGTTGTTGCTATAAACGTGTTGTTCTTAGTCAACTCACTAGCTAGATGGGGGTTTACAAGTGACAGTCTCGACTGACACTCATATTCAGCTTCATGTGTTCTTAACCGGTGTGAACACCAGAGACACTAAATTCCATCATGTCCATCAAGCTTAGCCAAAGTTACAGAGACTGGAACTGGATTTGTTTTGACTCCCCCTGCCACTAAAGTCTCTAACTTCGCAGGATGACAGGTTACAAAAAGTCTATCCAGTAAACAAACTATCTGAGAGTCCATGTGACTTTTGTTTACAAGCCAAACACAAAAACGCAACACAAAAATGCAACAAGTAAACCTTTCCACTCGGACTACAGAAAGTGAACTGTAGGGGTAATCACACCCTAAAAAAGAGATTCATCTGGCCTGGTTGAGTTGTCTCCAGATAATACACACTACAGTAAGGGGTGCCTCAATTGCAATGGTCACTAAGGTCTTCTGGAGCAGCCTACCTCTGGGTTGAGTAGGTGTGTGTGCACCACAGCACGCTTGATGTCGTACAGGTCAGTGTAGTGCTCCAGTGCTCTCTGGAGGAGGCCAGCCTTCTCACACAGCTGGGCGATGTGGGCACGGTCGTAGTTTGTGAACATTTGGTTTCCCAGAATGGCATCAGCAACCTACACACAACAGAACCCGTTAGTAAGCGTGAAGTGTCAATAAGATGTAGCCCAGATGTGTTGTTCTCATAGCTTTCATTAAAGTATGTGTATCTGTTTCTACCTGTGGGGCATGCATGAGGTTCATCTCCAGCAGGCGAGTCTGCAGTGGTCCCTCTGAGGGTCTGTTGTTCTTCAGGGCGTCCAGGAGGAAAGAGGTACACTGCTGGATCAGGTTGTACTCCATGAACACATCCACGATCTAGACAGACAGATGGAGACATACAGGAGACATTAAAAACCTGAGAGGCAGAGAGAGAACACATTGGTGGATACTGAACTGCTGCTACCCTGACGAAGACATTACTTGTTGAAACATCTAATGTACTGAATAAGGTACTGCATTGAAGCTATGAGTGCACAACGGCTTCCTCTAATATAAACTGCCAAAATATTTGTGGAGTTTCACACCAATTATGCACCAGTGATAGGATAAAACTTAACACAGATGAAAGACCACACACTGTCATGAACAAAACCTGGTTACAAGGAAAAGAGAAATTTAAAATACAAGAAATGTCATGCTAAATAATATTTCCATTTCCAATAATCCACGAGAACCTCTTGCAATGGGTTTTATTCTTAAACATCTTGTTACCTACCAGGGCAACACTATAGGCAATGCAGAATGCTGTGTCAGGAGTTGACATTTGCAGTGCAGGGAGCTTGCAGTGGCAGGCAGAAAGGCGGAGGTGTATTTCATTTATACTACAGGCTAGTTGAGGTACAGATGTTGGCATGTCTTTTACAAACAGTTTGTAAAATTGTGAGGAAAATTTTGGCCAGATTCCATTAGCTAGTTGCAAACACGGGAAGGGAGAGTGCAGGTCATAGAATTGGCCACAGTGTTTACCTTAATTTAGAAAATTACAGGCAGACCTGACCGAAGGCCCAAAAGCTTCTTTGCACAAACCCAATTCGCCCTGTGCTTGTGGCGCAGCAACCATTTGGTGAACCTAATGCCAACTACATTAAGTGAATTAAACCTGGTCAGACCCAGTCAGCTTAAGGCATAAATGCCAAGTTTTACTGCAGAAGCTATTTCCACTCTGGAGGATATGATCAAACAGCAGGAATTAGTCGAGCTTTACTTGATATAAGTTGGAAGTATTCCAGTTGTTCAAAAAAGACCGTGTATTCCTGTTAGAGCAGTAGAAATCCCTCCTCTGACCTGTGTGATATCAGCCAGTGGCTCTTCGTCCTGGACCAGCATCTGGGCAAATTGCAGGCCCTGCTCTGGGTTGATCCGCATCACGTTCCTCAGCAGGAAGATCCAGTCTGGAGTGTAGCCCACCTGGAATTACCAAAACCATAAAGGGATAAATCTACTATACAACCATGGATTCAGGCCACTGTTTAAATCCCTAGCATAATTGAAAAAGTGCAACAATAAATGCTTTTTAACTCCATGGGCCCAAAAAATTTCCCATCAGGCCCATTAAAACTTAAAGCGTGGTATACCTCCCTGACAGAATCATAAACACAATATTATCACACCCTTCCCCATTAAAAGCTCACAGTGGATCCAGGGCTTAAGGAGGGCTTTGTGTTTTGATTTATTATTTTTTATGGAGTGTCTCCTGCTGGAGAGGACTTTATCATTTGGGAATTTCAAAATCTAATAGAGCCTATATACCATCTTAGATGAGCAGACAGACATACCTTCTTGGCGTACAGAACGATCTTGGGGAACTGGCCAGTCTCCGCAAAGCATTGGATGACCTTGCTGGGAACGTTGGCCCTCAGATAGACACTGAGAGCCAAGGTGGGATCCACAGCCTTCACCAGGTCGCCCAGTTCCTCAGAACACTCCAACTGGAACATAAGACAAGTAACCTTAGCACTGGAAACTGGATTATTAGTTTTGATATGGTATGATATGGCCGGGAATAATGGGATGCATTTACAGCAGATAAGATTCAGCAAAGAAAAGCAGGCTACAGATAAGAAACGCACAAATGCGGATTCCAAATACGTTGGCATATTGAATAAAAATAAATGCCCGGGTTTTTTTAAAATATATGAATTTACAGCATATATGCATGGTGTGCAATATGTTATGATTTGAACAATACGAGAATATATGTAGTACAAAATATATACATGAACACAGGATGTGCAAAATGTGCGTCATTAGCTCTAAGCTGCTAAGAAAGCCACTTTAGCTGGAGGAGGAAAACTCTACACTTTACATAACAGATGGTCTCAGATCACCAAAGATAATAGGCAAGTCATGTAAACACACAGGCAACACAGGAAAAGCCTCTTCCTGCAAGAGGAGGTTGAGATGGCAGTCTGAAATACCTTGTCCTCCTTCAGCCACTTCTCCAGAAGCTGCTTGCGTCCCTGCTGGAGGACGGGCCTGCACAGCTCCAGGGACTCAAACTTGTTGAGCTGGCCCTGGTCCAGCAGGATGCCAAAGTACTGCAGCAGCGGGGAGGTCTGCCCTGGCTGGGCTGGCACGCTCTGGAAGCGACGGATGGTGTCTGGGGTACGCAGAATACCCTGGAGGGAGAGGGGAGGCATAATGGGCAGAGGAGGTGAGCTGCAGTTCCAACACACCAACAGAGACAAACAGCTGATATAAGCCAGAAAGGTGGGATTGCATTGTAGAAGGCAGCAACACCCAAAGACAACAAATTTAAAAGGAGGAAACATAAAATGCTGGCTTTCAGACTGCTGTTTTCATAAGGGTTCTACAGTAACGGTCTTGAGAAACTGGAAAGTTTAGGAGCACAGGAACGAAATTTGGGAGAATTTTTATAAAATCACAAATTCCTCTACTTTGAATGTCAAGTTGCACAGTTGATCATTTTGAATTGCTGCAACGAAGGGCACTTTGTTACTAGTGACTGACGGCTTTGGCCTAGTAAATATTGCACAACTGGGGTTTTATATTAATTGCACTTTTAACAAACAACTTAACTATGCACTTTAAGAACGGCACTTTGGTAGCGATATTTGGACTTTATTAGCAAGATTTGCACAGAACATTTTGCGCATTGCATGTTTGCACATTTTGTATTCATAGCATATTTATTGAGTGTTTTAAACGTGATTGATTGTGTTGTCTTTTGGCAGGTGCTGTAGTGGGTACTCGGCTCCGCCTGAAAGAGAGTGGAGTTAGATTAGGCTCTGACACTACTGTTTTTGCATACGTTTGTTCATAATTGACGAACAAGGGGTAACATGAAGTTCTGTTGAGTTTTGTGCAATAATATCTATGTGCTATATATCGTGGTATAAAAATGTGTGCTGGTGCATTAGTTTAGAGAACATTGTTTAAGTTGTTTGCATAAACACTTAACACCTGTCCTGTCCTGTGTCTGCTCCAGGGTGTTTCGGCCAAAAGAGTCCCCGGGGGTACGAACACCAACATAAACATTCCGGGAGGGACCAAGTGATCGGATAGGAGAGGGGGACTTTGGTAGTTTGGTGTATGTGTATATTTATTGTAATTATGTTTTATGTGTTTGTTTTGGGAGTAAATAGCAGTACATAGATCATTGTAAATATTATGTATTAAATTGTATTCGATATATATTGTCGATGATAATGTAGCCATATGATCACATTTTGAGAACGCATCCAATCTAGTCTACCAGTGACACAGTATAAAAGGTGCCAGTTTCCATCTGTCTGAGTCGCTGGTTAGGTCGTACTACCTGTATTGCTGTCATGCCTGCACTGCTCTAGTTGTTTTTTTTTTGATTTTGGTGAATAAACACCACATGGTTTTGGTACACCTTACCATCGCCTTGGCATCTCTTTACTGCATCGCCCAGTCGCTAAAATTGTCATTCTAACAATTGCCTAGTTTATTTTGGGGCATACATGCTACTAAAATGGTTTCACTATACACTCAACCCTATTGGGTTGGTTACCTTTGGTGCATTGGCGGCAACCTTGGCGGCCTCGGAGTAGTTGCCCCCTGCAAACAGGTTGTTGAACTTGCGTGCAAACAGCTCCTCAGCTCCAGCCAAATTGTTTCGGACGGCTATGCGCAGGGCCAGATCCGGGTTCTGCAGCACATTGGTAATGTAGGGGATGATGTTTTCCTCCTCCACACAGACTGACAGCACCTGGGTTGCACACAAATACAGAGACATGCATTAGATGGGTCAGGGTGTGTGAAATATGGAACCTGTGACAGTAGAGTAGAAACCGGACTGGAGGTAACCATGTAATCATGCAGTCAGGTATTTCATGTCCTCTGAAAGCTTTTATTTAAAAAGTGGGCTGAAGCTGATGAAAAGTTTTCCATGTCAGCTCGTAGTCTGTTCAGTATCTCCTCCTCCTCCTCCTCCTCCTCCTCCTCCTCCTCCTCCTCCTCCTCCTCCTCCTCCTCCTCCTCCTCCTCCTCCTCGGGGCCCACTATTTTACACTCAGACATTTTCAAGCCTTTTCAGGAGGTGAAGTTACAGCCATGTATTGCTTCCAAAAGCCTGGTTTCAGCATGTAAGTCAATCGATGGCATTACATGTAAACAAAGGATACACTCAAGTGCGTGTGGGGAGAGCAGAGGTGTTTGCTTTCCTCAGTGAGGCATGAAGCTCTTCACTCTTTTGTCCTTCTGTCCAAACCAGCCACATTATTTTCAAAAACGTCTGGGATGAACAGCCAATCACATAAGGAGCAGGAAGACTATGTCAAATGCCCTCCCCCAACTGCCCCTCCCACCTCTAAAATGTCCAGCAAGGCCTCTGAATGGCTACTTTGAACTGCCTCTGTTTGGAACATTGTCTCTAACAGGCTGCCAGTTCAGGATGTGTCAGATGACATCAGTGTCAACCGCAGGGTGCACTTCAGACTGCAAGTGATGGATTCTGCTTTAAAATTAGCTTAACTACAGCTACACCACGCAGGGATAAATCAACACATGCTGCGTTCGCTCACTGGGTCTGAAGTTGGCAGAGTGAGTGAGCTCAGCTGAATTCCACTGCGGGCACATTAGCATTTAACGCTGCCTGGCCCTTGATTGTGGCTGCTGAATGGCAAATGTATTATTACTGGGTCAGTGTAACATATGGCTTTTGTGAGTGGTTTGGCAATTGAGAGAGGAGAACAAGTCAAAATGGAAGGGCAGGATGTGGGGTGGGGGGTTAGGGAGAAAGACAGAGGGTTGTCCCACTATAAACCAGCTGTTAACACGGGTGAGTACACCTCATTCTTTGTGCCACTAAAGAGAGGTCACTTACCCCCTATAATGTGGGTGGACTAATCAGGGGTTGAGATAGGGGGAAAAAACAGGCTGGAGAGGAGTAAAAAATAGAGCTCTTAGTGGAGATGCTGTTTTCCATTCAGGACTACATTGCGTGTGGTGGGTTGACGCTGCAGTGACCTGAAGAGATGGAAATGCTGGTATTGATGTCAGTAATGGTTATACGCACAACAAGAGCAAGAGAGAGAGAGGCAGGCGAGGGATGGGTTCTGACTCAATCCTGGCATTTTCAGTTCAATGGCTGATTTAAAAAAACAGACTGACAAAATGCTTTATAGTCTTTATCTTTAGCCATTTCTTCAACATAGTCACTTGGACCTTTTAAAGTGCAATCAATGCCATTTAATTACATTGATCAGAGTTACAGGGGAAAAAACAGAGGCCTGCCAGAACAGTTGCACTCAACAAGAGAACACAGAGCCCCAGATGACAGATGAGCTACAGTATCGAGTGGTACACTGGCCCAGAAACACACACACACACACACACACACACACACACACACACACACACACACACACACACACACACACACACACACACACACACACACACACACACACACACACACACACACACACACACACACACACACACACACACACACACACACACACACACACACACACACGTAAGACCTTAGGGCAGACATCACAGGTCTCTGCCATGTTGATGACGTAGAAGGGGAGGTGAGGCTTGTGGTTGGATGAGAGTGCCAGCACTAAGAGGATTGAGGGCACCAGGCAGTGCCTCCCACTGCACGTCACGTGCTGATGGGTATTTTTCCCCCTCTTGCTCTATCGCTTTCTCTCTCTCTCTTTTCCCTCCATTCTCTCTGGTTTGTGGAGCATCTCAGTGCTGCAGATATTCGCAGGGATCCTTCTATCTCAAGGTCAGGCCAGCTCAGTGCAGACAGAGGATCATCCAAGACCCTGACATGGAAATACACATACTCACTCCACAACTCCCAGTAAGGAACTCACTGACAACTAGAGGGACTAACCCTTTCTCACACATTCTTCGCTAATCTGCTTGATTGGCCAAAATTGTCAATTACATCCTTTCTTACTTTCAAAAATAAGGACAATTCAATTACCTTTTCTGTGAATGAGCAGCACTTGAGAAAATTAAATCAATAACAACGTAGTGGGAACACACAGAGAAAGCTTTTCTGCCATTTCTCATGTAAGCTAGCGGATGACAACTAGTTACGAATAGGGGGGCGGTGGGATAAGGTTTTGGGATAATTCACTCTGATATTTAGTGGAAATGATAACAAACGTAGACTTAACACCATATTTTTGGATTGGTAACTAATATTATTACTGAAACGGAAACAGAAATTCACCACACTACACATAATAATAAACTAATGCATTACTTGGTATCGCATTACCATCCAATACTGTTGGTAACTGACCCACTCTAGCAGAGCCACTGACAAGCCTAGACACTGGCCTATTATCACTGACATCACTGCGTGTGTGTGTGCGCGCGTACACATACTCCATTGCCTCAGCACGGCAGATCTGTCACTGCCTCAGATCAGCTTTCCTCTCTTCACTCAATTATTCATGTGGTGTGTGGCCTGGGTGGAACATTATTCATCAGCTGGCTGGATCCAGTTCTCCTCACCGGTACAGCCTCACAATGTAAACTAGACACAACCCTCTCCCCTCTGTCTGTGAAACAATACACTTTGGATTATTTATGCCTCCCAGCAAAGACTGAGCTGGCCTGATGATGACAGACAAACAAGCGGGAGCGTTGTTGTTATTACCCCATTTGACAAGTAATGTTGCGCTCGTTTACGTTCATTAGCAGCTTAGGCTTGAAAATGTGATTGGAGATGACAGCAGGGGAGAAACAGCAGTGTGTCCGTTTTGGGTCTTTGGTATAGATGATATTTGGTGAGAAGGACAACTAGTGTAATTAGCTGGTGCTGTATTCACCCCTGGCCTCCTCCACTGGCCCTTAAGAGTGTTAAGGGACTGTGCTGGACAACACACTGTATTCAACCAGTGGTTTTCTAATCAGCAACACCCTGGGTTGAGTTATGGCTGTAGCCTCCGACTTTACTACCTACAACTACCTCAATGAGATGTACGCTCTAACATGTGTTACGAATCACAACTTGACTCTGACATTAACATGTCTCAGCAGCGATGCATATTATTTCACTTTCCTGAGCAGAGGGGAGCAGAGGTTGACATTTGTACCTGTCCTTTCCTGTTGACCCCAATGATGCCGGAGGTGGCCTCGTGTGGGGCAGTGACAAAGATGGTCTCGCCACTGATCCGGTTCATGTAGATGCAGGTGCCGGTCTCCAGGTCATACAGGTGGATGTAGCCGTATTTGGTGATAAGGAAAACCACATCCTGCTTCGAGCTTATCTGAGAAGAGAAGAGGAAGAATTACAGACAGCAGTATAAAAGGAAATCTCATGTTAAATCTAAATTGTCTAGTTTTAAAGCAGCAAATAAGTGGTAAATTATAAAAAGATTTAATGTGACAGATGCTCCATCACAAAAATCACCCTGAAGCTGAACTAGATCACTTCCCCACAAAGGGCTGTTCACAGTGACCTTGTCTATCAGTGTAAAAGCTGTGAGGAGGTTAGCGCAGGGGATCAGTAACAAAGGTCATCAGTTTGATCCTGGAGAGCAACAGCTCAAGAGAGTAGAGGAAAGCACTGGTGCCTGGATAGCTAACACAACCAGCAAATGACTCATCATGAAGTCAGTGACAACCATAAAGAGGGCAAGCACTGTCGCTTTCACCTGTGAAGTTGCCACACTCCCGCTGTGCACCCATCAGCAAGGCACCCCAACAGCTCCAGCAAAGCTTGCTTTGCAGCTTACACTCTGCCACTACCAACACTATCATGCATAGGCCTACTTATACATGAGAATGTTCACTCTATGGATGGAGATATATCACCAGAGTATATCAATTTTATATATCAATCTATGCCAACTAGGCCATTATAGACATTTTGGTGCTCCATACCTGCATGGCCACAGGGAAGTCATTCTGGGCCTCTGGAGGGAAGAACACATCCACTGCTTTCTTTGGAAATGGCTGGTTGCCAGTTGGTGGGGTCCCCACTTCAATGATGTGCAACTGCACAGAGAACACACATTAGCAAAAACACATAGGTTGGAGGTTTCCAAGGAGAATGCCTACTCGGTTAAAATCTGTTTCCCTATTATGTGATTAACATCAATCACCTTCCCTCCAGCCTGGCCTCTGACAGCAAAGCAGAACAGAGTGGACTCTTCTGTGTTGCCCTCCATCTTGAACTGAGCGAAGCTGGCAGCATGGCCCTCGATGGGCTGAGAGACTTTCCTGTCCACAGAGTACAGCTGCATGGCTCCCACCACACGGTTTTGCTGAAACAGGAAATAAGAGTACACTTTAAAAACAGGGGAAGAAAGTGGCTAACCTATGCTGAGTGTAGAGCTAGAGCTTTGTGTAGCTAAGGGGCTATTTATATACACTGAATATGTGCTTAGGTAGACAGGTACAACACAATGTGTTTGTCATAAAGACGAGAAGACAAGAGCAGCCACTTACCTGGGCTGAGATACCAATGAGCAGGAGCCACTTCTGCTTGGCATCCGTGCGGTAGTTGATAATCTGGCAGCCTGCCAGGCTGGAGTGGCGGTCAAAGACTTTAACCGGCTGCGAGTCTCCCTCCATGCTCCAGTGGTAGACGGCGTTGTCAGTCACAAGTGCCACTGTGTTGAGGGAGATCCACTTCCAGAAGGTGACGTCATCCGTCATGGTGTGCGCCTTCATCTTGCTCTTCATCTCAATGTTGAAGATCTGAAGGGTTTTGGCGGCTGTGGGGGGAAAGGTGGCAGGAGCCGAGGCATGGAAGAACACGTTATGGCTTCTGACTTGAAGGTGTCAACAACACATACACACAATAATTAACACAAAACATATACACATGGAAACGGTTAAGTAAATACCAAATTTCACTTAAGCAAGAGTCATGTTTGAAATATTGGTAGTCATGGCTCAGATCATCAGGCAAGGATGCCATGACTGACAGATAGGGGGTGCCGTTCATGCTGCAGTAGGAGTTGGCCTCATACCTGAAGGAGGCCCGAAAATTATGATTGTGAGACAACTGGGATAGAAAAAAGCAAAAGTCAATTAAGGGTGTTTTCACATATAGTTCTCTTTAAATGAACCAAACTCAGTTATCTTTAAGTGGACCAAAAATAACTCCGTTCCCTTTGCATCTACGCTGGATGTTGGGATCTCAGTACATTTTAGATTCACACTCTTTGGAGCTCAGACCCGGTTGCAGCATCCGTTTCCTTGTGGTATTTCCTTTTTCGATTAGCCAACAGAAATAATAAAAAAGATAGAATCAAAAATAGAATTTGAACTATTCTATTTATATAATTTCAATACAAAAGTTAACAGAATAGGCTTCAATAATGCAACAAAAACAAAAGTCTGGCCACAAAACTTAGTATTTTTCAGCAGCATCAAGTGACATGAAATAAAAAGTACAATGTTGACCATTACGGCAGCACTGAGGAAACACTGAATTAGAAATAAAGTTTAAAATAAATAAACAGGCCTATTGTTCATTCAATAATATTTGGTTCACAGAATGAACCACAGTAAATAATTTGGTCTCAGACCGTGTTTGTTTTTTTGGTGGTCAGATAGAGGAAGTACGTAGCTGCTGTATGATGAGCATGGAGGGACAAAAGGTAATGAAACATGCACAGCGAACCAGGAGCACTTTGTGTTCACAATGGGAAAAACAAGAGGGTCTGAGATCATTTGGAGTGTTCACATATGCCCCAAAATGTTGCCGAACCGCTGAGTGCACTAAAATTGGCTGAAATGGACCAAGTGTGAAAACACCCTTAATGACAGCTTCCAGAGGCTACACGGGCTGTCATTGTCTCATCTACATTGCAAGCAATTACATATATGGCTACAGAGTGGTTCCCCTTCCTAAGCTTCTACAGGCCTAATGCTACATGCATGGAGTTTTATTAGCAATGTAATGAGCTAGGACTAATGATGAAAGTTCTTCACTATATAACAACTTAACCGCCTGTCCACTGGCTAGAACTGAGAGTCAAAAAAGGTGAATGAGTCTGAATGCATGTACGCCTCTGTATTTCCGTAATGGTAAGTTTAAGATCAAAGGAATATAGGCTAATGAACATATCAGTATCTGTATAGTCGTTTCATATAGTCCAACTACCCGGCCTGCCCCATCAACTGAACAGCCTTTATGAAGAGAGAAAGCAGAGAAAGCATGTCACAAATAACTCACAAGAAGGTAAACACATCTGCATCCAGGTCAAATATATAAGAGCAGAATAGGACAGCTAATAGGGTACTTATTGGTACAATTAGAGGGGAGAGGTAAATATCAAGCAGTGAAAGGGAAAGGAAAGGTTTGCAATAATGATTACGGTCGATTTTCTACAGGTTAAACATGTTTTGGGGTTGTCTGGATAGCAGACCAGTGACTACATGTTTAGGAAAAGGTTCACTCACCTGCATTCTTTGTTTTATTAGTTTGGGTGAATTTAGTGAGCTAAAGCCTTATTAAGAAGCAGTGTGAATTCCCTGTTGTTCATTATTCAGTATTCATCGACGAGATGAGAAAAAGCGGAGACCAATACATTAGCACATCCTTCAAAATAATTTTGCCATCACTAAGCCATGAGATCAGAGTATGATAAGCAGGGTAGCAAATTGTACCGTTTGCAG
This sequence comes from Hoplostethus atlanticus, assembly GCA_034670405.1. Lineage (NCBI taxonomy): Eukaryota > Metazoa > Chordata > Actinopteri > Trachichthyiformes > Trachichthyidae > Hoplostethus > Hoplostethus atlanticus. The sequence goes on along the minus strand of JAXDDX010000073.1, from coordinate 1,230,505 downwards.
TGGCAGCCAAATTTCAAAGAGCAAGCAAAGTGAGTTTTGATTGAATCACGTTAAGCTGTTGGAGGTGTGTGTGCATTGTGTCCATCCTTCAGACACGGTTACATGATAAAATCTAAAGCTTGATACTGTGTCACATGACGGGGTCAGCTGAAGAGCATCATATGGTAGACTGAGCAGGGAAGAGGAGACAATCGGGAGGGAGGGGAGGGGTCTATACTGACTAGATGCAGATTAGTGAGGAATAGATAGCTACTATTTTAGCCACTGTCGGTCTGGAGCTCTCTACACACCATTTAGCAAATCATTCCATCCTCCATGGAGAAGCAAACTGATAAAATATAAATAATCACAACTAATCTTCCATAATCTCATAGTTCATGTAGGCCATACCTGACGTGAATGTGCATGGCTTGTATGCTACACTATTTGCTCTATAATGTTTAACCTGGCAGCTTAATCTGCAATGATGCAAGTGTTTTCATGTTTTCAGAGCTGCTCATTGTACTATGCCCTCTGACTGCCTCTCAGTCAACAGGTAATCTGTGCCCTCTTCATATGGCTAGTGAGAAGCACTTCCTGCCCTGCCTTTTCAGCATTAGAAGCATTCTGACTAATTGAAAGGAAGGGAGGGAGGGGGATGGGCTGCGGGCTGCATAGTACAACTACACATTTGAAGTGTTGGCCAATGAGCAGCTTCACTGAGGCTTCCCATCCAGTTAATTCCATCCGGCCACCTTCTGGTCACGAGCTCAGTTCTCTAACCATTAACTACCTACTACCATCACCCCAAGCATAACCCATAATGCAAATGGAATCCTGATTAGCTTAACTTCCTCACTGTACAACATAAACACCAACTGACGTCCACCTGGCATGTTTGTGTGAAATCAATACATTAGATTTCTGCATTGCTGGTGGTTCACACAAATGACAGCAGCTAAAGGAGCTGGGGTAACAGCGCATTATATTGATAAGATTTTGTCCAAGGGACCCTCACTGTTGTTTTATTGATTTGTTTAACTGTATGTGGGAAGATAGCATAAGAATGACTATTCTAATCAGAGGTTTCACTCTCACTGCGAAGTGGGATAATTTCTAGTGAATTCAATTATAGATCAATTAAACTACTCCTCCCTGGAACCTCCTCAAGGACCAGTGCGGGGCACAGGGGCCCTTGAGAACCACTGATTTAGGACATAATAGCATAATCATAACCAGAGGGAGATGCTCTGTTCGGAAATCCTAGGAATGACATTTAGTTGATATTTACTGAAGCTGTTTGGCGCTTGAAATCCTGTTTCAATAGGTGGATAGGGACAAGGACAAGAGTTGCACACACAGACACAGGGCTTTTATTGGATCTACTGGCCTAAAGCAATCAAAGCACTCTTTAACTTTAAATGCCGATCAAATCTTAGCTAATCTAATTTTCACACCCTGACAAGACAGTCTGAACTCGCCTAAGGGCACGATCCATAATCTCTCTAGCACCATTTCACTACTCATCTGGGACTACTTTTGATGGGAGTATATCCCATCGGCCACATGTGGAATCAAATCAATACTGCGAACAGATGCCATCAGACTCCGCACATAGATTACAACTCAGCACATTAAGTCTACAGCCTCTGATAGTAGGAACAATCAGTATATCTTCAGCGATAATGCGATAATGGTTACTGAATGTTGGAAATCTCACTTTCATGAAGAAAACCATGAGTTGGTCAAAGCTAGCTCAGAAAAACTAGTGTAGTGTGAACTAACCAAGATGAAACAAAGCTGAGAAAAAGAAGTGAATCCACGGCTTTGGGCAATTACAATTGCACACAAAGATGAGGGAAGACAGGAATTTCAAAATGGAAAATGAAATAAATTGTGAATTAAATTAAAATCATAAATTTACCCACAATATTTCCACCCATAAAGCAAGTTCTAAATCACTTGTACAGCTAATAAAAATGATGGAATGCCAGCAAGCTATAAGGATGTGAAAGCTAAATCCTGTTTCCGCAGAAATATTTTACCCAGAAATTATTTTAACTTATGGAATTATTGGAGCAAGGCTATTAACCTTATAGTCTCAACTAGAGAACATTTTGCCAAATACAATATTGAAAAAAATGTAGTCAGTCCTACAGTGAAAGATAATGTGATGACACCTTTGTTTGTATGCAATTAAAGAGTGATTGTGTGAGTTGAATGAGGCTTGTGTGCTTATCAAAACTGAACAAGGTAATTTCTGAGCTGAGCATTTTGCTCGTGAATAGTAATTTAAAAACAGGATTTATACTTCCACAATGAAGTAGTTAAATTTCAACTCACCGTCTGCATACACATAAGAAAGCAGTAAAGAAAAAAAAAAAGAAAAAACATACAAAAGACAAAAACAGAGAAAAACAAAAACAACACAAAAGTCAAAGCAATTATGGCTGCTGGACAAAAAGGATCAAAATATGCTACTTTGAGTAATTAAAAGACAAATGTTTGGGGGAAACAGATACACGTTGGCCAATAAAAAATATTTTACAACTTAAAACTGAAGTAGCTGGATGTATGTGGACATAAACAGATGAGAATTTATAATTATTCTTAAGCACTGAATGGATAATGTCACTATATTGCAGACATGTCAAAACTGAATGGCAGAGGCCCCTTAAAGGAGTTAGTTATGCCCCTGTCAGTGTGGGGATCTTGGTTAGGCTGATAACTCCTATGCTCAGTGAGAGAGATGCAGCCTCTATACAGGCAGTGTTTTCAATACCTTTAAGTGCGATGACCTTGCTGGCAGGGTTCATGATGGCGCTGTCAGCGGAGATGGGCCTGCGGATGGGCGTGTTGGGATCGGCCATGTCGATGATCACCACTTGGGCCTGCTCGCCCACCTTCTCCCGGATACAGATGAATTTATCCGACTCCATGGTGAGGGTGCTGAAGCCTATGTTGGCTGGATTGATCCCTAAGTTTTGAAGCTGAGAAAGCAGGGGGGGGGGGCATGTTAAGTTTTACAGAAATAGGCTGTAAAAGGTCACATTTAAATCACACACTGTTTGAGAAATAAATCTATGACAAGGGGGAGGTCAACTCTCCGTGGCACAATGTCATCATCACATCGCTACTTGACACCCATACATGGGTCCTTTTAATTTCACTGCAAATTAGTGCAATGTTCCCTGAGAGATGCCAGGGGAACCATGTGGCAAAAAAGGGCAGAAGAGACACAAAACCTCTTGCCAGACAACTGAAACTGATTTTCAGGTGTTTTGATGACCATCTCTCAACTAAGTCATATGGTCAGAAGTCAGATACCTTGTTAGCCTGAAAGACAGTAATGGGGGTTTTGAACAACCAGAGGGTTGAATGTGCCTGGTCCTGGCTGAACCACAACAGTGTTCAATGTGAGGGCTTTGACCGTCAGCTCAGCTGCTCCCCACCAACACAGCCAAGCCAGTGAGGTCACCAAGCCTGACACAGAGGAGCAGCCCTGTGGACACAAGGGGCTGTGGACTGGCCATGGTGGTTAGAGAGCAGGGCTGGGTGGAGAGCTAATCCAAGGCCAAGATCACAAAGTCCTGGCCAAAGAGGAAACTACAGTACAGCAGTCTTACAATAACATTGCAGTCACACTGTAGTCTTCAAAACTCTGACTTCAGTATCCTCATGACTGCCAGCAACTTGTTAGACGTTTTCTTTATGTGCAGTTTGTCAATACTAGGCATAGCACTATGGCTGCATTAAAAAGCACTGTGCTAAAATTCATCAATTCAAAACACTGAGATGACAGACATCTGTAATAAGACATTGGCTACATAACACGCAAGGGTACATCCAATCTCAGATCTTTGAGGCTGGAGCAACCAACCTATAAGTATAGCAGAGTTTATCAGTTCCACCTGAGTTTTCTTGACCTGTTGTTGAGCTTTTAGTAGCAACAACATGATACAGACATCCTGTCTTGCACAGAGTATGAGGGACACACAGAAGCTTAACCCACATGAAAACAAAAGGCTGTAGGTGAGCAGCTTAGCAGCACATATCGCCAGCAGGCTCACTAGCCCAGCTCACTGCCAAGGCTGGTAAGAGGGCATCCTGCCTGCCTCATACAATCCCTGACACAGCACTACCTACTGAGGGCAGTAGCATGACATGACTGTGCCAAGATAACACTGGGTAGCAGTGTGGCCAGGATTCCAAAATTTGGATTTTGGTACCAATATACCAGCCCAAATATCATGGTTTCAATTCTAAAATGAAACCACTGCAAATAAAAGTGAAACAACAAAATAGCCTGCAATCACATGAAATGACAAAAACCAAACCATTATACAAATTAAACTTTAGATTTTCCCGTATCAAATAGTGAGGAAAGTGAAGGAAATGAAACTACAAAAACTGTCCATAAAACTGGTGTTGCAACTTCCTCTACTTTTGCAAGCTAGCAGCAATACACCACAGTTGTAGAAAATGACACATAATTATCTGAAGTCATATGAAGCATGATTTTCTGGTAAAATGCTGTGAAAATAAATGAGTCTTTATAAGGATTCTCATGTATGTTAATCTTCTGCATAATGATAATAAATATGACATGAAACAATGCAAAATAAAGTGTAGGTTTTATAAAAACAGGTACTGCAGTACTTTTGGTACTGCAACACTAATGGGCAGATTGATGGTAACATTTAGAGATCTCAAGCTCAAATGCAAGGAGAGACTTTCTTTCTCACCTTATTTCAAATCACAGACTCAGAACAAATTTATGTTAGAGTCAATTTCTTAGCTTTTACAAGCCTAGACAATAAAAATTAACCAAAATATTTGGCATTGTTATTTGTGGTTAATCTGCCTCAGCAACACTCCTCAAGTTACAATTGGGGACTTCGAGAAGCATCTGTCTCCTCAATCCTATAATCCAAAAACCAAATGCCTTCATATCTCACAGGACTGAACTCAGCAGCACACACGGTCAGCTGCTATGAAGACAAACAGGAAACATGTCTAGCAGTGGCAATGCAAAAGGGGGAGCGAAGCACACTAGGCTATGTTGTGTTACTCTACACAGGCAACAGGCAGTACACTACCATGGATCACTGATTATTATCAAATGACAATTAAAAAAAACAAAACTATAAAGACCAATTATCTTGAAACAAGGAAATGTGCTGCTAATTCATTTACTGCCTGCCAAAAGTAGTAGTTTTGTGAACACAAGCTGGCTCCCAGCCAAAGTTACTAGTAGGCCTGCCAGTTGCTGACACAATTTACCCGCATATGTTTTGTAGCTGGTGTTCATTTCAAGCCTTGCTAATGATAAAAGGGCAACACTAAATGGCTGCTTCTCCGCACCACGAGTGACTCTACTATCAACAACTCGCCTTGGCTCACTCCTAATCAGCAAACACAAACCACAGTTCCAGGAAGTGCTCAACGAAACAGGAGCACCTTTTATCAATGACAGGACACACCCTCCCCAACCCACATTCTTTCACTTGTGTATCCTGGTTCCCTCTCAATGACATTGCTATAAATTACCTCATAGGACAAATGTTACTACCCCCTTTGAAGAAAAGAACATATTGGCCTGTTGCAAGATTTCACCTCAATGTTTGCATTGTTTTTTTTAATTATTGCACTGACATCATACAGCAACGTCACTGCAGCTTCTTATCACTGGCACTGTCCAGTAAAAGGAGCCTTGTTTATCTAGGCAGTGTTCATTAGTATGTATTCAAACACCAGACAAAAAGGACAAGCAGCCCCCAGACAAAATATGATTCATCCCTGAGTAAAGATGGTCTCTATGACAAATGGCAACGGTTTGTTACATGAGCACACTAGAAGACACAGTCACAACTAGAAACGCTATCATCTCCCTAGAGATAACCTTGGACTTAGTCAAACAAAAAGTACACCAATATTCTACTTTTGTAGAAATATAAAAAGACCCCATTTAGCTCTGCCATCTAAGATTGTATGGACTAATGTATAGCTGTGCCAACCTGGGGATTTCTTTAAATCATCTAGTCTCTGTGTAAATCAGCACCAAAAACTGAAGTGTCCTACGGCTGTGGTAGTAATCCTGCTAGACAGCAGGAGAGAGGAGGGTTATCCTCTCAGTTATTACACAATACTTTTCTAGACAGATTTACATGCTCTGTCTCTCTCTCTCGTATCTGCCAAAAACCAAAAACAGGAATGAACAAGAGGCTTGCAGCTCCACCTAATCATAATGAATATGTTACATCTGTCCCCTGCGATAAAAAAAAAACACAGACAGATGTTGCACTGCTGGACAGCAGGCCACACCACATTTTTAGTCTGTCAGACTGGTTTGCTATGGTAACACTATGGTCAAACATTGCTGTGGGCCAACGCTGCAGTGACATCAATGGGTAGGAATTTGAGTGAAGGCAGGTCAAACCAGCGGAGCTACAACCAACCTGGAAACACACTCATTTAGCATGAGTGCCGATGGACACACGCTAGCTCAAGGCCTTTGATTTCAGACGCCACTAAATAGCTGCATTAAATATGACAGAGTAGCCAACTCAATCAAAAAGATGAAGAGCACAAGAGAGCCTTGACAGAGATGTGAGGGAGGAGTGAGAGGGAGAACATCATGGATACTGCAGCACGACCCACAAATATATCTGGCAAGCGTGTCCTAGTGTGAATTCACTGCCACTGCCATGGCAGCACCATGAAAGGGAGAGAGTGGGAAAAAAAAGGAGAGGAGGACAGCAGTTCAGAGAGGGAGCACCAAAGAGAAAGTAAGAGAAGTGTCTAGTACATGAAGAATAGATGAGAGAGAAAGAAAAAATAGAGTAGCAGAGAAGAGGAATGACAGAATTAATGTACATGAGGACAAGGAGGGAGCAAGTATGGCTATCTCTCCATAGGCTAAGTTGCTGACACCAGGGCCGAATCCCAATTCACCCCTTGGCCCTACCCCTTAGCCCTTCCCCTCCGTTTTGCGCGTTCACGTGAAGGGGTAGGGGTGTCCCAATTCTCTTGGGATCGAGGGGTAGGGCGAAGTGCTAGGGCTACATGGCCCTCCAAACGAAGATTTTTCAGGGGCACACTACAAACCGAGGGCTAGGAGAAATCTCCCAGAATGACCTGCGAATCAACTGGAAGATCATGGCGAACGCTACACTACCATCCAAAGTGAACCACAGACGTAGTATTTTCTTCGTTAATAAAAATTTAAAAAATATTCTAACCGTGGTATTATCTTAGTTTAATGTCGTTTCAATGTATTATAGACCTTTTCTTTATAACAAGCATAACAAAAAATTGCTAATATGCCGATGTCTCTACCTCGCTAGTTAACGTTACAACATTGTTTTTAGGCTGATTTGTGCATGACAGTCCCGCATTTTGACATATTTCCATGTCGCATTTCCCCCCTTTGATGGCATATGACGCCCGAAATATAACTGAAGTCCAGCAGCGAAGTTGCTGCACTTGTTACGGCTCCTCTAATATCAGTGCAGACTACAGAGCACCGCTAACGCTATTCTGTCATGAAGTGGACTGGTAATGAAGCAGTGGTCTTTTTTGATCTTGTGACTTGTTTGATCAATTAGTAGCGTGAAACGTATAAATTGTGAACGAATCGCGAGCGTCCATGCTTTTCTATCTCATTCAGATGAATGGCAAATGTCACTGTGATAATACCATTATTGCCATAGTAATCTCCGATAACAAACTCGTCCCGTCTGTTTATGTAAACGTCATCGATGACATATCAGGGTCTTGAAGGGTTGTCCCATTTCTTAGGGAGAGATTTCTACCACTACCCCTTGTGACTCTGTTCCGAGGGCCAAGCCGAAGGGCCAAGCCGAAGCCGTAGGTGTGAAAATGAGAATTGGGATTCGGCCCAGGCCAGCTCAGCCGGTGCAAAGGGAGCAACAGACAGACAGAAGAGGTATGGTGACTCACCATTAGACCTCTCGCATCATCCATTACTATCATCACTCCCTTGACAAACCATTAACTCCTCCCCTCTTCCTCCCTCCTTTCTAATCACTTTCAGAAGGCAACCCCCTCACTGCGTCTTCAATGGCATGACATTATAGTAGGGCATGTCCCAAATTAGTGTCTCCGCAAGGCAATTTTTTATGCAGCAGTGGCAGTGAGGGAAACTGCCATGCACATCAATCAAGGATTGTGTGTTCCACATTGAAACCTGCTGGGCTAATGTTAACCAACATTCGATACAGCCGGCTAGCGATTCCCTGCAAAGGTATCGAGACAGTGTAAGGAAATGACAGCCACTAAATGCTAGCTCACTGGATATTTTATTGAGGTTACACCTATAAAATAAGATGACCCCTAAATTCTAAAATTCAACAGGAGATAGAATTATCAGGGCACCGCTGCTGAATGTAGGTAAAAAAAGATTTATTTTTTTTAACCAAAAAAAAACTATTGAGGCCAAGGCATGTACACACTCATAGCCCGGTTTAATCTGTGCACCACAGGAGATGGGATCACAAGGTCGGAAGCTCTCCTCTTTATCAGCGCCATTCACAGTGAGTGAGCTAGTGCACTATGGAAAAAGGCCAAGAGTCATCAGCTCAAGTCCACGCAAATCTCATCGCCTCATCAACGGAATGAGAACTAATGGGGAAAGTGAGGCAATGATAATCACCCCCGACATAACTGAACTTGAGTGGAAACGACATTTTCTCCCTCTGATGTGCTGTAGCAGACAGTAATATAACCCAGACGACACTGTGCTCCCTCACAAGGAAGCCATGTTGAACTGAAAGTAAAACACCCTATTCAATACCTTAGGACTGTAGGCTGACAATATGCAGCCACGTCAATATGCCAGTACACCAAGTCCGGTCTATCTGTGCTTGGTGATACTAAACCAAAGAGATCAGGAATCGGCTCACAAACTTTGACTATTCCTGTTGACCCCAAGGGAGCCCCATCTGTTGACATGACCCGTCTGCTCTTCCTTCGATGGAAAATGGCACCTTGCTCAGCAGAAAAAAAGCCCTGCGTGTGTCCTGCACATGTAAAGTTCAAGGCAGAGCAGGGAAAGATGTGCTATGTAATGTGCTGAGGCTTGCAGCGCTCGACTGCAGCGCTCCACAACAGGAAACCAGGAGCCCATTGTCTATCGGGGCTGAAACAACAGGCTGGCTCGGTGCTGCCTCCTCCACTACCATGTGACACTGGGGACTGTGACACCGCATGTGACTATCCAGGGGTGAGGAGGAAGAGGGCTGCCCTGACGGCAAGATAAAGGGAAAGAGAAGGAGGAAAAGAGGGAAGGAATGCATGAGCTTGTGGACTCCATCCATCTCCACTCCAGGCCAGTTCTGCTGAGGTGGTTTTGGGACTGGAGTTTCCTTTTGCTGCCTGCATGCTTTATCATACATTAGAGTGGCGCTGAGGAATGTCAAGTACTGCGCAAATCTACATCCTCATCAGCCTGTCACGAGATATCAGCAGGTCCGTTACCAACAAAGTTCAAAGTGCAGTGTGCAGACCTTTTAAGTTGATGTTTAAAGAACATGACAAAATAAAAACTCCCCCCCAAGGTTAAAGTATCATTTAAAATAGTACTTATATGGTATATGCCAGTGACTATTGAAATGTACTATCATACATTGTGCAATATACAGATTATGCAAGCTTTAGTTTTGATTGGTCCAAAAACTAAACTGTTATTGAAGGCCCAGCCCTAAAAAAAAAAAAAGATCCTGACAGCAAGAAACCGTCTGCACATTCCTCCAATGCAGTGGAAGAGAGTAGAAGTAGAGGAGACCAGTAGGTTTTAATGCTCTACCAGTAGGCATCCATTCTAAATCTAAATTGTGGTACTTGGGCTTTCACTGGTACTTAAGTCAAAGTCAGATATTAGTGGCAATAAGGCTGTAATTATTGCAGCAGTGACAGAAACAACAAATAACCTAATAATGAACCATATGCAGTTGGCAACCTCCTGGTCTAACATAATTACTGTTCTCACGCTCATCCCTTTGTGCAAAACATTTGTGTGTTTGTAGGTGTTAAAGTATACTTTGGGACGAAGATGGGCTACTCTGTTCGTAAATTCACAAAACTATTGTATGCTCCAAGTTTTGCTTTTTCCAAAGCGTCCAGGGAGCTCAATGAACATAACTTCCTCAGACCACAACTGACCAGCTTTTTCATTTGAAGCTTTATTTGTATAAAAGTGTAATTTGACACTTTCATCTTTCCTTTGTCATCTGAACCCATTTGTAAATTCCTTTAATGTTTATGGCTCTGTGACAAAGACGAGTGCCCTCTATTTTAAACTAATGACCCACAACCAAAAAAGCTTGACAGAAAGGTTTCATGGTGTGTGTAGCTCTGTGTCTTTGGCCAGGGGGCTAAACATAACATCCTTAAACATAAACATAATAGATCGCTGCATACTTATACAAACATTTCACATATTGTGGAGCAGTTGTGTTTAGCCATCAACCAACAATTTGATAAGCTTTTCCTTCTCTAAATCATCAATAGAACCTATTTGGCACCATTACAGAAGCTTGACATGGCACACCCTGCTGTTACTAAACATTATTTTCAATGGAAGCACATCAGGCACAATGTCATCACTCCATAAATAGGATCCAAGACCCATTCTTTTCAGGATACGATGACCCCACTCCCAGGAAAACCATAGAAATGGTATGTGCATGAGAATGAGTGTGTGTGTATGTTTGGTGAGAAAGATACAAGACTTTAAGAAACATGCATTTTATTGTACAGCTCAGGAGAAAGTTCTTTAACTGGAGTCAATACTCAGCTGTATAAATGGATGATATATAAAAATGCAAGCTATGCAAGTAGACCGGATGAGTGAGAACACACAAGTGCAGTGAGAGAGCTGAGGGAAAGGCTTGCTTTAATGCAGGTCTGGCCAACATACAGCTGGCTCTGACTGGCCAGAACAAATCTAAATCCTGTGTAAGATGTCATCAGGCACTTGGAGAATTGCTTGTGTGAATTTTTATTTTTATTTCACCCTAGTTGTCAACAACCAGACAAAGTTAGACAGCTTCAGTTGAGATATGCAAGCCATTGTGCTACTTCATATCTAGCTCTCAAGTCAACTTTATCAAAAGGAAAGAGAATGAATGGGGTATGTTCAGAAAGCAATGCAAATATCTGCTTAGTTAGCAAATGGAGACTTGATGGAATTGCTTGAAGCCAAATACACAAAACGAGATCAGCATCACCCATGGCTGTCCCCTCCCAAGACACTACTGCTAAAGCCCAAAAGAGTCAAATCTCCTGAATGAGAGTACAGTTTTGAATTTACCACATCTAGTGTTACAGTAAAGTTTTGACTCTCTACAAACAAGTAACTGGATACATTTGTATTTGTTCAAGTACATATGAGTTTTAAATATAGGGTTAGGCTGAAGTGATGACATGGTGAAAATGAACTGCCAGCACCTGTTTTAATGTACTGGCCTACCAGAGGAAATAGAAATAGTGTCCCTGTAGACATCATGTTTGGGAAATTGCAGAACAGGGGAACCAGTTGGTTCAATCAGGCTTAACCCATGTGTGCTAAAACAAGCTGGGTAGGCTGAACAAATACAATATATCTGAACCATGTGGAGGAGTCATGGACCTGATGGTTTTGCTGGGCCTGTATGCTGTAACCTCCACAGCCGAGAGAGAAATACTCCATCTTTCCACTGGATTGATGAGTGATTCCACACAGCAAATACCAGGAGCTGACATCAGGATGGACTCTCCATGCATGTGACCCTAATGTACCAATGAGCTGAGGGAATTCTCTTCCTGCTGCTGTTTCCTGGGTGCTCCTGTGAGGCGTCATACCTGCACCTTGTACCACCTGACAGCCATCAGGATTTATGGACAAACTCCACCGGATGGGTGGACATAAACCTGACAAGCTGACTGATATCTGCACCACAGGCCTCTGCCATATAAATGTGCAACCTACACAAAACCCTTGCCTCTGCATTTACTATTGCATTCATTTGCTTTAAACTGCTCCATTTGAAGAGCAATGTGTGGACAATATTCTGCATCGACTGCTCAAGTGGTTGCATGCTGTGACATACATGAAACAGCATGTGCAGGCCATGCATTAGTGATAGTAGATCCCTTGGGTGATACACAAAATGACCTTGACGTGCCAATAACACAGAAATCAGGGAATGCACACTTCTGTCACAGCCTGGTAGTTCATAAAACACAAGAATCCGAATGAAATGCAACCTAAGTTATTACTTTGTGTATTCTGTAACAATGCACACGAAAAATTCAACGGCTACGAATGACAATAGGCTACCTGAGTCTATGTGAAATGTGTTGGTGCTTTCTGTGAAATGCTCAAAAGCTACTACTGATGATAGTTTCACTATAGCAATACTAGAGCAATAGAGCAACGACAATTGCACAACAAGCCTCTCTATGGGCTGCAGATAAAATATTACAGTGCTGTTCAGTTTTACTGCACAGAATAACCAACACATTAATTGACCACTTCTACCTTGCTCTCTTTTCACTCCCACTCCTGCAATTAAGAGGACTTGATGTGAGTCAAAAACCACTCCATAATCTTTGCATTGTAGTTTCACACACAAAAGGTCCTTGCATAGCACTGTCAAGCTCAGCTACCATACAAACTCTTGTGATATATACAATAACTTAGCAAATGCTGTCACATAAACTGAGATGGTAATGATGTAGAGTGCAGTGCTGCTGGGAGGGAAACGCTACAGGTGTCATTTGTGTTAGCATGACTACTAGACTGCAAATCAGACAAAATCCCGAGGACAGCCTTCCGCCACATTTTTAATCCTGGCCATTCTCAAAAGATCTGTATTTAAGAGTGTTAGGACAGCAGTTTTAGGACAGCAGGATGACAGTAAGTAGGGGGACAAGAGGCCCTGGGTTAAAGCCCCCATGTCAGCAAGCACCCACCCAGTTTAAGTATCCATCCTTGATCAAAACACTGAAACCCTACCAACTCCAATCCCTTTCCACATCCAAGGGAGCTGCTGTGTAGCTGACCCTGACCTCTGACCTCCCTGCAGAAGCGGCATTAAGAATCACCTTATTATTAGTAGTACTCAATGCTGAGCACAGAACACAGACCTCTTCCAGAAATGAGGGAAAAGGAAAGAAACTTCAATCAACAATATCCTAAAATCAGTGGAAGGATGTGTAGAATCACACCCAAAGCCATCAGTCTTACAAAGCTGTGAGTGACATAGCATTTTGTCTTCAGACCAGGCTATTGAACAAAACAAATGCTTCATTATGTTTAGAAAACAAATAAACCGAGTTGAACAAACAAATGATTTTCTTGAAGCCAAGAGGTAGGCGGATCGCATGTCTCATTTTGAAGCTCAACTGAAACACCAAAGACACTATGATTTATTCATTAGCTCAGAGATCCTGCAAGACAGCACTCCTGATCCAATCCATAAACTTAGAGGGGCATGAATGTTTTCCACTTCCACAACCTGATCAACTGGCAGTTTAATGGGGTTACAATAAAGGTGTGACCACTAAAAAAATATTAACAAGCCATGGCCCACTATTCACACTAGGGCTACACAATTAATCAAGACAACCCAAAATTGTCAATTGTGGTGTTACAGAAATATACTTTTTTTTACTGCCACGTCAAATTGAGGGTTTGCCTCACAGACAAGAGAAACTGAATTCAGATAAGATTGTCCACCAACAACCTAGCTACCGTGGCTACAAATGTTTCAGCCTTGTAACATTTCACATATTTCCTGAGCTAACCTTGGCCGAGTTATCTAGCATGGGTAGTCGGGCTTGCTATCTGACAAGTCAACAAACTCTATAGCTATGCTATAGCTAGCTGGCGAAATAGCCGACCCAGGTCGGCTGATCACACTAAAAGTCAGGCGATTTCGAAATCATACGAATGTAAGAACTGTATAAGTTGAAATGATACGATCAGATGTCCATGTTGCTGTACCGTTAAGATGTCAAGGCGGGTGGGGTATTTCTAAACTCATTCATTCAAGGCAGCATTTGATTCTATGGCGTCGGTGCCAGATAGTTGTAACTGGTGAATTCTATATAACTATCATCACTATTGTAGCAAGGGGGGGGGGGGGGGGGGGGGGTTAGTCTTGCACTCGATACTCTGGATAGACGAGTTTTACATTGCTGAGAAGGTGGCTATGTCAGTATGAATTAGCTAAACACACACTACCATCACCGTTATGGTGTTTATTTTCCCCGTATTTATTAATTGTAGACTTTTATCGTTCATATCTTTAACAAGGGTGGCTAGCTAACGTATTAGCACGAATGCTAACGTTAGATGCTAACGTTAGATGCTAACTAAGATAAACGTCATCCTCACTGGCTAGCTAGTTAGCTTAGCTTGAAATAGCTAACTTAGCTTAACTAGCTAACGTTTGCGTTCCCTTGTGTTAGAAAGGTCTGTGGAGCAGCTGGTAACGCCGTAGTTGCAATTACATGATTGGAAAGGAAACTCACAGTTTACCAAGCAATTTAATCATTCATTCATAAACATACCTGCAGGTGCTCCTGAAAGCGGATAGGCAGGATCTGAGCCATGGCGGTTCCTCTTACTCTCCTCCGGTTTCTTCTAACGCTAACAAACTACGGCTTCTTCTCTCAGATACTAGACAAACAGCCAGGGAACGGCTAACCTAAAGTCCAAATGGATGAATTCTGCGTATTGTTTAAAACGTGTTGTCGGTGTAATGATGATTTTATTCGCCCTTTTACTGTTTACTTGCGGGGTTCCCCTGGCTAATGATTGACTGACTGACTGACTGCCGCTACACCGACTCCCTGGACCTGCAATGGCGGTGGAGGTTGGTCAGCAGAGAGAACATCCCGGAAATGGAAGTGCACTCGCTGAGGCGGATGAATATTGATTCACAATTTTAAAAAAGTATTTTTTTGTCGTATATAAATACTATTTAATTGGGATATTTACAGTTTTGAATATTGTCTTGAAAATTTAATTCGGAGACAATTTACTTCTAAATAAAACGATGAAAGAGAAAGAGGCATGTAAAAAACGGGACTATTTCTTTCTCTTCGCCCTTTGATTTTTGCCACATCATTCGTCTTCGTGAATTAACGTCAGTTGTACGTGGTGTACACTTGTTCGGCTCAGCCAATCAAAACACTCAACAACTCCTATGCATTGAAATGCAGTCTTGTATCCTCCCAGTGGCTACATATTCCTTCTAATAATGTGATAATAATAATGTGTGGACTCTGGAGCGAATCTCTTTTCGCTAGCCCCTGCTACTTTTGTTAGAAAATACTTGACACAACAGTAAAACATATATATATATTGTATTATATTGTGTAATCAGGATAAGCAGGTCTTGAATTTAGTGTGCATGTCTTTATGCAAAGATTGCTTTATGTCAAGCCGACTGGGTAATGTAAAGGAAGCAAACCTTTACCTATAGTCATAAACTCTTGCAACACAAATTGATTTCAAAGTGTCAATGGGAAACCAATTGAATTTTCATAAATATGTGTGTATGTGGAGGGGATGGGGGGTTGAGAGGCTGCATGTTAAAGACTGGCTATGTAGAATAATGTGTTTTAGTGGGCAGCTTCCAGGTGTGGAAGTGTGCAACTTTGTGTGTGTCAATAATTCCACTATGTACAGCATTTTGTTAACACTGTCCTCATGACACATGTTGCTAAAAGGGCATGTTCTTCATCATCTTGGACAGAATCTGTGCCTCCACTCTTTTTGACCTATACTATATTCAGCCATTCCAAGCTTGCAAGAGAAGCAAAACATGCTTACACAAGGACTTTCTGAGAACTGAATCATCCCTGTTATCAGGTCTTTGAGTCAGAATGCATTTTTAATTCATCAACAGAGCTCAGCCTGCCTACAAGTCTTCTTTTTTTCATAGAGATAACAAATTAGATGCTGCAAAAAGACCTTTAAACTCTCTATGATCTGGGGAATCGTACTTCAGCAAATACTGTCATCTGTCTCTTTATTAATTATATAATTAATAATATAATTATACTATATTAATCCTGTGTAGCTATTTAGGTGATGAAGCAACATCAGAGCATGCTTCACTCTGCCATCATAATTTAAAGCCTGCATTTCTGTTGTGTAAGTCATGTAGCCATGTATGCTTTTGCGCAGATGATTAACATATTTTACCAGTTTCGGAATCTTATGCTTAAATTGCAGATAAAATAAAATTCTCTCTAAGCACATAAATACCCGGGCTACTATTTTATGTTTCTTTCAGGTTTGTCAGCAGAATTAGTATATACTAGTCAGTATGATTCTGTTGGGTGGAGTGTGCACCCAAGTGATCATTTCCCCTTTTTATGTCCACAATTTCTGTTGGCTCAGGATGTTACCATATTGCTCAATCTAAAACTGCAGGTTGGGAAAGCTGTCCCTGATACTTGACAGTAGAGGCGACCTTTTAGTGGGATGCCAAGTAACTGCTGAGCAAGCATTTACCCGTGGCTTCTGAAGAATAGTCACTGGACAGATTTAAAGGAACAATTGATCAGTATACAGTATTAGTCAATCATACACCATATTGGCTGGGGTAGGGGCCCCCAACTAGAGACGCCTTTCCAGAATCCCGCTGGGGATCAATAAAGTATCTATCTATCCAGACCACAGACCCATATTTGGTCAAGCTTTTGTCCCAGGAACCCCAACTGAGAAGATTATTGTTGTATGTCTGTATTGTAGGTGGGAGGATAACAGTGGGGAGAGTGAAACCTCTGACCAGAATAGTGATTTTTATAATTCTTTCATTGTGCTAACTTCTACTGAATGAAGTAACAGACACACTGAGACAATCCTAATTTAAAGGAAATGGTTTGGAGATGTCAGCCAAATCAATGCACCAGGTTAGCAGCTCCAAAAAGTGTCTCTCCAAGTGTCTATTCCAAATGAATAGCATGCAAATGCATCTACACACAGAGAACTTATCTTATGTTGTGGCTTGTGGCTTCACATTTTCATTAGCAGATTACAAATCAAATTTGATTTATCATACTGTCAAGGACATGTACTGTTAAAAAAATGGTCTGACAGGGCATGGAAATAATGTTAAAATTCCCCTTTCCCATAATATTATGCTCCGAGGTTGTTTTTTATTTTTCCTATTTTCTGTGCTGTCATAGTAATGCATTGTGATTGTCCCCAAGGTGTCAGCTGGACAAGTCTCATCTCTCGAGAGTCCTACTAGAAACATCTGGGTTGTGATCCATCCAGAAGGATGCTCCAGCAAGTACTAACACTTACTCAAAAAATAGACTGACGCATTTCATAATCAAATGTTGAGGGGAAATGTTGGATGTAAGGGCAATACATAATTTAGGAAAATAGACAATGAAGAATTCTAGCTAAAAAAATGAGTTAAACACAACTGACATTTCTAACCTGCAACTAACTGCAAGGATTTGTTACCTGTTACATCTTACTCAGTTCCCCAATTCTTTCTCCCCAAGATTGAAATGTCAGATTTAGTCTTCCACCCTGGCACTCAATGTAATAATATAACATTGCTACTTATCATGTGTGTATCAGGATAAAACCAACTACACATTTGGTTTCCTGACCTTTCGTATTAGAGGCAAAGTGTGCAGTAGACGGCTCCCTGAATAGACTATTCACGTTGCCGTTGCCATGGATTCAAAGACCCAGGCAACACGAGACAGTCGCTCACAGAGAGGCCATGTGTGTCATGATAAAAGAGTGGCCTTCGGACTCTCTGCATGGATGTCACAGGCCCACTGAGTCTGAAATGAGCCTCAGGCTCCATTCAAACGCACGGCAGTGCTGCTTGCACTGAAGCCTTTGAACTTTTCATTTCCTATCTGCTCCAAGAAGATGCCTCCTTCTGCATTTACTGTAGTTCAGACACTGTGGCATCAGGATCAGTCAGGTGAGGTCCATAGAGCGGCAGAACACTGCAGCCATGTCTGGTCTGGGATTTGTGTAGGAAGTGAGATGAGATGAGGCTTACAAAAAGGTAACTGTCTCCTTTACAGATTTGTGTTTGTTAAGACTCTCCGCTTTGGCAAGGTTTTAGGCACAGATGGGAGCTCTGTGTCTTCCTGTGGCTGGGAGGACCCCGTCAGTGATTAAAAAAAAAAAGGAGTTAGAGGGACTGACACTGGGATCCGGAACCAGGATTGAGAAGTCTCATAGAAGCCCAATTGGCTCTTGGCCTGCTCTCTCTCTCTCTCTCTCTCTCTCTCTCTCTTTCTGTGTGTCTCTCTCTCTCCCTATATCTCTCTCGCTCTCATTTTCCCTCAATTCACTATGAGAGAGCACAGGTGAGGGGAATGTCAACCCATTTAGGTGAAGCAGTAATAGTAATAGATGATTTCACACACACACACACACACACACACACACACACACACACACACACAGACACGCTTCCACTGTTCTTCTCACTCTCTCTTTTCATATGGCTCTCTGTTTCTCCTCTCTCTCTCTCTCTCTCTCTCTCTCTCTCTCTGAATAAGTGTGAATAAATCATGTGTTATTGGTCTTCTGTGGCCTGGCACTCGCCCTTCACAGAGTCTTGTCTTGCTATATAAATAAATAACCTCCTCAGTTATATCGAGGTGGCAATAATACGCTGTGTGAGTAATATAATCCTTATCTCATTTTGCAGGTTCGGGTTTAGTGAGTTCCTACTTTAACTGTCATGTGAGGATAGTAATGCCACATCTATTACGATCTTGCCTATAATTTGTCAACCAGCATTAAAGGATGGTTCTTGCTTTTCGTGTGATGTTCCGATTGCCCTTGAAATAATCTATGTGCCAATTAAAACTGGAATACATAGTTGTCTAATGATACATGAAAATGAGCCATAGAGGCACAATAATTCTTGGACAAATCACCTTATTTCCATGTCCTTTACACAGTCCTCTTCAAAGGCATGCAGTAGCCTAACCTTTGAACAACAGTTCAGGTGAAGTTACTAATTGACTGTGTGCAGGCTTGTTACTGTAACTGGTCTTTGCTCCCTGCCGCTGAGGTATAAAAGCAAGAGGAATATTTAAGAGACACTAGTATGACACACACACACCACTCTAAATCAAATCATCATGGTCTAAGATCTGGCTTGTGAACTGCTCAGTCAAAGTTTAGGCCTGTGCTTCAATCAGTGTAACTGGTGGCTTAATTGTATGAACCAACTACTACCTTTTCCCCATGTGAAATATCCCATTGCAACCTTAACAGGCCGTCCGAAATATAAATTTTAGACTTGAGGGCAGAAGAACAGGCCAACAAAGTGGTAAAAACGATTGGGAAATGATATGTTGCCTGTGTTACCGAGATGTCACTTTGAGAGTGCAATGAAGACGTTGTCAACAAATGATGGTTAAAGTGATACAAGTCATATAACAACTTTAGGCAAATTATATAATTAAAACACCAATGACATGCCTGATATATATTTCCACATATGTATTTTTTCCTCTTCATTCTGTGACTGCACCAAAAAGAGCCTTTGTGCTGCTTGATGTCTAAAATAAAACACTAGCCACAAAAACTATTTTTGTCACAGGTTTCATTTTGTTATTATTTCCAACCAAAAACACTTGCGGGACAAGTCGTATTTGCAATCTCAGATATTGGTGGGAGCGTACGAGGAGCACTTGAAGGCAGCAGTAGAGCTTGAACGTTAGTAGAGACAGAGAGAATTTTGGCGCGTGTAGCTGTCCAAGGTCCTGGAAAAGTCCGGTTGGTGACTAGCTAGTTAGCAAATCAAATGTTCAGTTTGTATCTAACGTTTGTCAACAACAAAAACGGCACTATTGAATACATAACATTACAAGAAAACAGATTACTACAGTGTAACTACTCCAAGGCGAAGATAGTTACAATTTGAATGCGAACTAACGACAGGAGTTAGCTAACGTAGGCTAGCCGTTAGCTACGTTAGGTAACGCTAGTTTACGTTCATTAGCGTCCTTGTTAGCTAAGGTAAACTACTCAAGGCAACCTAGTCACGTTCATCTTAATCATCTTAATTTAGCTAGCCATAACTCTTTGGAGCTGATTTAGCTGTCACCTGTGTAGAGGCTATCAGTGGAGTAAGTAACGCTAATCAGGATGACATCATTTATAAAGGCATAAGCCTCTTTGTTTGCTGCATTTCTTCATGAATTTATCAGCTACTAGACTGGGGGAACTACCTTTACTCTGCAACCAGGATGAGACGATATGAAAACCAGCCAGCTAGGCCAACAGCAGGTTTGTGAAAAAGTCATTTTGCATTTGTACTGTATACTAAATTCATGTATTCATCTCCTCATCCTCACGTTGTTAACTCTCATTGTAACCATTCCCATTTCTGCATGCATGTAACTATCTCTGGTGTCTTGTGTTGTTCCTAAATAATTAATGTGTCCAGTGGCAGTTGGGATATTTCAGGCTGTATTATAGTATTAAAAGTGCGTATTTAGATACGTAATAATGATTTAAAAAATTGAGGTTATGCTTGTTATGGAGTGGAATTAGGAGTGGACTTAAGTTAAAAGTATGAAGTTAATATAAAGTTAATATTTGATATTATTTCACATTTTCCCTAGTAGTGGTGGCAATTCGCTTGTTTTGGTGGCCCACCATAGAAGAGGAAACATGTATCATGTTGGCGACATTGGTCTATTGCTGCCTGACCTAAAGTACTGACCAGTCTGATATATTCAGGATCTTACAGGGGGTGATGAAAGGACTGTTTCCTCTACTGTCTCCCCCAGGCTGCCTCTCTGTGCCACTCTTTAACCAGAAGAAAAGAAACAGGATGCCTCTGACATCTACTCCTTCAGAGAATGATTTCTTTTCCCGCAATGAATACATGTCACCCACCAGCTCAGCTTCATCTAACAGTGCATCAGGTGAAATATTCAGTCATTCTATAGATTCTGCTCTATTTCAGTCACTAGGTGGCAGTGTACACAAAGTAAAATTGTTCTAGTAATAGTTTGACTTTTCCATATACAAGGCCTCTAAGTGAAGTTGTTCCTAACTCTCAAACCATCAAAAACATACATTCACCTAACTTTGTTCAAATATCCAAAACAACTTTCTCTACAAATTAGCATCTTGGACTGTAAAAGTCCACCTTGATAAATTGTTTGTTATGTGACTTTTTTCTCCAAAACACATGAAATTTCAAGAGGGCATTGTTGAACTAATTTGATACTAACTGCATTACAGTTTGTCCAGTCATCGTTGTACAAAGGTTTATCAGAGTCCAGTGACCATGTTTCTCAAGCCGTTTTCTCTTGAACTCTTGAAATCAACTTGTTAGAAGAACCACAAATGCCAAACATTGATGTTGCTGTATCTAGAGAATACACACGCCCCCACGTCCTAGTACTGTCTGCAGTTTGGTTGAGTGGTGCATAAGGGCCTATCCTATGATGTACTTGCATGTAACTCATATACACTATGAAATCTAGTTGATGGTAAACATGTCTATTTGGTGCATACATACCAACTTTGACCTTCAGAAGCTCTATACTGCATCAAAAGCTGTTCCCCGATTATTACAAACCAAAGAACCACTACCCGCTATTCTTAAATACCTTTCCCTCTGGGAGTGTCCCATTCCTCAGGTACCTATGGATCTTACCAGGCCTCAGGTCCTCCTGCTCCTCAGAGCCAGCAGTGGAACAGACAGTGTAACCCCCAGTCTAAACAGCCCCAACAGTATTGCAGCAACAGACCTGCCCCTGGACCTGCCCATACAATGAGAGTATATGCACCCCTACCACATCCATACAAAGTTGGAAACACAAGGTATGCAGGACTGACCTTTGACCATTGGTATGGCTGTGTTTTAACCCAATTTGTCATAAATTATGTCAGCATGAAAAACAAGAAACTTACAGGGTATGTGAAAATAGGAAATTTCTGTTAATTTTCAGTCTTCAGATGGGCCAACCCAACCACCCTGTGATACAACAGGACTCCAGGTCCAATGTTAACTCCAGACAGAACGATTATCAAGCCCCCTACGACAGTGGGAGTAGACAAAGCAAGCCTGCACCCCATAGTGGGTTTTCTCAAATTGGTCAGCAGTCAGCTTGCAGACAGGCCAATCTCCCAAAGCACCAATATTCTCAACAATCTAGACCTCCGCCTCCTCCTCTCCCACAACCCAGCAGGCTTCCTGCTGCTGCACCCCAGCCACAAAACACCTCCTGGAATTTTAAATGCACCAACAACTCTGGGCAACAGAGATTTCCTATTGAGAAAAACAAGAGCACATGGCACACTCAGATTGCACCCCAAACTCAAGCTCAGGTAAGAAAATGTTCAAAATATATGGGAATTGCTCATTTAATTGTAAGTGGAGAATGTATGGGACTGTATAAAAATTGTACAAATAATTACAAGTGTAATTATGTTGTAAATTATAATGATGTTTTATAATACTGTTAGTGACCAGTGAAACATTTGTATTCTTGTTTCCTGTGCTTAACAGACACCGGTATTTCAAATCAAGCCAGCCATTGAGAACTCATTGAGGATCCTGACTGCAGTTATTGATGGCATGAGACACTGGAGCCAGTTCAAAGACAGAGCCCTATACTTATTTGAGATATTTGGTCAGTAGTTTATGAGTTGCCCTGTCTAATATATCCTCTTTTGTATGTTTACATACTATTATCCTGACAGGCTGTGCTTTTCCCTCAGCTACTCTGGACTCTGCAGTCACATTGGGCTCCCATGGAGCCAAGAACTTCCTCATGCGAGACGGGGGGGAGGTTGTGCAGTGTGTCTTCTATGAAAATGTAAGGAGAAAACACTTCCTCTTAAGAAAGAAATTCGAATGAAGCAAGCCAGATGTGCCTTGAGTTTATTAGAGGACAATTGAAATTGCTCACTCTAAACTTGCTCCACACTTCTTCAACTTCCTCATTGTTTTCCCTTGTGTCGTTACCATAGTACAAACATAGTATGAGATGAGTGGGTTATGAGTAGAGTTAGACCGATATACCGGGCCAATAATGGGCTTTTATCAGTTAATCAGATAGAGGCCAATCATTGTTGTCCACCTTCCATGTGATGGTTAAGATGTAGTTTGTCTGATAACATATTTATTGTATCACTAATCAATGCTATACTGGTGGTTGTCTGTGAGAAGCCCTTAACTCGTAATTGATGTTAGTGCAATTTGTTTATTATCATTATTATTTTCATTATTATCATCCTAGGTTTCAATTTACATTTTTAGTCTCCCAATTGTCTAAATGGTGTTTCAAAGCCGTTTCCAACCTGCCAAGAATAAAAAGCTGGGGAAACACTGAATACCTTTTACAATTTGTTGGCATGAAAATTGTGAAATTTAAAGCTATTCAGTACACAAAATATCAGCTATCAGCAGCCTCAGTCCAACAGAATATTGGTATAAACCTTCAAAACCCCATATAGGTGGAACTCTACTCTCCCTATCTTCTTGCTATGTTGTATGTTACCACATTCTGCCCCTCATCCAACAGGAGCAGGAACTGCCTCGTCTGATCCGTGGGCAGGTCCACCGCTGCGTGGGCAACTATGACCGCAGCAGAGATATCCTCACATGTGTTTCGGTCAGGCCCTGGCCTGCCCTCAGAGCAGAGGAACGCCCAGGAGGCTGTGAAAGCATGTGATGTAGAGATGAGGGCACTGGTCAAATCACTCAGCGAAGTCTGAGCACGAATAGCTGTCCTGAGCAGCAAGAAGATTCATAGGAAAGATATATTGCAATATATGACAAGGGTACACGGGAGTCATGCTCAGTGATATACAGTTTTGGAGGATTCCTGTGATGGATATAGGTCCCAGTTGTTTAAACAAGTGTGTTGAAGTTATGAATATAATTCTGACCTGTAAGGGGCGCCATTGTCATGAGTTTGTTGCATAGATTGTGCTTTAACGGTTGCACATTTTTTAAGTTGCTGGTTGTGGGCTCAGTTTTATTTTATATTTATGTGTAAAAATGCTAACAGAATGAGATATCGTTTAATTGTATTTACTCCACTGAAAATAAAACCTCTGTTTTCGTCAGTTATGAAATATTTTATTACAAAGAAAATTCACAGAACAGCAAACATTGTTAAGAGGTTAATTCAGGTAAAGCAAACACGTTGATGAGGTAATATCTCAAAATATATCTTTGAAAAACGGGGCAGTTTAGGATGACGTGAGATCACATACAGTTAGTTTATTTACAAACATCACAATGGAAAACCCAATACTACTCTACGAAAACAGAGTTTCACCAGTGCTGAGACTTGACACACAACGGTTCAACAAATTGGGGAATAAGTCCAGTGCAGTAATGCCAGTCATTCCCACAGTCAAGCACAGTATGAGGTCCAATACAATACCAACACTTCTTTCCTCACCTTCTTTCAAAACATGGAAACATAATCACAGTCATTTCAATTTTCAATGTCAGGACAATTCATTATGGCAACCTAAATTTTGGCAATATTTAAAATTCAACCCATTTGCAAAATCCAACCCATCATTAGAGACTAATACGCACATAAACACTCACTAGAAAAAGGAGTCTAAATTGATGAAACTGGCAGTGTACAGGGACAGTACATGGGGAAGTTGACATTTTGTCCTTGGAACATGACAGGAATGGTGCCAACTCTTAGGAGAAGTGGGTTGACGAAAACACACCAACACATTAGCTTATCTCTAGAGCTAATTATTTTTAGCCATGTTTCATACATAATGTGAATAATGTGTCAACTCAACAGAGATAACCGTAGGCGAAGTTCAATTTGTACAGCTCCCAGCTGTGCCACTCACATTCTAAATCACATAAGAGAGGGATGCCAAGAATTAATCCGCTAGCTGGATGTCACAACCTTTTAATATAGCGATTCGAGTGATTTAGCTCGTTCGGATAATTGGCAAAATGTGTCGGGGCATAATTGAACATAAGTACATTACTTTCTTTCTTTCTTTCTCTCTGCTGTTACCTTCAAGGATTAGAAGACGTCAGCTTTTTTTCTTCAGAATCTTCCAAGTTCATGAGCTCATACTGCACCAAGTGCAGGAGAAACACTTTACCACCGAGAGGAAAAAATAGAACGTAACAAAATTTAAAACACTTTACACAACAAGATCCACAGTTTTTCATCAGAAGAAGATGGTAACCTGATAATCGTATTAAAGTTACTTGTCTTGGTTATGTTAAAAGGCACAAGTTGGTATGGTCAGATCACATTTAAAATCTAGATCAATTGTTCTACCATTAACAAAGCCCAACTTCTCATGCATTTTTGACAATATTCCTATATCTCCCTGCCTTTTGATTCAATTTTATCCTGAATTAAAGTGTTTAGTATTACGTGTTGTAGACACCAAAAGAAAAATTGCTTACATTTAACAAGCGAATCATATTACACTAAGAAATCGGGGAAAAGGTTGACAAAAGGATGCAGAATCCCAACATTAAATTCATAACAACGCTGCCTTGAAACCTCTACTTTTGACAACAACCACATTTGTTATGAATCACTTCCTTGTTAGAAGAAGACACGATTTCCACTCCTCTTAAAGGCAGGTCAGATGCTGTGTGTATGGTCCTTTTCTTCAGTACAGTAACTGATGACACAGTGCCTTTTCTTCTGGACTCCAGGTGGTCCACTGCCTGGTCGCAAGACTCCACAAGAGAAAGGTCTGAATATCCAAAATCCTTCGGAGAAACCTCAAAAAAATCCTTCAAATCGCCTAGGTTCCCTTTTCAATTTGTCATTTTAAATCCAGCTTCTGAATCCAGATCATATTTACAGTCCAAACGCCACAGCACAGTCACTAAACGCTGCTGCTTGAGAGATGAGATGTATGGGTCCGGAGCCATTAATATTCTCAGTTTGTGGTTAATACCAAGTGGCTCTCGCTTGGTCTCTGATGTTCTTTTAGAGTCACTTACTGAACCATATACTTGATAGGTCAGGTCATACTGCCACGTAATCTCATGCTTCTCATGAAGACAACTTCCTGTCTGCTTTGGAATGTTACATGTTAACCACTCTTATTACCCACAAAATCACTCCCACATTTAGTTAAGTAGTTGCTAGGCATTTTCAATGTTTAAACTTTGCAACCGTGATAGGAATGTTTGTATTAATTATTAATTGAAATGAGGTCGATGTCATCGGTCCTTGCATCTTTTGACTGTATCTTTTCCAGAACAGATACATTGTAAAATGTCCAACTGTGTACTGATGGATTTAAGGGGAAAAATCACAATCGAAAAACAGTGTACTACTGTAACATAAAACAGTCTGTTCAAAATGAATTGAATTAATCAGACAAAAGATGAGGGAAGAGAGTATATGTTCACTGTCAGCGTCAGTAATCACTGAGTGGGGCTTCTCAAACAGCATCACATTTAAAGATGAGATGCTGGAGTCTCCATGACATCAAGCACAAATTAGAGAGGGTCGTATGGGATCGATTCAATGCACTATAAGAGAGTTGGCAAGGGGGTGGGGGACAGCTGCTCCTTTGGTGCATATTTGGCAAAAAAGGGCAAGAAGAGAGTGAGCATGACTCCTACAATAGCCAGCATGTAGCCCCAGCCGATCTGGCACTCCCCGGCGTAGTAGATGTCTGAGTTGCCGCAGAAGGACCTGACCAGGTTGGAGTTCAGACCGAAAGGGTACACCAGCAGGCCAGAACCCATGATGAACACTGCAAGGGAGACATAAGAGGGACTGAGTCAGGTACAAAGAAACTGTAGTCTTAAAGTACATTCACACTGGCTGTTGGAGGAAAGGGTTAATACAGACATGCAAAGGTGAAAAAATCATATATATCCAACTTCCCCTACAAGTATGCTTCTCTTTTAGACATCCTCCCTTTCAGTGGAGTCTGTCAGTGTGCATGCAGTTTTCCTGCTATGTTTACAGAGGGCCACTTGGGGGCAGTAGAGGTCTTGCAGGAAAAGCCAACAGTCTGACCCAGAGTCAAGTGTATAATTTAGATACTTCACCGGTGCTATCTCCATTTGCACTCTACATATATTCAGGCTTTTGATTTGTTGCCCTGTGATACATATATGAAAATAAATCACAACCCTGATAGTTTCACAAGTCAGTCCAAAGCGGAGGAACAGGGGCTGATAACCTTTAATTGACAGAGCCTTCTAACGCAAAGTGAATCACGTCTCCCTACATCCATTAGCGCTCCTCGTTCCAAAACTCAAGGGCTTGGACAAAAAAAATGAAGCTCGTTCGGCCCTTCTGCGGCGATCAGCTTTCCCAGACAGTATCCTCTGTGCCCATGCAGTCAGAGAGAGTGGCTCACTTTTACAAATTGAGTCAAGGCTGCCAAGCAGTTATCGACTGCGCAAAAGAGTATCATTGTTGCTCTTGGTCATTCTGAGTGCCGCTTGGATTTCCATTACATTGACAGGTGTCACAGTTGTGTTTGTGTTTTTGGGAGTGGGGTGGGGTTACTGGAAAATGCTGGAATTTGTGGTAGTGAGTTGTCATCTAGAAAACACAACGAAACATATCTTTGGCTGCGGTGTATTGATTTCAGGAGACTTCCCCACTTTCAAGGGCAGCGCTGCATGGTCAATGGAACGCAAAACTCAAGTGAGAGATACGTCGCAATAGCTGAACAAGTATCAAATCAATGGTGTGTGTAGGCAGTGAAGGACTCTAGCTAGCTGTAAAGGGACGCCGGGCGCTTTGTGATAGACCGCAGAGAAGAAAACAGGAGAATGAGGTGACAGAAAGAGGAAGCGGAAGGCCGAATGAGCAATATCTCTTGAGTGGGGTGAGTTTAGACTGTCTCTTCATAAAGTTCATTGAGGTTATGTCTGACTCTCAGCTTTGTGTATCCCAGTCCAGCGCCTAGCTCTCAGAATGGGCCCACGTTTTATCTGCAGGGGCCATGGCGCCTCAAAGCTAACGACACTTTAATGACCTTCTTTATCAAACTATCATTGGCTTTTGTAGAAGGGACACAAAGAGAGAGGCAGTCATGTGTCCAAGGCCTGTTCCACCCCACAATGAAATGATGGAATTTAAAGCAAATTTCAATGCAAACCTCCCTGAATGGATAAATAATGAAAGTGTATGTGTGTGCGCGCACACTCCCATTTGACATGGCATATTGAATGCCTCATGTTTTATTGACATGATTGGGTAAGATAATAAATGGGGGACCATGCAGGAGCTATTCAGGAGGACATTGTTAATGGCCTACGAACCCCATCTACCTTTGTAAGTCAAAGACCTCCAACTGGAAGAATTCACCAAGCATTAACTAAACCAATGCAGCCAATGCAGATTTATCAGGAGAGGGAAGTGTTAAAAAAAACGATGTGACAGATACGGCACTAATAAACTCCGTTAGACACAAGAAATTGCCATTAAAATGCAATTACAGGGGTTTTAAAGAGCTGTCTACACAATAGCCACCGGGCAGTAAAA
Organism: Hoplostethus atlanticus; assembly: GCA_034670405.1. Taxonomy (NCBI): domain Eukaryota; kingdom Metazoa; phylum Chordata; class Actinopteri; order Trachichthyiformes; family Trachichthyidae; genus Hoplostethus; species Hoplostethus atlanticus. The sequence continues at coordinate 1,202,014 of JAXDDX010000073.1, read as the reverse complement.
AGCACCTCCATCATTTCCCTCCTGCCTCGCAGTAGACACAGTTTACTTCCAGATAGAGAGGAGAGTAGAGGCGTAGAGGGAGGAGGTGTGGGGCTGCAGAGTGCTGCTGAGGACACGAGGCTATCACAATGACTGGTGGTGATGGGCCAGTGAGTAATGGAGAGACCTCAAGTTAGCTGGCCGCTAATGTGTCCCAGAACCATTTCAAAACGGTCTCAGGTCCCAAAGAAGGGGGTTACGATCTAACAAGAACAATGACAACGTACAGCAGTTTCTCAGATATTTGAATTTCATTTTCCACCCCAGCATATGAACATGGATAGTCATGGAGATCAGCTCTAGTCTGAGACGACTGCTGAAGGGACAATAGTCGCATTAGATTGCACTGCTTTCACCTCTATCTGTCTGCAACAACAGTATAATCAACGTGAAGTGGGAGATGACGGTAAATCACCTTCAGAACAAACACGGCTATCAATTCACCATTGTCATGTTGTTACGCACATAAGCACATTCTGTATGTTTGCACTATTTTCGTTTTTTTGTTCACATTTTCAGCATTTGGCATCCTTGAAGTGAAATGCAAACCTTGAAAAAAAAAATAAAAAACCCATCCTTTGATTACTCACAGTTGGCTATTATTGCACACGACTGACAACTTGTTTGAATGCACACTCCAACAGCTCTGAAGTGCACTCAGACCTCGGACTAGGAAAGCAAAATATCGATTTGGAAAGGCATAGCAGCCAGGAGCATTCAAGAGCTACCAGGTTTCATTGTTCATCAGCTTCAGCCTGTTTTCACAGGTAGCTGCGAGGCTGTTGGATGTACAATACTTAGCGGCGAATACCTTTGTGTGTTTGTTTCTCTCGTTTTGTGCGGACGTTTTTTCCGTGTCTGCACCACAGAGAGGTTTGATAGCAAAGAGCAGCAGATTAAAATGAAAGTAGTAGAGAATGGGGTGACACCTGCCAACGTCTCAGTGCAGGTTTAACTAAATTACCCTTGATTCTCTTTCTCTCCTCCCCTGACTGCTCGCCTCTCTGTGATCTAGCGAGAGATGAAAAGTTGCTCCCAGAGATGGTGGAACAGAGAGACTGGGTGAGATTGAACGGGGTTATGTGGTGGGAAGGTGTGTAATGACCTGGCGTCCATGCGTGACAGTGTATCAATTTACCGCTGGCCGCCATAGGACCTCTAACGCAACCATCATATTGGGCTGGCTGAGGTCTTCAAGCGCACACCGCACACACATCAGAAGGTTGCTCATGTGTCATATTTTACTATGAATGCCTGAACTCAACAGTAGGAGCCCAGTAAGACCGTGGTGGATTGTTTTGGTGGGGAATATCAGAAATCTGATACAGTCTCAGTCATCCAACTGGCCCTGCATTAATCCTAATCCTGATTTTCCTCCATCCCATTTCTAATTAAAGATCCCATCCCGGGAGCCTCAAGGGACCGTTCATTACCGACGCCAAGACTTCTGCTTTGGCTCAAACTCTATTAGCATCCCACACGGACTGCCGTAACTCTGTTAGCAATAGGGAGAGTTGAATCAGAGCGCACTGGAAATGTGTGGCTCCCCTGTCTAATTCCTGCTTAGCCATCAGTGTCATCGACCATTATATATATATATCCTGATTATTGTCACCAAGGCACAGACAGTAAGACGCCCTGTCGAACATGAACACCACACAGTAAAAGCAGATGCACAGTAGCATTGCATTGTCGCTGGGCGAGCCACTGTCTAACCAACAGGCTGGGGTTAAATCTCGATCAGAGTGGGAAGGGTAGCTCAGTTCGCTCACACTCTGCCTCCGTGCATTTGTCCCAGGCAGGGCAGGTACGGTGGAGGAGCATTTAATAACGACAGGAGAAAAGACAGTGACATTGAAAAATAAGACGGGACGAGTCATGCAATATACATCGGAGGCCTCGCAGGCAGGACGGGAGGGGAAGCTCGACTGTATAAGAATAGACTAACGATGCCCTGCTTATCTTCTCTGACCTCCAAGCCAAGCCAGCCGGAGAGACCACCAGCCCCACTGGAACGAGAGGAAGCGAGACAAGTAAAAGATACAAACTCAAAGAGAGGAGGCGCAGGGCCCCGGGCGCACCTTAGGGTGTCGCCGGGCCATCGCCACGTGTCATCAGCGCCCAGCGTTTAATCTCGCTGCTGAAAGGAACTTTCCATTTGGCCGCTGTCCAAATTGGGACATTATCTGCTGCTGCTGTTCACTTCAAAGGAAGATGAAAGAACACACACACACACACACACATTAAGAGTGTGACCGTGTTGTTCCTTCGATTACACAGACCGACGCCTTACATAACCACATACCTGTTTCATGTCACATTACCTGAATAACAAAGACACCCACACCGCCGCCAGAGGTAGAAGACCTATTCTACTACTTCTACCAGGGATGATGTGAGTGAATGCAAAACAACAACAACAACAACAACAACAGTGAATATAATAAATCTTGCTTTGCTGACACGACTCTCATTTGTTTGCGTTTCCAGCGATGTCTGGCAGTGATGAAACACTGTGACATGGAACATATGATGGGAAATGCTGAGAAATATTGCTTAATTACAGACGCAGGCCCGCGGCGATACATCAAAACTACCAATTTTTTTTTAAGAGCGTCTTCCTTCACCGCCTTCTTTATCCTCTCGTGTCCCTTTCATCTTTAATTCCATGAGCAAATGTTGAGTCTGGATGGGACAGGTGAGCTGATTTCTGTCCTTGTCTCCCTGAGAATTACACCGGCTGGATGGCAAGGTAATAACAAGCCATATTTAACCCGGCAGGTTGATGTAAACAAGACGCTTATTTACTGCAACAGCCTGGGGGAGTAAATGCCACATACACACACTGCATACGGATATATACATGGATACAAACACATGCACACCTAACCTACACACACACACACACCACTGCCCTGGTCAACAGCAGTCTCACTGTTAGCCAGTGAGCAGCTCCGCTAAAATTGGTTGGGAATTCAATGCCTTGCTCAATGGCAATATGACAGCAGTTGAGGGAGTCTAGAGCTCTTCTAATTCCCTTCACCCGCCCAGATGTCCACCAGCCAGGCCATGGATTTAAACCGACAACCTCCTGTCAGCATCCCCGACCATCGGCCTACCATTAACAAGTACATCAGAAAGGGGTTTGTGCTTTAAACTGCATTATTAAATCAATCTGTGTAATTGCTGATGTGTGTTATTGGAAATGTAAGTGTGTGTGTGTGATTGTGTGTGTGTGTGTGCGTGTGCTACAATGAAAGCAGAAGAAAGGGCAGCGGGGTGGTGTGTTTCTAGGAAATTGCCTTTTCAACAGCCGCACACAGTGGAGTATTTCCATTTCACTCTCTATCTACAGGCAGATGGTGCTCGTGATGGACAGTGACTGTCTGTCGCTCTCTTTCGCACACACATACACAAACACACTCACACTTTTTAATTAAAACAATGATGTGACTGTGCATTAAAAGTAAAATCCAACAGCTATTGGCGATGTACCTTACATTCCTGGGTATATTTTGTTAATTGGTGGTGTATTTTTCTTATTCCTGCAGATAACTGGCTTTGAGTTTAATCAGAGAAACAGTAAACAGTAAATGTCAGATTTTGGTGTTGGAATCAAAGAGCGAGGGGTTCTTTCTACACCTTTGCAACAACGTTCAACAGTCATACAGGGAGAAATCCATCATAGAAAAGGAAGCGACGGCAATTCCTTCACCAACAGTAGCCTCAATAGTCCATAAGGCATTGCAGTCACGAGACTCTTGCTTTTTCTCGACTGGAAACTCTCTCTTGCTTCTTACTAAGACTATCATTCACAAAATTCACAGCTGAATACCACAAGCCCAGGCACGTTCAATGCGGGGTTTGTCGAAAGGCATTCTGGGACGTGTAAGAAATCACTATCTGAAGTAGAAGTAGACGAGGCAGGTTGAGGGGAAAGTGGATAGAAAATAACTGCTGAAATGCATCGAACATCACAGACTGGTGATAAATAAGAGGGCGGGTGAGGGCGGGATCTTCCATGGCTAGGACCCCTGACAACGGCCTGTCTATGAGGATTACCAGTCATCTTGAAATAGCAGCCTGCAACAGATGATGATCCAAAGCGCTTCACTCTCCCATGCATTGCACATCCAACTATAGTTCCTTCCTTCACGCCAACCCCTCGCTGAGCTCGACGAGACGAATAGTAGCGCGGAAGATGAAAGTTCGGGAGTTGTTCGGGAGTTGCGCTGTGCCAGCAATGCATCTCTCAGGTAGTCAGCTGGGACCTGGTGGAGCGTGGGTACAAACAGCAGGGACTCCATCCTAATGTGATGAGCTGCGCTGTATTCTGCACACAGCCATGTTGATAATTAAGCTCAGGGTGCCTCTGGGAAATTATGCTAACGACGCTTCTCCGACTACCTACATTTCTTGAAACGTTCGGCTCGGGGTGATCGACTAAAACACCACCCCCGAACAAATGTTTCTGAAAAAAATAAAGACGAGACCAGAGAGAGAGAGAGAGAGAGAGAACAGAGGAAGGAGAAGACGGGGTTTAAGGCTGCGAGAGATGCAGTGAAACATTTTGAGTGGGACCGTCTGTCACTTTTATGTGTATTTTGCCTCCATTTTCTTCAAAGATAATTGTGCAGAGAAAAATGAGACGCATAGGACGGGAAATTCCCTTCTGTGGGGAAAAAAATGATACCAGGAAAAATCTATGCTGTCAGACCGAATCGAGTGGAGTAAACACAGCGCAACAGATGACCGGCGTAGACAAACCGTGAAGTCGAGCAACCGCGATGAAGGGCAAGAAATGACAGGGTGGAGAGCGGTCCTGGTTCAGTCAGGAAGGACATGAGACAGAGAAATAGTTATCCTTATTGTGAAAGGGCGATAAAGAAAGATGAGAGAAATACTGGAGCATTGGAGGTGAAGGAGGACGAGTCTTTGGTATTTTCAGCGGCGAGGCTAGAAGATCAGGAGCCTGCGATGAACAATAGCCGCTTCTATTCACGAAAAAAAAAAAAATTCAATTTGTTGGGTCCAGCCTGCTTTTTAGTTACCACAAAGAGGTGAGACAGACAAAGAGTGCGTGCTCAGAATGGTGCTCCGAAACCGCCGGAATTGCTTGTCGGGAGTCTAATGTGAAAGTGGGCTTGTAAAAAGGAAGATCACACCAGATTCAATGGATTTCGGCCTCCGCTGGCTAAATGGAGGCAAAAAAAAAACCTGTTGACCTTGAGAGCCAGGCGAAAAAGAGATAAAAGAGCCAGAGGGGGAGAGAAAGAGAGGGAAAGAGAAGAGAGGAAATAAAAATACATGGAGTTAGGAGAGATTAGCAGGGCAATAAAATAGCTTCTATTATCTGTGAGAGTGAGCGGGCCCGGCCATGGAGTGGTCAATCAGGAGCCGGTAATAGGCCTGTTTATCACCGAGGGACTCAGACCGCTCGCCACTCATACAGATGACTGCATGGGAGGTGAAGGCCCCTGAACTTATTTGGGGAAATGTACATTTTCTACTTGAAAATTGATTGAAATGCGCTTTTAGATGCTATCAGATGATTAGGTGAAACTTTACTGATTTAATGATTGATGAGTGGTTGGGAGTATTGAAGATAAGACAACAAGCAATTACAACAGGCGACTGTCCTGTGAATCCCCCAAAAGATAAAGCATCGACAGATTTACAAGTCAAGTTAATGTACTAACATGACCAAAGTAAACAATCCTGTTACAGCCTCAGAGAGAGAGAGAGAGGAAGAAAGAAAGAAAGAAAGAAAGACAGAAAGACAGAAAGAAAGTTACAAAGAAAGACAGAAAGAAAGAAAGAAAGAAAAGAAAGAAACCAGATTGCAGGCGGGCTTCAAGTATGTGTCCCCCAGCTCCCGGTGCATGCTGAGCCATTTGAACTCCTGCTTATATAACTGTGAATCTCCATCCTGGGAGCGCGGTAGCAAAAGACACACGAATCTCCACGCTGCATCCAATCTATCATCTTAATTACTACCAGTTCCTTATCTCCATCCATTTTTTATGTTGCAAATTAATTTACACCTCAGACAAATTGCTTGTCCTTGACTTGCTTATCCCTTGTGCGGCGACCTACAAATGCGCGCGGGGTTGCGTCGCTCCTATACACGCTAACCAAGACTAATCTGCCGCGCGGCCCATCCATCCACACGTTGTAGACCGAATTAGCGGAGGAAACGCGGTACTTCACGTGCGGCAGATGGGAGAATAAATAATGTACGTGTGACGAGATTGAAGACATCAATCAACTGCGAAGAGTTCCTCTTAACCCACGACGGTTGATTTCAGCGTGTGTTGTGTGTTGAGCTGAATGAAGAGAGGGGGCTCGATGTGGAAACAATGGTTCCAGGTTTACATGATGAAACCTGAAGATCTGTCCCGGTGCTGCAAGTGGCTGGTGAAGGTGATGTGTGTGTGCGTGTGTGTGTGTATCTGACATGAACCCTGTGACTGTTGTTGACAGCTCTTGGCCCCCGAGGCTAAACCCTTGAGCTAGACATCCCCTGGGTTGAGTCGCCGCCTCGGGTCCAAGAGGTGCCTGTCAGCTGTGAACATCAATACAGGCCCGGCTACACCGCGACGTGAATTGTGTATCCGTTCAAATCTGAGCCCGGTGTGCCGTGCAGTCAGCGTGGAGACGGGTTCCTGCAGAATGTGCCACATCGAATATGACGTGAGCCTTTTGCTTTCATGTCTTATTATATGTCTTATATTCAGGAACCACTGAGTTCAATATAACAAAGGTTATCTGTCCATAGAAACACATGTTTAAAAACCAGCACAGCAGAGGTGGTGGATGTAGCAGAAAGAGCAGACATTCATAGATGAAAACTGGAGCCACAGCAGGTTTGATAGAATATACCCTAGAACACAGACACTAAGAACGGGGTACTTATTTTCCAATTGACTGCCAGAATGTATTTTGAATGTGTTTCCTAAGTCCTAGGGTTAGCCAGGCTCGCTCAGCACATAGAGGACGCTGCAATTCGAATGAGAAAATGGAAAAAACTCCACGACCGGAATCACGAGGGCTTCACAGGCCAGCTGTTGTTTCACCAACGTCGTGTAAATTCATTTTGTATCCTTAGACAGTTTAAAACGCTGTCCCTCTGGCGCCGCGTTGGTGAGGCACAGGAATAGAGGAAACTAAAACTGGATCAGCGTGAACGTGATGTGCACAAGGCTGCTGTAGACAAAAGAAGAAGAAGATGAGGAGCTAAGCACCTGAGCACAGTAACTAGATATGAGCGACCATTAATCAGTCACCGTGTTTGTGCATCTGTGTGTGTGTGTGTGTGAGAGCACGTGTGCAGGTGTGCGAGTGTGTTGAGGGAGCCCCTCCTTGTGTGCTAGTCTGCACACAGTACCTGTCTGAAAATGAACGAGTGTGTCTGTGTGTGAATCGTAATCTCTGACTGTAGCGGTGCTGAAGAAAGATGCGTGATGATAAGGAGTTTTTGCTTTTGTGTGTGTGTGTGTGTGTTGGATGGGGGGTGGGGGGGTACAGTACACACAGAAAAAGGAGGGTTCTTCAAGGGTTCTTTCGTTAGGGTAGTAGCTGAACCATAAGAACCCTCTGAATTGTCATTGATTATTATTGTGATTATTTTTTGTTTTTGATAGTGGACAGTGGAGACAGACAGGAAAGCTCGGGGGGATTAAAGCCCGAGGACATCGAGGAAGACGCGAGGAAGACGAGGTGGGGTTTGACGCGACGCAGGCGGTTGACAGTTCATGACAACAACAACCAGAGAGAACCAGAAGACAACTGGTAGCAGTTGTTACTCTGACGATGAATAGTCACATTGGCTGTGCTGAGTTTGTGCTAAGTGTCCGAGAGTCACACGTGCTGTACTGTCTGTCGGCTGATGGTCTGATACTCTACTGCAGCTCGTCCTTACGGAAGAAAGGTTCGCACCACTTTTCCTTATCAAATTGCAGTTGAGGCAGCACTTTTTCCTCTAAAAGACATGGGGACATTGCAGCCCTTATAGCAACCATAAAGAGTTCTGCTATGGCCCAAGCCTAAAGCACCATTACCTGGTACCATATAGAAACCTTTTGTTCACAGTGCAGGATGCAGCCAGGCTCAGGGTGGGGCGGGTGGGGTGGGGGGGGGGCAGCGTAATGAATTCCTCCAGGAGACAAGGGGCCCCGCTGGGCTGCTGTAATGAAGCTCTGCCCTGCCGTCGCTCCCTGACCCGCTGGCATTAAGGGAAAATGGAAACCATTACCTTCAGCTTTCACCTCAACAGCCTGCCTGGTGGGGGATCTGGGGGTGGGCGTAGGAGTGTGTGTATCTGTGTGTGTGTGTGTGTGTGTGTGTGAGTATGGGTTGGGGATGGGAATGGACAATCGGTGGAGGTGGAGGGGGGGATAGCAGGGGATGCACACTAGACAGGACTATATAAATAACATCTCTGTCAACAGGCAATAGTCTGTAGCAGGTGTGTGTGTGTGTGTGTGTGTGTGTGTGTGTGTGTGTGTCAGTACGCCTCCTACACACTCAGTCTTGGTTGAATACATCTTTTTGTTGCGAGTGGATCTTCTTTTGTTGTGGATTCCCAACAGAGTAAACAAACCATGACCCTCGGATGTGTGTGTGTGTGTGTGTGTGTGTGTGTGTGTGTGTATTTATGTGATTTTCACAGCAGTCCACGTTGTCACATTTGCAGAGGACAACTCAGTCGGATCTGGAAGCCATTGTTCAGAAGTGTCGAAATAACCGAGCGGAGTACACAGACGGGCTTTTGTGCTAATTCTCTACAAATGGCATTTCCCAGGCTGCCTTTGGAAAGGAGACGTGACGGTTTTTTAGAGGCTGGCTCCTCCACCGTTGGCTGGTCCCTCAAATTGGACCGCCAGTGGCTTGAGATCATTTGATCAGCAGATCTCTGGGATCAAGCTCATTACAAGAGATGGAGCACCAGAGCAGCTGGCTACGACTACCAGATAGAGATGAACCCTCCAGATAACACGGGTTTCCTTTGCTTGGCTCTGCTTTGCTTTATCTTCCTCGCTGCTCTCCCCTTCCTTTCCTCCCATCCTCTTCCTGATACTGTTGCCTCTCCCCTATTTCAACGGATGAAGGAACACACCAAGGTTTTTTGGGAGATAGTTTTCAGTAAGATTCCCAACTCCACATGCTCAACTCTTGATAAGATGTTGTTCAATTCATTTGGAGGAATAAATCTCACAATAAAATACAGTTAATAAAATAGCATTATCTCAGTGTAGCTGATGTAGACAGGTTTATCTCTGGAACTATTTCAGGTGACCGGCCATGTATTCATCCGCTGCGCAGTGATTCCTAGCTGTACACAGTCTCTCATAACCCACCGTCTTCACTTCCTATGGAAACAGGGAAAGTAGTCCCTGGTACTACAAAGCAATGTACCATTTTCACTACACGTTTTCATTTTCTCACTTTTGAGATGATGCTATCGGCCTCCTATCACTCAACACAGTGTATGCTAGAGTGATGATTTGGTGTCTATGTTCTCATCACTTAAAGGATAAGTTGACCAATCTCCTAAAGCCTACCATTGGACAAACAGGTAAATGAGCCCTGTTGAAGCATCCAGATATGTGGTTGCCCCTAGCAACATCAGGACATTAACAAGACAAGACAAGACAATACGACAGAAGGATCTCTGAAGTGTGAGTAGTTTCTTGAACACAACGTGAGGATATTCTGCTCTTTCGTGGCACATGTCTCTTCTTTCTTCTTCTAATGAACCAATCTGAAATCTAGACTTGGTCTTTCTGTACTGATAAATGGCTTCCTCCTCTCCTTTAATCTATCACATGCTTTCAGATTTGTGTGAATGAAGGTAACAAAGGCGATCAGAGCTAACGTGATCAAAGCATTTCCTTGGCGGTGGTGGAGCGCCTCACACACTGGCCTGTGTGTGGCTATGTGACATTTGGCCTCACTTGGTAACCGGGGGCTGCCCGACTCTTATATTTAATGCTTCATCCTCTCTCTCGCACACACACACACACACACACACAGGGTGGCAGCGGTCAGGGTCAAAGGGCGACCCTTGTTCATTCAAGGGTGACTGTGGGCCTTAATCACACACACTGATGGATGTGCGTGCGTGTGTGTGTGTGTGTGGGGGGGGGGGGCACTTCTTCTCTCTCTGAGCATCGATCACACCAACATTGACAGCCTGAGAGACATCAGAGGAAGAAACCTAAAACAAAAATGGTGGCAACTCAAGCAGTGCTGAAGAAGAACAGCAGTCATCTCTAATGGTGATCTTGTTCTGCTGACTCTCATTGCTGTCACTGCATGGAGCAGCTGTACTTTAACTTGCAACCACAGATGCTAGAGGAGCTGTAGTGGAGCTAAAGGGTCAGTATATTTGAGTACAGCAGAGTAATGGTAGAAAGTAAAACACTCAAGGACATGAGATGATTTAACCCCCGTGCCCAAAAATGCTTATATCATGAGTTTTTACAGTCCACATAGTTGAAATGTTTGAAACATGAAAATTGAATCACCTATTACAGATTCAGTATCCTGATCTGAAAATGTGCTGACATCTTGCTGATGCTCACTGATGCTTGTCTAGTGAAAACCTAAATGGTGTTATGAATCACATATAGCGTGTCAACACTCCTACAATTGGGTTTACATCTAATGTAATTGCAAACACCAGTTCCATGCCTGGCTGCACTCGAACCCACCCACCCCACCCACCACACACACACACCGACACACACACACACACACACATCGATTGTCCTTTAATCAATCACAAACTCCTTTACAGACAGAGTGGATTCACTGAGGGAGGATGAGTGCAGCATGTGTAATGGCTGTGTAATGGTGAGACCCACTCTGTGTCTTTATAGCAGAGAAAAGCTTTTGAATGGCATCCAGAGAGAATAAAGTGTGTTTAGGGATGCTGGCTGACCACCACAAGGCCTAGCTGCTGATCTGCTGGATCCAGTGTGTGTGTGTGTGGCAGGATCACCCTGCCTTTAGTACCTGTTAACCCACCTAAACAACATTTTGTTAGTATTGGTTTCAATGGAGAGTTTCAATGGGATACTAAAACTCTCCATTGAAACATTCCATTGCAAGCCCCCTAAAATAAATGCATTGGTTTCAATGGAGAAATTTAGTGTCCCAAGGGTGGCGTTGTTGGGGGTAACAGTGAGCATCAAACACACATCCTAGTTAGACAACATCACATTTAGCCCTCCAGTCCCCAACGCTCAGTATCTCAACATCCTGAGCCCCACGAGACCCGGTCGCTGTTTGACTTCAATTGGCTAAAATGGTACGCTTGGTTTGTGTATTTGTGGTTGAGTGCAGGCTGCTGTCCGCTGGTTGCCATTGGTCCCTGGCAGGTCAGGTGACACGGTGAGGCGCTAGCACGCTACCGGGGAGCGACTATTAAGTGTTATCACTGGAGAATGGCGAGGCAGGCAGGCCGGTCTAAATAGAGCTGTTATCTCCCCAGGAAGCTGGTGTGTGTGTGTGTGTGTGTGTGTGCGCACAAGCCTAAACACACAGCAGCTGTAGAGAGCCAGAGACATATTTTTATATACATATTTTTGCACACATGCACACACACTCCAGTATAAATGAAAAAGTTGCAGTCGTCAAATAATATTCTCAAGTTACAATATAAATGATCTCATAAACACAGGAGACCTACTTTCTGGGACGTGATCAATCTTGCACACACAATTAAAACACACACACACACACACACACATACCACAGCTGCATCTTCCTGCACAGACAGTCTCTCTTGGCGCTTGCAGCAGAACAGGTGCAGAAACAGGAATAACCCAGATATAGAGTTGATACATCAGATACATCCTGCTTTGTTTTGAAGCCGCGGATGCACTCACCCAAAGGGAGGAGCGGGGGGGGGGGGGCCTTGTCTGTAGGGAGATGAATAGGCGGAAGACAAAGCCAGGTGGAAAAACTCTGACTGGTTACCTTTTAATAACAAGGGCTCTTGGCCTTTAACCTGCACTTCACCTTACACACACTGTGTACGTACAAAAGCATCTCACGCATGTCTGTAAAACTCGCCGGGTGAGGATGCTGACATGGCGACACACACACGAGACCCATGCAGGATTTCCATTACTAAAGGGCCCTGTGACCACCCAGCACACACACACACACACACACACACACACACACAACACTAAATTTGATTCCTCTGCTGCAAATCATCCCCGTGCCATTCCCAAATCCTCTTCATCACCCTCTCTCCAACCCCTTATCCCTTTACACACACACACACACACACACACACACACTGTCAGTGATTTGGCTAGAACCAACACACATAAACACTGCGCCGGGTTCCCTTGTGTCAAATTACCATGATAACTATGGTGTTTATCACATAGCACATTGACTGGTTATGATCTTCGGTGGCCGTTCTGTTAGCAGATTTATCACCAAGCAACAGTAGGGGGAAAAAAACCCATCCCCTGATCAGACACACACACACACACACACACACACACACACACACACACACACACACACATTCCTCGTCCCTTTAAAAGTAATGGGGCTGTGTCTAATTTGGAGGGTGTTTGACAGACAGCATTTTAATGACCCGGGGATGGGGCGAAGACTAAAGCTGACAGAAGCCGTCTATAGGGCTTCTATCGTGTCAGGGAGAACACATTAACACGGTGGCTACGGGGGTGGCGGTTGGGGTTGGGAGGAGGGTGCTATTATCGTACCATTAAATACAAAAGGGCTGTGAATAACAAGCCCAGGCGGTCGGTGCGTAGGGTTACCAAAAAACAGAGATAGTGGGACCGAGGCGAGCCCTTCCGTTGTGCGGCTTCCTCCCTATCTTCACCATAATGCTATATCACCGTGGGGGAGCGAGAGTAGCGTGTGATGAGAATAACCATGCAGCTTTAGTGGTGAACTGCCTAATTTGCCCTTAACATGCACTAAGAGGCAGCTATGAGGCCATCACTGTCTATTCTCCGCAACCCCCCCACCACAGAGTTGGTACAATACAGGCTGTACTCAGAGGATCCTGGCTACGGGGAAAGCAGCCGGCCTATCAGATGTCTACTTCCTCAGGTCCCAGCTCCTGAGACCACCGGAACGTTTCGTACACCCACAAGTGCTGCAGCCTCCTGTTAAAACGCAACTGTCTGCTGTTAACAAGAACATAGCCATATGTAGTCCACATAACCCCCGCCATGTGTTGGGGATTTGTCCTCATAAGAAGGGGAGTTTAACTGCATGCACACACATGTATGCACACACACACACACACAGGTGCTTACACTCTATTTTATTTCCTCTCTATTTCATGATAAATAACCAGTTCAATTCGGTGCCCATCTTGGCTAACGAGAGGTGATGTGCTGAGACTGAGCATGTGCAGAAAAATTCTGATTTCCGCAGAGAGGTCAGAGGTCAGAGTCAGCTACAGACCAGCTGGTGGGGAAGTCACTGTCTTGCTCAAGGACACTTCAGCAGGGTGAGCGCCTTGAACCAGGATGAGGATGAAGGACGACCTCCCTGCTCACTACCCTACCCTGCAGCCCTGCTATTAGCAGGCTTACACACAGTTAAACTTGTGTGTGTGTGTGTGTGTGTGTGGGTAATAGACATTTGACAGCTGCATTTTGTGGCGCACTGATGTGTGTTTGGCTTCTATGTGATCGGCGTATCGATGGGGGTTTAGTGACCACTAAGTGTGTGTTTAGCCTGTAATGACCGTGTACCACAGCAGGACCAGAACCTGACTGACAACCAGACACTGCAGCACCGATGGAACTGATGGAATTGATCGAACAGTCAAGATGAACTGAATATGCAGACCTGCGCCCACAGACCTGGACAGCACAGTATGATGAATGTATGAACTAAATATCACAATAAAAACCACCTGCATCAACCAGCTGCCATCAATTACTGGCCACTGATAGCCTTGTTGCATTCCAACGAAGCTCAGTCAGACCTTGTTTGTGCTTCTGTATGATTCACAGTGTTGTAGTCAGCACAGCATAACAGTCAGTTTTGAAGAATGCATCTATATCTGACCGACCAACTGTGGCACCCAGTAATGTCTGCATGGTCTGAGACGGCATGTAACCCGTGTAGAAAGCCTCTGCAAGGCTTCAGATCCCCACAGTCCCCCCCTGTAGGACCGCCCCTACAAAGAGACAACCCAGGATGCAGAACATTATCTTCTGCCCACTAAATAAATATGACCAGGGTGCCCAGTGCAAGCCAGTGCCCTGCCTGTGTTTCTATCAGCGTGTGCTACCATCACCCACATCGCCGCCCATGCACAACCCGTGCCCAGCCTGTGCCCACCCAATGTACCATCTGCTTTGGCAGGAGACTGAGCCAGAGCCGACCAGACCATTGCTCTAAAGGGGGGTGGGGGTGCTCCAGATGCCCCTCTCTCCAGCTGCAGCCTGTTGGCAATGTCACGGCACGCCCCTGGATTAATGAGCCCCCCCCACCCCACCCCACATGCATTTTCCTTGGGCCGCTGTCCCACTATCTGTATGGTGCCTGCCAAGCCCATTATCCATGCACGGTTTAAGTCAAAATGCCACACGCTCGCTAACTGATCGATGGGGTCTTAAACGGTGGGGAGCCATTCAACCAAAGGGTGGGGTGTGTGTACAAAAGTGTGTGTGTGTGTGAGACAGACAGCGTCACGCAGGCCCACTCCCATCCCATCTCTCCCAACCATCTGTATGGATTTAACGCTGGCTGGCCTGCGGGCCGGGGCCCATCGATTACAAACAGGCCGACCAATCACGCCGGCCGGGCAGCTTCGGGTTGACAGCGCACCTTTAGCTTTTAATAGTCCTGCTCTCAACATGCACGTTGGGCGCGTAACGCTGCAGCAAACGCGCGCCGGCACTCGGCAGGGCAGCCCGCCGTAACCTTGTGTATCTACATAATAAGACGCAGACGTAAACAGACGTACACACACACACACCACCTGTAGCCGTCAAAAACACACACTGTTTCCATTTAAGCCCGAAGCTTTTCTCGTGCCTCTCCCTCGTACCGTGTCTGAGGGAACGCAAACGACCTTGTCTCATCGCAGAGCAAACAGTGGGAGATTAAATTAAGGCTCCCTGTGACTAGGCAAGTGCTCCTTTTTCCTTTGCTGGTTGTGTGTGTGTGTGTGTGTGTGGTTGCGGGGGGAGAGGGAGAGGGTGTTGCCAGGCTATGTGTGTGTGGAGTCAATGCCTTTGTATCCTCGCGTCTTGTTCAAACACCGCTGTTTATTTTCTAGACTATTTGATTCTCGTGTAGGTAATAATTGAATCCAAATAAAACGTTTAAACTGTGTTCGGTGTGTTTGTGTGTCATTTTCTATCATTATGTGAAAGACATTATGACTGCGTGTGTGTGTGTGAGTGTGTGTGTGTGTGCGCGGACGGCCCTTGTTGCTTTTCTGCTGTCTGTGAATCCAGCTCTTTGTTTGGCCCGCTCCATTGTCACCGCCATTAATGGGAATCCAAGGCCGTTTAATAATTCACACTGCAGTAGGCGGCTACGGTAAACAGGCAACAACACGAGCTCCTACTGAAATCCCATTAACTGCCAATGAATTATTCCCATCTTACATCTGTCCCGGCTCACACACACACACACACATATACATGTATCATGCGTGCTCGCAATCTTCCTAATGGCCCAACCCTAAGCAGGCTAAACCCAGAGGCTCGTCGCACGGCTCTGAGGCACTTTCCATTATTACAGCGGTGAAATGGAGACCCCATTGGCCTCTGGGATGGGGGCGCTAAGCCCAGGGATGATAATGGCAGTGCTATGGGGAGTAAATGCCACGCGGGGCTGATGTTACCACCATGTTACCTTGCTGTTTGGCGAGGTAACAGCAGCT
This sequence comes from Hoplostethus atlanticus, assembly GCA_034670405.1. Taxonomy (NCBI): domain Eukaryota; kingdom Metazoa; phylum Chordata; class Actinopteri; order Trachichthyiformes; family Trachichthyidae; genus Hoplostethus; species Hoplostethus atlanticus. Next base: position 1,186,065 of record JAXDDX010000073.1, on the reverse strand, counting down.
TGGCAACATCTTGCTCGCTGCGTCTTGATGTAAAAATGTTTTTTCCTATCCTTTATTTGCCTTAATGTGTTGCATCTAACAGCCTTGTTCCTCGTGGTGGATTCATCACCGGACGTTGAGGCAACAGAGTCAGGAGCGAACTGAAGTTGAAGCTGGTTTCCTTCTGGAAGCCTTTTTTTCTGACTGATGTTTCACCTGTTAAACAAAAACAACAACAATCCCTTTCATCCACTGTATGGTGGATATTATTTTTCTCTAAGGTACAGCCCTTTCTCAGTGTTTAAACAAGATGTGCATCCACACAGCAGCCTCCGATAACCAGTAAGGAGGGGCTCTTTGTCTGGCTGCTTGCACCCATCTAGCTGAGTTACACACACACACACACACACACACACACACACACACACACGACACACACACAGACTGAAACACTCGTCTCGCAGACAGAGGAGAGAGAGTCCCTATTTGTCAGCTGCTGAGATTATACCTTTCACCATCAGCAGCGCCAGGGCTGATGTGAAAGCTATATAGATTTCTGTTATCAAACACGGAGCGGTGACGATGCTCCCGGTTACTCATGTGGAAAACTGGGAATGTTTGGTAGATCCGCTCAGTCCCCCTTTTTTAATCTCTTAAAGGCAGATAAAGATACTTTTAAATCCCAAACTGGCGCTCAGATGGACCGAACCTCATTCATTTTCAGTAATTGCTAATAGGGAACGAGCCATTAAGAAATTCCTGCTCGTCACTGAAATTAAAGGCATGCGGCAAGCACCTGCTTCAAGGAGCCAAGACGTGTCAAGTGTGTACCGTCCATTTAACTAAACTGCTTCAATTGAGATAATGGAGGTGGAGGTGGAGGAACAAGTAACAGCCGCCATCGCCGTGTTGCTTGGAATTTCATATATAAAGACACCAAACCTGCTTTCCCTCACCCTTACTTAACATTTTGAGTCAGGCTGGCTCCGTTATTATTGTCTAGCTTCGGCGGCTCCCTGAGCTCATTTCCACTGTCTTTCCTATTCTACTGTGTTTGATAGACGAAGGATTAAATCTTAATTGACCTTGCAGGGCCAGGCTGGTTTGGAAAACCTTTACGGCAAGCCTCCCCCCCTGCAAGGATTAGGCAGTATCCAAGAAGCACATGCATGCTACACACGCTGCACACAACCCCAAAAGCAACACGAGGACTTAGAGTACTCGTACATCCCGAGGAAAAAGCGAACACGCCGCGGTTATATGACGCTTGAAATGTGGTTATCCTGTCAACCGAAGCCCTGAAGATTAGAACGGAGCTGTAAAGATGCCACAAGCAGCATCATTCAAACCAACACTACTGCCGGTCCCGCTCGGTTGCTTCGAGGGAGGGGGGGGTGTTTGGTGACCCGGTCATGCCGTGACCTTCCCTTTCTGTTACAGTTCACAAGTCTCTCTGCACACTTAGGGCGTTCGTCAACAAGATGGCCGTGTGATGATAGCGCCGCAGTTTTAGAGCAAACACGGAAAAGACCTCCAACCTCCCGCAGCATCACATTAGCCGACGTCTTCATTAGCGCTGTTAGAGAGAGCGAGACGTGCTTTTCATATCCGGGCCGAGTTATTGTGAGGTTAGATTGATGATGATGATGATGCTCGGCGTGGAGATCTCGCATCTGATTTTGCCGAGGTTGACAAGGAGGGGTTCATTACCATAATGAATCTTCAGCGGCTCTTTGATGAGCTGTTGACAACAAACCGCAACAACAAGTGTCTTGTCTTCCGCAGGCAAATAAGATAACGGAAAAAACGAGACAGTCGAGTAAACGACTCCTGTTTTCTCGTGCTTTCTTGGTTTCTTGGTTTAACAAATTGAAACAAATCTGACAGAAGCCGCGAGGCCTTCCCGCTCGCGGCCACACTATCTAGCCTAAAGCTTTTCGTCTGAGATGACAAAGCCTCCCCCGTCTCTCCTCCGCACACATCCTCACGGAGCCACCCGGCTCTAAACAGCCTACCCCGCTAGGCTTTATTGCCAGAGAGGCAACTCTGGCTAGATGAGATCCCCACACAGCTTAACATCTGGGCGCTTCGCCGCTGATGCCCTCATAAATAAAAGATAACTCCTGCCTACCACGCGCAGTCGCACTGGTATAAATCATGTATATGGATTTTCAGTTGCCTTTTGCTCCCTCTTTGTCCTACAGTCTCTCTCCCCGTTCCTTCTTTCTGCCCCCTTTCCTATCATTCTTCCTCTCTTCTTTCTCTCTTTCTCTCTCTCCTTCCTTACAACCCAGCATGAAGTCCAGGAGACGAAGGAAGACGGCAGGTAATTGGAGTCGGTGGTAGGAATCGGAGCTCCATGATGATGAGGGAAGGGGAAGAGCCGCCTTGTTCTTGATTCTCTGTGTGGGCCAGTATGCCTGACCATTGGTATTTTTGCGCTTGATGTACATGACATTTTTCTGTACCCCCAAAATAAAGTTTAACATGGTACAAAAGTAAATGTGGACAGATTTTGTGACATCTACGCGCCTTAAGTATCCCCCCGGGGTATCCATCAATTCGACAACCATGACAGTCGAGAGTTTTATTCCAAAATGAGATCTCCATCATTTGAAAAATGTGACATCTACCCTGACTAAATGAATGCTGGCATGAAAATGAAACTCAATATTGAGTATTATTGGAGTTGTGCGCTATCTTGAGGCTTTAACGTAAAATGTAGAAACATTTTAGGATGTAATCATCCATGCTTTGTAAGTATTGAGCGACAAACATCAAGAGATATTTTTTTCCAAAATGGACCATAATGGAAAATGGGATAACATTTAAGTGCAAATCAGCTTTGACTGGTGTGGACCGGCCAATGAGATGAGAGCTTCGTTAATGATTGCCTGCGGAGAAACTCTCTTCTCGCTTGCCCTCCGTCACATTGTCGTAGACAGGGAAGCACTGTACCTCATGCCATGAAGATACAGTGCATACAGACGTCCCTATGAAAAGGGAGGATTCAACCTGGAGATTAATTGCAGGAGCGACGGTGGAACACAGGTTGTCGTGGCTTATCGACAGACGGGCCAGAAGACAGAGAACGTGGACAACGTTCTGCCTCAAGGGTAATTCAGAGAGGAGCTACATACTGTATGGATGGCCCTGGTGGCGGGTGAACAGTCAAATGATTCGCTGATATAGTTAATCCCCAAGGACAGGAAGCCCAAATCAGCTTCAAACAAAAAAAAAACCTAATTATGTCAAGTCTCCTCTGCTTGATGATAAAGGATAATTACTTTTTTATTCCCTCGCTCAGACCGAATACGTTTCCTCAAATGCGGAGACGTAACCTTTAACGAACACCGCGTGATTGATGAGGCGGCTCATTTCCCCCCTTCCAAATGATTACTGATCACGGTTTTCCCCCTGCTTAGACACACACACACACACACACACACACACACACAAATGCTTCATCATCCCTCTCAAATGGCTACAAACAAGTTTGTGTGTGCGACACTTGAAAGGGGGGAAAGCATCTCATTTCGGGACTTTCATTACTCATATCATCTGATGCTTACATCTCCAGCGCATGGAGACAGAACACAATTACAGAGAGAGAGAGAGAGAGAGAGAGAGAGACAGAGAGAGAGAGAGAGAGAGAGACCTGCTTTATCTGTCCCGGGAATGAGATGCGTTCACATCCACAATGGCCGGTTCTGACAACAGTGTCAGCCGCAGACAATGCTCTCGCCGTATCTATCTGTCTTCGCGAGCGAGCGAGAGCGAGATTCGGACAGTTGTAGGCCCCGTGATGAATGAGACGTTGCCGTGCGCGCCCGATACATATTTCTCATTTCCAGAACAAACAATACAGACATCTGAAATGAATATCACCGGCAGGAAGAACAACACAGAGCAACACCACTCACTTGGCAGGCGGGGGGAAACAGATAATTTGTACACACAGGCGGAGGGGTTACCTTGAAGAGCGCCCCACCTAAAAGGTCTTCATTTCGGCTTAAGGAACCCTATTAACTCATATGTCCAGCTTGACACTAAATGAAATGAGACACCCCCCTCCCCCTCATCCTACCAGCTTGTGCGTATTCCTATGGGACCAGACCAGTGGATCTACAGTACACGTCCATATCTGGTGGTTTGCGCCTCCGTCTTGACATTTGATAAATGTAGTGCTCCCCTCTAAACCTGGTTACTACCCGCTTGTCCAATGATACGAGCTATTGGCTGTTTAATGCCACCGAAATCCGATTATGTCTTTCGTTCGCCGAACCGACAGAGACGGATGGAGATTATAAGCTAGGGAGCTAGGCAAGCAGAACATTTTTTTTTTAAAGGTTAGGAAAGACATAAAAAAAATAGCGAAGGCGACGGATCTTGCGGTTAAATATCCCCGGGAACCCAAGGTCAGCGGAGTCAAGGTGGAGGTGATACAAGGAACCGAGCGGGGTTATTGGCTGTTAATCCCCGTGACATCGCTCAACCTCTCCGGGAGACAAGAGACTCTGACAGCATCGGTGTAATTCATCCCCTTTTCCAATATTGTCCTCCTCACTGTAAATTATCACAGAAAAGAGAAAAACGGGGGAGAGAGCAAGACAAAGAGAGAGAGAGAGAGAGAGAGAGATTGATGGCAGTAGAGAGCTCTGCGTTCGGTAGAAATATCATTGACTCCCAGCGCCGCGTAGCCAAAGCAGCCGTATAAAAACAGATAATTCAATCTGCGCAAGATGGATTACGAGATCATTAACCAAAGTCCCCCGGGTGGTAAGTAGGTCCAGGTGGCTCAGAGAGCTGCGAAAGCACACCAGTAAACACGGAGGTCTATTGGGGATCAATACCAGGTAATCAAAAGCAAATCACGACCACGGCGCGGTGAAAAAATGCTCACCGTTTTTAATCAGCCGTTTTTGGTGTGAAAGTTACCCCGCCAGACAGCATCAGCTCAGTATCAACGGGCTCTATTTCCCCGCCTCATTCAGCTTGAATGTTTGCCAACACGGTTTACTGTGGCTTTCTGGGGAAAAAAAGGGGTCCAATCCAATAATCACATTCCTCCTCCCGTTTTTTTTTGTTGGTCTTTCAGCTATTCTCTCTCCTCCATTTCTGGAAGGGTCCATTCAGCGACCGGGGACCATTCCTACCGTTGCTCTGAATGGCTTCAAACCAGCGCCTCCGCTTCTCAATGGCTGAGAACGGGCCGGCCCCGGGGCTTTCTCTGGGAAACACAATTAGCCATGGAGCGTCCGGGGCCCGGCCTCCGCACATTCAGGCTCTGTTTGATGGCCCGGCCAGCCCCAATGACTTCACCCATACACCCTATCAGCCTATTGCAATGCAAAACAGCAGCTTCTTCTGCCTCCCTGCACCATCCCACATCGCACCCTGACAAAAAAAAGTCCCTCCTCTTTAGCCCTTGCTTTGTCCCACAGCTACTAATGCGTGTAATTTCTGTGCGAATGAAGGACGGAGACTGTGGGCAAACACACCTCTTTCAGCTATTATAGGATTTGGCCCATATGGTGGGGTGGGGGGGGGGGAGATTTGTAATTGTGGCCCATTGGGGAAACAGTGGGAAAGACCAGGTTGGAGAGAGCATGATGGGAGGGCTTAGGGGTTTGTGGTACTCATTTTAAAATAGAAAAACCACAGAAAAAAAAAAACCTGAATTCATGGTTCCAACTCAGTAAAGCGCTGCCAGATTTTGTTTTGGTGAGAACAGCCCTCAAGTATGCAAATACCCATACTCCATCTCTCCGAACTCCAGAAATAGAGGACGCATTGGGCTCCGATATTGCGCAATAAATGGAAAAAGCTGAAAGGGAAAACGCCTCATCATCCTGCTGGGTAAGTGCTATTGAGTTTCATGTAAGAATTTTTTCAACCCGTAAAATATTGTCACTGACCATCCTTTGTTCTCGTATAACTTCCACGCATGATTCAAAATGCTATTTCAGGCTCAACGGCAGAGTGGGGAGGACCGGAAAATGAAGCCCGCATGCCTTCAGTGAGGGGCCGAGACAGCTTTATATGATTAAAATTGACTGGCACATGGTGCAGGCCTCCACATCCACCCATAACAGATATTGAAGACCCCCCTGGGAGGGGAGGCAGCCAAAGGCCTCCCTCAGTGAATGAGACAGGTTTGTAAAGAGCAGGAGGCTGCCGCCACAATCAATTCCCTTCCATTCAGCCCGTGTGTGCATGTGTGGGTATGTGCACGTGTGAGTGTGTGTGTGTGTGTGTGTTCCTTCCTCATACCAGAGCAACAGTCACCAATTCCAATTCCGTTAGCTCCTTAAAAACCACTCAAGCCCTTCTCACCATACCTCCCACCTCCTCCTAGAGTGGTGTGGAAATAAATATTTATCACATCACAGGAAAGAGAGAGAGAGAAAGACAGACCGACAGCCCGAGCAAAATTATGAAAGAGGGAGAGAGAGAGAGAGAAAGCCAAAGACACTTGTGGTTACGATGACAACAGCTTCCTGCTCGGGACATGGAAGTGGAGCAGACTAAAAAACAAGCGAGGAGCCAGGCTCAGGGTGATGTGCAGGGAGAATGAAAATAGCAGCTCGACCATCGAAATGAACAGAAGACGGTGAGCTTTCCAACTGGGCAACATGTCACTCGGGTCAACTCCCCTCGCTGAATTCTGGGGAAACCAGAAACCGGGTGTTTTTTCTTTGTTTTTCTCTCCCATAAAGAATTTTACAACATTGTGTGCAATTTCACAACTCACATTCCTCTGGTCTCCTCCCTCACGTCCATGGAGGAATTCAAATACTGCCTTCTGAAGAGCCTATCATAATGGGCTACTATGTAGTATATTTAATAGTGCCTTTGCAAGGACAGGATTGATTTTGCAAGGAAGCATTGATATATATATATATATATATATATACTGTATGTATAAAACGCTGTGCACACCATAGTAATCCTCAAGGTTGTAGCAAAATTTCCAGGACAAACATTTATGGGTGAGAAATCCATTTGGAATTCAATCTTAGAAGAGGATCCTCTGAAAAGACCACGGCGGGTCTGCAGGATAGACTCGATGCTCTCGTGAAAGCTACTGCCCTGGCCTGAGCAACACATATCAGTCAGTCCTCTCGGCAGGAGACTGAGGAGTAAGCACACTTCACCTTCTAACCCCAAAGAGGTCTGTGGGAAGTGGGTCAACCATCCAGATCCTACAATGCCAACTTCATGTCGCACACTCGTCTGGACGCACACGAGCACCCATTTGTACAAACAAAAAGACACAAATACACACACACACACATGTCATCATCAGTTTCTTAAGTAAGCATTTGATTGGGTCCGTTTAGATCCCCCGTCTCTGCCTGTCGCTTCAGGGTCCATAATCACGGTAGGGCTTTACGAGAAGACATGCCGCTCGTTTTCTGTCCTTTAACAGAGGCTTTAATAATGCAAGAGTATTCTGTACAATTCATCGTACAAATCAGAGCCTGAGGTGTTTTTTTCCCGCGAACAGTCCTCGCTCTGGGTAGTCAACCTTGATAGGTCTTTGGCAATTTTATCCATAATTCTGTGGCGGCTTTAGATAAAACCATTATCTCCCACATTTGATCCACCTCATTCCGCTCAATATTATATTTCCTAATTATGGGAGGTATGAGGGAGTGAGGAGCCTTCCCTGGAGTCTTCCTGACCCCTCTCCCTCTACCTCCACTCCTTCTCCACTCCCTCTCATCTCTCCTTCTGTCTTAGCTACCTCTCCGCTGCGTTCCATCTACATCAGCCTCGCCTTCCTTTCTCCTTCGAGTCTCTATTTGTCTCTCTTTCCTGCTCTTTATCACTCTGGCCCACCAGCCATCCATCTCTCGGGGCATCCGTCTCTCTCCGTCGACGTCCTCTCCTCCCTCTCTCTTCTTTCTCTTTCTCTTTCAGCGGGGGCTCAGGCAGCCCAGGAGAGCGCGCTTTCCCAAGAAGTCGTAAATCGGAAAGAGAGCGGAGGCGGATATGGGTAGCGGGAAAGACAGGGTGAGTCAGACAGAGGAAAAGCAAAAGTGCGTCGAGGGAGTGAGTGAAAGAGAAAGAGGGAGAGAGAGAGAGAGAGAGAGAGAAAACCCCCGAAGTTCAATTTGCAGTAATTCTGTTATCTGGGGAGGCAGGCAGGGCTGGGTCGTGGCTTCAGATACAATGGGCCCCCTTAGTCCTGTAGTCCCCATGTCCAACACTCCACCTCAATCTTACAGTGTGTGTGTATGTATGTGTGTGTGGGTTCATTTGTGTGTGTGTGTGTGTACGAGGATTCCCCTGGCCAATGCAGTAATCCTTCAGAGCTCAGATCCTGTCAACAGTAAGGAAGCACTGTGACATGTGGCATCCATTAGCAATAAGGGGACCCCGTAGTCCTCTAACCATGCGTCGTCTATTGGAGAGGAGGGAGCTTAAGGGGGTACGCCAGACTACGCCTCCCACCCCACCAAACACCATCGGGGGGGGGGGGGATGCTGCAGCCCGGCTTTTCAAACGACACCGCTGGTGGATTTTTTAAACAGTGCGCTTCAAAGTTGGTGAGGCGGCGGCGGCTTCTTTTTTTTTTTGTTCCTTATGGGGCAGCAGGGATAAATGAAACCAGCGATAGATGAAACCAGTACAGATGCGAGTTCCGTAATAGACTAAAAGTCTGTGGGTGGAAAATGTCACTTGCCTGCTGCCAACATTGTCGAGCGGGCAATCCTAGATGTGTGTGTCGTGCTGGAAATTGTGTTTTCAAAACCAGAGGATTCATTAAGCCTGGCAGCCAACACAAAGGTGTGACCTTCAATTATTATCCCCCCGTCCCACAGAAATTAACCGTCTTCAGTGGGAGAGAGAGATAGAGAGAGAGAGAGAGAGAGAGAGAGAGAGAGAGAGAGAGAGAGAGGGAGCCAATAGCTAGGGCTGTGAGACACAACTGTACAAAAGCACAAATCACACACACACAAATCAGTTTTAATGCTTTAATACTGAGCACGGGCATAAAACCACTTCTATATTAACCAGAATGTTCTCATTACAAGAAAGCCCCGGCCTGTAAAGTAAACAGATGAATAATGGATGTGTATGTGATGAGGAATTAAATATTTACCTCAAATGGTTGGGTGCTTTTTTTTTTTTTTTTTTTTTTATCTGTGTGTGAGATGTTTGCGTCTATATTTAGGATACAGTGTGGGTGCTTCCCTCCACCCAAGCAGCCACCCACCCACACACTGGCACATATTTTGATTGAAAGGGGTGGCAGTGTGGGGTGGTGGGTGGGGGGGGGGCACACAGTCAGTGTTCGTCCCCTCACTGAGCCTAGGGGGAAAAACCAGCTATCCTCCATTGGGCTGGTAGGGCCTAGACAACAGCCCACTGTGGAGAGGGGATTATTAAAATCTTCTCAGGCTGGGCTGTGGGAGTGGTATTGCTGCATCTCTCTGTGTGTGTGTGTGTGTGTGTGTGTGTGTGTGTGTCACCGTGTGCACGCGTCACGGACAAGCATGAGCAGCGCTGTTGATGACACCTCCATGAGTGAGTAAATCTGCTGGTTTCCCTCCTCACACCGCTGCTACTATAGTTTTACTAGGAAAAGGAGGGCTAACAGCTGCTGCACTACACACACACACACACCTTCAGACACACAAGCACACACACACACACACATTCAGACACATACCAGGAGGGAGGAGAGGACGAAAAAAGCCAAAAAATGAGGGTGTGCAAGCTGTGACGGTGAACATTAATGGGGACAGCAGCTGTGGAATTAATGTGGCACATCTGGGAGGACGGAGCAGAGAAGGGAGAGCAGCCCTGAGAGAGCGATGGGGAAGAGATAGAAAGGGGAGAGAGGGAGAGGGGGAGAGAGAGAGAGGGCGCATGCTTGACTTGCCTTCTAATAAGCCTCTCCCGTCAGTCTCACTCGGTGCAATCTGCTGTATTCTAATGTTGGCTGAAGCATTCAATTTTTAAAGCCTCCTCGTCCTTGTGTCACCCGATGAAGAGGTCTTCATTCTTTTCACACCGGTTCCCACCTGGAAGCAGCTGGGTACCGCTACTGTCCTTGGCTGCTGGCCACAGAGCAGCTCCACGGGACCGCTGGGCATTTAGACGACGCTCTTACCCACAGGGAACTTGAATGGAACGGTATAAGAAGCGACACTTCCTAAATCACAGCCATAGCCAAGTATCATGTAATAGCGAACTGCCAGGAAAGGAACCAGGATGAGAGTTAAGGAGAGAAACCAATTAGAGACCAATCACAGTGAGTGATTATGCCGGTCTGACTGAAAGAACAACAGATCTAGATGGGAGTGACTGGGGTGCTGGTTCAAAACCAACACCGACCCGACCTCGGTTCCCCCCCTCGTCACGTTATATCTTGGGAGCTCCATCAAACAGGCAGCTAGAGGGCAACCTTAAAAGTTGCCTCAATCTCCCGTCTCTCTCTCTCTCTCTTCCCCTCCCTGCTTGTTGTCTCGTCTGCCTCTCCACACAACGTCTTCTTCACTGAGGGGTTTCAAAAGAGAAGGGAAATCCCTGCCTGCCTGAAATAAGCATCCCCTCTCTATATCTTCACTTCCCTTTAATTGATGTTCAAAGCCACACATGCACACACACACACACTTCAACAGGGTCTCTGGCCGGAATAACTCTACCTGCCTATGTCTGAAATGGGGCTTTGTTAAAGTGTGTGTGTGTGTGTGTGTGTGTGTGTGCATGAGAGCCCACCACCATCCCCATCATCCAACCAAGCCACGTCCACTGCATTGGAAGAGCTCCGTAATGAGCCATCACAGCTCCTTGGAGATCCACTTCACCTATATACCGAGGAGCTCTGATTGTCAGCTAGAGGAGAGAGCGAGAGAGAGAGAGAGAGAGAGAGAGAGAGAGAGAGAGAGAGAAGGAGAGATAACTCCCACCACTCTCAAGATACCTTTTCAAAACAATACAGAGGCTAGAGGAGAGAGAGAGAGAGAGAGAGAGAGAGAGAGAGAGAGAGATGGGAAAACTGCCACCACTCTCAAGACACCTTTTCAAAACAATACATATGGCAGGTTGCTGTTAATCAACACCGTGATAAATGGATACGCCTCTTCATTGGATGCTCAGTATTCATCTCAGCTCCGTCTACGGCGGAAATGTTTAGCATACCCAGGGGAAGCTGCGAGTCTGAGCGCCAAGACGACAACTCGCTACCCCTCCCTACCCGACTGAACACGGCAGATAAGTAAAAGTCTACCCGACAGTTCTCGTGGATCGCCGCTTTAACTGTTTGATCAGCTTACCATTGTGCAGCATTCGCATCATTCAGGCTTACCCCGGGGCTAGCAGGCGTTCGGTGCCTTGCTCAAGGACACCGCAGTAGCGGATGATACCAGCTGGATGTACATCGTCTCAAAAGCACTGCGGCCCATTAAATACTGAACACAGGGACGTGAAAAAGCTACTAATGTTCTCATGGCGCAACATTAAGTTGATCAAAGGGAGTTTCGTTTCCAAAACCTCAAGGGCACATCTTTAACGTATAGAGTTGCAGAGTGGGGGTGGAAGAGCTGAGGATTCTGGGGATCCTCTGCTTTCCTACTTCCTATTAGAGAGAAAGTAAGTATCAAGTAAGTTATGACCTGTCTGTAAGGCACAATTAAAAGTGAGATGAAGACGTAGGCCAATGAACCTTACTAATATTCCTACAGTTTTTCTTTAAGTGGCCGATTAATTGTCTGTCACACATATCCTGGCTCGGGGCGACTGTGGAGGAGAGGGAGCGGGAAGAGGCCGAGAGACCAGAGTGAGCCGTGTAAGAACCCGGTCTCCACACTAGCACAGCGCTAAGGATAGAAATGGATGATCTCTCTCTCTCTCTCTCTCTCTCTCTCTCTCTCTCTTCCCCCTCTCTCCTCTGCTCTCTTCAGATATATTGCGCCATCAATCCCCCGCCGGCGGGAGCCACACTAGGAAGATGAATAAATTAATCTGGAATAAATGGCCTCCTGCTTTGACACATAATCACAGATTAGGCCGGGTCGGCTGGGAGTGATGGGTTGAGCCGGTGGGCCATGAGGAGGGGGGGGGGGTTCACCCACGTTAACCCCTGGCTAGCACCCGAGGCCCTGGGCTTAGCCGGAGACACAGAGAAGACGGAGAACGGAGCTCTGTGGCGATTTCAACAGAATCTGCTGGCTTATCCCCGAGGTGTGATTCAAACCACGGGAGGCGCTGGCTAACGATGCCGCTAATGAGAGGTTCATTACCGGGGCAGCCCCTTGGTCCCGGACATGTCACTTCCTGGCTGGTATGTATAATGGGAAACCATTGATAAAGCGGAGTGAGGTAAAACACTTTAAAACAATGAGATAATTCCTTTTACAAACGCACCGTGCAGATATATTCCCCCCCTAACCATTAGCTTAACACCACGACCACCATGTCCAATCAGTCTTCACCACACGCTGCATCACCTTCCCAAACTACCAAAAGCATCACAACACCCACCAGCGGGCCCGGTCCGATTTTTCTGCTGAGCGAAACACAATTAAGGTGAGCGGAGAGATTCGTCATGTTGATTTATCCCCACCTCACCTAATGAAATTTTCACACGTCCCTTTTGAGCGAGTGGCTGAGAGGGTAAAAATGAACAATTGAAGATGGGGCGACCCCCCCCCTTCCCCTTCTTCCATTTAGATGAATGAATTGTCCCTCTTTCTCCTCCATTTTTCTCAATTAAGTATTTGTCATTTGGAATGCTTCCCAGCTTCATGATCATTAAAACCTTTGCATGTCAGAGGAGGTCGAGGAGGAGGAGGAAGGGGGGTGGGAGGCATGCTTAATTCAATTTCACAGCCGCCAGCGCTACCTGCCCTCATGGAGAGAGAGAGAAAAAGAGAGAGATGGTAAAAAGAGAGAGATAAAGAATGACAATATACACACTATCCAGCTGAGTGGGCATACCACAATGCAAAAATAATCCATTTTACCAAGTCATTTAGTCGAGTGTTCAGTCTTAAAAGCTTGTTTTTCTTAAAACAAGTGAATAAATGGTGATTTCATTTGATTCCAATGCAAAACAATTTTCCTAAATTAAATGACATTTTCCTGATACGAATGGAGTGATCCACTTTATTTGAAGATATTTTCTCGTCAAGAAAATTGTTGAAAGAAATTGATTTGTATTGCAAAAACAAGAGAACTGATCTCACCCGATACCCCACGTTTTTCACTTGTTTTAAGGAAGATAAGATGTGAAGACTAACCAAATAACTTAAGATGGATTATTTCTTCAGGGTAGAAAAGGAGTATTTTCTAGAGAGATCTAAGAGTTGAGACTCAGAGCCAAACAGAGTCAGGTATAGTTCCTTTATCTTACTCCCAACCCAGCACTGACCACTGCATAAACCTCTGACCCAGCACACTTCAGCAGTTAACATGATATATTCAATTGTCGATAACAGGCATGCAGGGGAGAAAATCAATGCTGATATAATACACTCACATTAACATGGGACCGAACAGCAAGGCCACAGAGGAAACTTCCCCCCAGCAAATGTCATCTTCCTTCATGGTTTGCGTGTATCTAGTGCATAGATAGAGACAGAGTGGAGCTCCAACCCTGAAGGCGCAGGAAGAGATTCCTACCAGTTAAGAAGCTCACTTTATATAATAAATAATAAATAAATAATACGTGTTGGCATTTATATCTCTCTCTCTTGTCAGACAATAAAGTGACTTGATCCAGGGTTAGAAAATACCAACAGGCCAGGAATTATTTCGTGTATTTGTGACGTCAAAGACAAAACGATAGCTAGCAAGCTAATGCTAACTAGCTAATGTGAGTGTTTTCTCTCCTTCTACTTGAAAATGTCAAATTGCGGTGTACTTTCCGGCACTACAAATACACAAACTCAGCCTGGAAAATATATGGTGGGTAAATCACCTCTAGTTGGTGATCATCATAAGGCAAATAACCACTAATATGAACAAAAAACGATCATAATTTCAGAAAAACATGAATTCATGTTGTTGTTGTTTTTTCTTAAAGGACCCAATCCTCATATAACTTGAATTGGTTTGAAACGGCTTATTTGTTATTTGTTTTGAATTATTTGTACTATGAATTCATACCATAGAGATTCATGTCAGGCTAAAAAGATGAATAATGTGAGTTTAGGTGGGTTCACCCTTCACTATACATCACAATACGCAACCACCTTTTGTTAGCCGCAGTTAGCCAGTTAGCATTGCAGATGTTTAAGATAAAAGGATTTTGATGGCCATTTGTTTTCTCAAAAATAACCACACAATATGCAACAGAGGATATGTTGCATTTATTGATGGAATAGAGAAAAAGTTACAGCTGACAGCTTTAGTTAATTTTAACATTGGTGCTAATATGTGGTGTCTGCTTTCCCAGCCATTTCTATCTATGCTAGTGCTCCATGTGTCATTCAGGCTAGCAAGGACTAGCTTCCTCTCAATCCTTTCCCAGTCAGTCTGGAGTTTGGGTTTCTGTAAGTGGCGCTCTTGTTAACTACCCGTACCAAATTTACTGCATTAAACGCATCACTTCCTGCACACCAGAGGGTTTTTCCCAGGAAAGACCTAGCCGTTTTGTGTTTACCACAGCAAATATAAAAGCTTTCATGAATTGGGAATGACATTTATCAAAGGGCGACAGACCATAGCAACTGGTAACTGACAAACTGACATATAAAATATATGAAAATGTTGCAGATTATCACTTTAAGTAACACCAGAGTAGTGACTTTAACCAGCTATCTTAATCCACTATCCAGTCTGGCTCTGGTGTTAAATCTCTTTCATAGTAACCATCAGCAAAAGGCTGGGAGTGAGACAGGTACTAGGTACAGGAACTAGAATAGCAGCTTGTAAATCCCCGAAGGTTTCATTTAGAGGGGAATGCTAATTCCCATCGACCAGCAAGTCAAGCAAGGAAATAAGTGATTGTGGTTTGTCACTGCTGCCTTCCCAATACTGTCAACAGAGGAGGCGGGGAGAAACACCCCTGGTTTAATCAGATTCCAGGTCTTCTGTCTCGGTTCCCGAAGGTCCAGGGACACCCAGGGGTCATGGAGGGGCCCCCAGCAAAAGTAGGACTAGCTTAATTTCAGTATTATTTCATTTGTTTGGTGTTAGCACAGTGAGAGGATGTTATAGGAGGTTAAATTTATGTTAAATTTCACTTTCTGTTAACTGTAAATAAAAAACCCTGTTGTACTGTTAAGTCCCTGCGTCTGATTTCATTTGCTACCAAAAACACTTAAATAGACTAAATCTCTGGGGAGAAAGTGGAGCAATGACTGACAAGATTATAAGATTATTATTTAGTCAATGTGATAAATTATTGGATGACGATCACCGAACTATCTTACGCAGCTTATATGGAACATTGGTTCTAACATAATAATAAAAACAGCTTTATCTGGCTGCCAAATACATTTCTGGCAATTTTGCTTCATCTTTACTCTCCATTACAATGACAAAAACAACAAGATTCAATTTGGACTCACTTTGGCTACCGTATGTGTGTGTGCCCGCATCTCACCACACCGAACGTCCACGTGAAAGACTAAACCAAGCTAAAGTACACCAATGGCCCTCAGCATCCCAGTGGGCTGTTTTCTTCACTTGAGATCGAGACCATGCATCCTCAAGCCGATTGAGTTGGGGGGTGGGATGCGTTTGTGAGAAGTGTAAATGATAAAAAAGGGGGGGGGTGGGAGGGGGGGAGATATTACCTTGCCTCCGAAGGGACAGAAAGAGTTTCAGACGGCGACAACATAATGTGTCTGCCCCTCTTCTTAGTGGGACCGACTCCGGTATTGACCGCAGTCACCCTGCCAACGTGAACCCATTGATTTATACTTCCACTCTTCCCTCCATCTCCACTACTCTCTCCATCCTCCACCCTCCCTGGGTGACTATATGGCTGCACCGGGTTGGGCTGGACGTGTGAGGACTCTAAATGCACGTCACAGCACACACACACACACACACACAGACACTCGACTGTCT
This sequence comes from Hoplostethus atlanticus, assembly GCA_034670405.1. Lineage (NCBI taxonomy): Eukaryota > Metazoa > Chordata > Actinopteri > Trachichthyiformes > Trachichthyidae > Hoplostethus > Hoplostethus atlanticus. The sequence continues at coordinate 1,170,051 of JAXDDX010000073.1, read as the reverse complement.
CCCCACCAGGTTTGATTAATTTGGCTCGTAACGCATGTGAGCAGAGCTATCACCGTCATCCAGATGTTCCACAGCCCTTTTGTCTGCGTCCCCACACACACACACACACAAACACACACACAAACAAACACACACACACACACGCTGCCTGGTACACACCTGCTTTCATCCCTTCCCCACCGCCAGTAGTCAGGGATGTTATGCGGCGTGTAGCATGCTGTTGTTTTGATCATTTCTCCTTTGCTTTTCTTGCGCTCTCTGTGAGCTGCGACTGTCTTCTCTGCATCAGAAGAAAGAAGCCCGGGTCTGTGGTTTCAGGGAGACCACGGCGATTGCATCAACGGCTTAAGGGCAGTCATCAAGGGAAATACTACTACACACACACACGCACAAACCTCTTTGCCTGCGCACCTAATCACCGACAATCACAAACACGCACACACACACACACTCACTAACCACAGAGCGTGACACTAACACTAACAACCAGGAAGTAAGACATCTCGAGGAGCAGAGGGGGGACCCCTGAATCCAATTACCCGTCTCTCTCCCCCCGTGTGGCGGGATAAAACAAGTGGCCGGTGACAGCGAGGGCCGACAGGGCTTATAAGTCTCCCTCTCACCTCTGGACCTGCTCTTATCTCCACCATCACAGCAGAGCAAGGTTACCCCCCCCCCCATCGCTTAAACCAAGGTACAGCCTAGATGAAAGAGGGACAAGAGAGGGGGAGCGGGAGAGCAGTAGAAAGAAAGAGGACAGGGAGGAGGGAATGACAGATTGCGGCCATTGGGGATGCAGAGCAGAGGGAGATAAGAGAGATGATAGCCACCCTAGAGATGGGGGGACAGCATAGCAAAGACATCAGACGTGTAGGAGCCAATGTGTTGTGGAAGCAAGCTTAAAGTGGTAATCAGCAAACGATTGTCTCCATCTTTGTTGCTAAGCGCTCGTTGCCGTGATGTTTCTCCACTGCACTTCCCAGAGATCAACCTGTCAATCAAAACAGCATGCCCAGTACTGTGACGTGTTTTGCCTTGGCTTTTTCTGTAGTTTCTGTAAATGGTGCTCTTTTCTTTTCCTTTCAGCCATGATGGCCCTTGCAGGGATTTATTCCAAAAACAACACTTCCTGTGGATTTTTTTTCCCAGGAAAGACCTAACTGACACGGTGATAAAGAAAAGAAAAACATTCATTTATATATATGAAAATGTCACTGTTACCTTAATGAATGAACTGCTAAGTTAGAAAAGTGGTAAAGTGTGTGTATAATACGGCGTGATTGTCATACAACACAGCTTCGGGGCTTTCCTGTGTGTTTAATGTGAAGAAGCCCACAGGGAAACAGCGCAGTATGAACACATGCAAGCATAGCACAGTCAGATGTGCGCTCACACACATGCACACACATGCACACACACACGCACAAACACATAAACACACACACCCTCGGGGTATTTGTATTTCTGAAGCATATGTGTCCCTGAGTCTACCAGTTGGTGTTAATACGGCTCTGTATCTCAATAAACAGCTTCAGTCTGTTCTCTGATCATCTGAGGAAAATACACAGGATTAACACACCCTGCTGAGTGTGTGTGTGTGTGTGTGTGTGTGTGTATGTGTGTGTGTTTTCTTAAACTCAACACCAGAGGAGAGTTTAGTCACTGTGTTTGCTGGGAAGTGTTGATATGAAGTTGAGTAGCATCTTGAAAGAGCTGTATTGTTGCGTTGGCGCACACAATCCCTCGTCTTGTTGAACCAGCCAAGGAATCCACTGCGTTCAGATCCATCGCAGCAATCAGAGGACAAATCCCTGAATACGCACTTGTGCTGTATAGGGGCCGATTTACCAGAAGAATAGGAGAACATTAACACACACACACACTAAATCATGGGAATCAGCGAAGTTGCTTTAGGAGAAGTAATTATGAGTGGCGAGGGAGTAGAGTCACGCTGAATTGGAGTCACGGGTCCATCTGTCTTCCAGTTGGTGCTGGTCACGCTGAACCAAAAAAAACAGAGCTGCTCCCAGATCTGTTAATAGCTTTATGGACTTGTGATTGTAGGGTTGCTGGCTTGAGGTCCCCCCCCCCCTGTGAGCAAGCACACCACTGCTCCGGTGGAAGGCTGTGGTTGTACTGGGGCAGCTCCCAGGTGTGGAACTGCACCAGGGTGTGTTCAGTCCCTGGATACCCTGGTTAGGACACTTCTGTTGTGCAGCCTGCCATCAAATATGAATCTCCGCCCCCCTCTCTTTTTAGTGTAGCGTGTCTGGTGGAGAGATGTGGGGAGAATAGGGCCGTCATTTCAGAGGTGGACGGAAATGTGGACAAATAAGTGTGTGTGTGTACATTTATACTAATAGACTGTGTGTTTTCGCTAGATGGATTGTGTGCAGCCAACACTACGGGCCAAACAAAGGAGAGCTGTTTATCCATCTCCACTTTATAGACACTCCACTGCGGCACAAAGAGCCCCACAAACACAAACACACACCCACACACACACACACACACACACACACACACACACACACACACACACACACACACACACACACACACACATAATACTGATGCAGTTGTTACGTGGTTCATAGCCTCAGCGTTCTGTTTGACAGGGAGTTTGTGTGACTGGCTTTGACTGTACATGACAGAGGGTATTGGCGTCACTTCGGGTTGTCTGATGGGATGGGATGGGATGTGTGTGTGCACAACGCCGGTCCAACATGTCAGGTGTGTGTGTGTGTATAAGGTGTAGATTCAGACCGACAGGTTGTGCGTGGTATGAAGCGGATGTGACATGTTATGTAACCCTGGGTGAGCTTGTCATGTTGTATGTGATATGGGAGGCCGTGGAGAGCTGAGCACATGTGACAGTGTTTGCTTAGATAGGTGTGTGTGTGTGTGTGTGTGTGTGTGTGTGTGTGTGTGGGAGGCGGGGTACCCAGGTGTCATTCTGTATTGTCTGAGTGGTGTTGTATGAGACAGACTGTGACAGTGGCACAAGTGGTTTGGGCTTGTGTGTGTTCGTGTGTGTGTGTGTGTGTGTGTGTGTCCATGGCTATAGATGGACTTTACACACGCATGAGCACACACACACACAAAGAACCCACAAACCACATATTGGGTCCTATTATTTACACTACACCACAACCTCACGCTTAATGGAGGCCCTCGCGAGGAGGAAAGACACTCAACACATCTCCGAGAAATCCCTTTGAAACCTCCTGCCGGCTGGATGACAACAGTGGGTAGATCTACTGCTGGTAGTGTGTGTGTCCTTTCTGTATCGATAAACCAAGTCCAATGAAGTTGAGTGAAGCTCCAAAGTAGAATAAACAAGGATAAAGCGCTCTGATCGATACCTCCGACCTGTGCTGGTCCTGGCCTAGAGCTGACAGGCAGGGCGAGGGTGTAAGTTGATTATCCCTCGCCGTTCATCCTTGGACGGGGCCGACTGAGAACAGAGGAGACGACGAGAGAGGAGGCGAGGGCCGATAGACTGATCCGCAGAGACTCGTATCGAGGAGAGGGAGCCTGTTCCCCCCATTCTATCCCTCTGCTTTCCCTTCTTCCCTCACCTCCTTGTCATTAAGCTCTCTCTCCCCCCCTCTCTCTCTCTACTTCCATTTGTCTCCCCCATCTCGATTTCTTTGTCGTTCTCTATTTTGTCCCCTTCTTCTCTTTCCATTCCCTCCTTCCCCCGGGCTGGTATGGGCAGCAGGGAGGTTCAGATTTCAGATTGCGGGCATGAAAGTGACATCACCACTGTGCCAAGCCTACTGTGCCCGGGATCATCACAGACAGAGAGAGGCAGAGAGAGAGAGATGATACTGGCGGTATCACACTGATTCTGCATGCACAAACACACACATGCACACGGGGGGACTAAGTCTATATGACTTATTAGTGTGTGTGTGTGTGTGTGTGTGTGTGATGCATGACACAGCATGGGACTGTGTTTGCCAGTCATATCCCAGGGAGCACAGCGGTCCCAAACCTGCCAGCGTCGCCTGACGTCTTTGTTCGGGCAGCCTGCCTGCCTCACCCACACCAACCGCCCATCTAAGTCACCTTGATCAAGGAGGGATCACATATCATGTCCTCATCACAGTGCACACACACACACACACACACACACACACACGCCTACACAGGGTCACACACGTCCCACGAGTGTTATCGCTTCATTCTCAGTATGACTCATCTGCTTATTCTATCCAAAAACACAACCGGATTTATAGACAAAATGTCAATTACACGTTATTAACAATTACTACATTCAAATACAATGCATGCAAAACTACACTTTGCACTTTGGTGGCCCCCAAGTGGCAGTTGAAAGTTTGAAAGGCCCAGAAATCATCAGTAAACTGTACACCCTTCACACCTACATGTCTTCTTCTTAGTGGCTAGTGGGGGAGCGGAGATGGTGACGGTGAAAGTTCAACCATCGCTGGTGAGTCCAGCTTTCTCTGCTGATTATGATAGAGTTCTGTATTCTGCTCTTAAGTTTCGATTTGTCACTTCCTGTGCACCAAGAAGATTTTCCCCACCAGTGTCCATACCAGACACTTAAAATGAATTTGGGCAAATAGGGTGACTCTGTGGTGTCTTGATTCTCTGTTGCAGTCCTAATTCTTGATCTAGGCTGATAAGATGGCCGTATTGTTACATAAAACTCTTGCGTGCAGTATATGAACCATACTGATGTCTCTATTCAGTGCACTCTCACAGCTGTGGAAACCATAACCATAATGCGTAACCTCTGTGGCCCACAACAACATTAGTGTGCTCACGTCTCTACGCAGTCAGGGTGCATTAGCGACTTCTGACATCTTGAAAAGATCAAGCCGGGTTAAGAGCGGCTCCACATTATTTCATTACAGAGAAATATAAACAATGTAGGATTATTACGGCCCTGGTGCTGAAAGCAGCCCGTTGTCAAATGTAAGGATTTGTCAGTGAATTGAGTTGAACACTGACAGCGTTTCGGGCCACAACGCGCAACCAGCTTCCCGAACAGATGCAGCAGCATTACTTCAAACACTTTGGGCTTTGTTGTTGTCAGCCTGACTGAGGCTGACTGAGACTGTAGACCGGCAGACTAATGAAGAGGCGGTGCGAGAAGGGAAGCTATGCAAGGGACTGATTAAAAAGCTGCAGGGGAGCCGCAGAGTATTATTATTTATCAGCTCCTTATGGATCCACTCGCACACCTGAGCTCCCAGTATAATGAGTACAAGTATGCTAGCGCTGCAGGCACACACACACACACACACACACACACACACAGGAAGAGATGAGTACAAGTATATTCCTACGCAGATACACTTGTGTAGCAGCCAGGGACGTACACACGCAGCATACCAACCGCATTTAGACGCCGACGACTGATTTACGAGATGAACGTGGACTTTCAAAAACAAAAAGTCTATTAAAGAGAAACATCGCCCAATCAGACGCACCCGGAGGAACAATCTCTTGCTCAGTCTTTTCTTCATCTCCTACAGGGGAAATCTCAACCCCCTCAGGAGCAATGAGGAGACGACACAGAGAGAAAGGATTATCGAGACTATGAGACCAAGGTGAAGATGCTAACATGTGAACATATATAACGGTAATACGCTCCTACTATATGGCTGTTGGCCCCGTGGCTTCAATAGGAAGATGCAGCAGTATTGAGGTTTCTTTGAGATCTTTCTCTATTCCAGATCACTTGGAGATCTCTTGTTGTGATCAGAATGAGATCAACAAGAGGAGAAAATGCCTTTAGTGTTAAAAAAAGCTCCTTTAGGTAGAAATATGAGATCTTTTGTTGGATTTTTCCTTTCCTTTCCTATGGGGACTGGCCCGTCGAGCCAATCGGACCCTTCCTGCGGCTACGCAAGTGAAACAGTAATCCGGGGTAGGATTCCCACCGCAGAAAAAGACGTTAATTACACTGGATCTTTCTAATAGAGTCACGCCACACCAATTAAAGACAACAGAGACACAGCACGGACGTACAGAGCTCATTACTCACGCAAACACACTGCTCTCACGGGACAAGGAGATAAATGGCAGTCCTCCTATAGCACATGCATGTTGCGCGTATAGCCGCAGAGCAAAAAAAATGCACGCCTGTAACTACAGGGGACGACACAACGCAGGACACCAGACACATTACAATTTCAGACAATTTCAAAAGATTCTCGGGGGTGACGCACACAAGGGGGGGGGAGGGAGGTGGCGAGGGAGGAGACGTCGAGAGAGGCTGGAAGGAAGATGAAGAGGCGCGGCGGGAGGGAGGAAGGAACAAAAGAAAGAGTTGAAAGCGAGAACTGAAGGAGAGAAGGGTGAGAGGGGAACATATTCTTCAAGAAAAAAAAATTGCTTGCTGGTATCATTTTCTTGTTACGGTGCTCTTTGAGGCAGAAATAAGGCATTGTGGTGCATCTATGCTCCGCTGTCAGGACTTACTTGGCGGGGGGGAAAAGACTGCTTCTGGAGGAACATCTCTCTCTCTCGCTCTCTCTCTCTCTCTCCTGTGTTTTTCGTCTCGCCGTTCTCTTTCTCTTCCCCGCGCTCTGAAATACCGGTTGACGTCGTCCGGCCCGTTGTGCGGTTCGGCCTCCAGTCGCGAGGAAGCAGTAATCGGCAGATGATTTCTCTCTGACAGAGAAAACATCCCTCTCTTTTTTAGACCGGAGATCCGTCTCTCTCTCTCTCCGGCGAGGCCATTTGCTTGTCTGAGAGGTTGTGACAGGCTGTAATTCCACTTGCGAACGTAAAAAAAAAACCTTTGGAGGCGTCCTGGTGGGTCAGCGGTCTGAGGCGCCATGCCGTGTATGCTGTCTTGGGTTTGAATCCAGGCCCAGGAGCTTTTGCCACGTCATCCTCCTCTCTTTTCCTGTCTCTCTAATATTCACTGTCCAATAAAGGCAAAAAAAACCATAAAACCTTAAAGTTAACCTTATTTTTTCTCTTTTTGTTCTCTATTAATATTTCTCTCAGGATGATATGAACAACATCCCGTCTCTCCTCAATCAAACAGAGCGCTCACTGTCCTCTTCTTCCCCTGGCCCCGACCCTGCCCCATTGAGACTGTGTTGAACAAGCCTGGCTATTAAAGGCTAAAATGGAGATGATGAAGGGATTAGGGCCGTTGTGTCACTTCTATTACCCATTATAAGTCTTATCTACACTGCTAAACCACAGAGACACGGTGACAAGGCAGCCCCTGTGCTTTCAGATTGATGCCTTGCTGTCTAGAAATCGTACGTCAGTAAATCTGTCAAAAAGCCATCGTGGTGCGAATTCTCTCGTAGCCACAGCGGAGTAATATTTTATGACCGGGGCGGCGACGCCCTATCTTTAATCTATTTTATTTTCCTTTATTACCTTTATTATTAAAACTGTTCACCAATCTACACCTCTGTTCTGACACCGCGATGCCCCGATTTCCCCTCAGGGATCAATAAAGCTCATCTTATCTTGCAAAGCTGGCACGCAAATATATGTGATGGTTAGTCTCCTTTTCAGTGTTTCAGAGTTTAGTAATGCCACTGCAGTGCATGCTGTGTTTCTGTGTGTATCTGTGTGTGTGTGTGTGTGTGTGTGTGTGTGTTTCGAGATACAAATTTGGGACAAATTCAATGAGGCGGATACTACATGTCCACGCAGATGTGTGTAGCTCCGTGTGTGTGCGCCCTCCACTCTGTGTGTGAGTGCGTGGTGACAGATTGAGGGTGCTGGGCGACTCTGGAGACCGATGACGCCTCCTGTTCCTGTTGCTTCTGCTGAATTTGAGCAACACAAGAAAAGCGGCCCGGTCGGCCCCAGGCAACGAGAGAAGCATCGGGTGGCAGGGATTTCAGAAATATTGCATCCACGTTCCTTTCCTCTCTTTCTCTCTCTCTGTGCGTTGTGCTTGTTTGTCTCTGCGCATTTGTCCCCACACGACCCCACGCTGCTATCAAATAGATGTCTCCCGCCTGAAAAAAACACGTCGCTTCCCGGAATTAAATTGCATCTCAGTGACAGAAAGAAAGAGGAGCAATTTGCAGCCAGTTTCCACACTTCATATCGCACCATGGAAGCGACTAAGCAGGTACGGGAATTCACAGCCACAACATTTTTTTTCTACATCTACATTCTCTATGAAATGCTAAACACTGCTGCTCTTACTCTCACAGTCTTGAAGGCTCACTGGGTTAAGACACCTACAACGTGCTGGCGACATTGTAGGTTAGAATCCAGTTCAGTTCCCATCTTTCATCTCCCTCTCAACTTTATTCTGTCAAATAAAGCAGAAATTCCCTCAAATTGTAGGCTCAGATGCACCGTACAATAGCATTAGACTGATGAGAGCAGAATGACAGCCTGCTTTTCTTTAACTCTGCCAAAATATACTTTCTCTCCATACTTTCTCTCTCTCTGACATGCTTTGGTTGGGAAGTTAAGAACCAGGGGAATTCCAGTCGTGATGAAAGACTACGGCTAACTCCGCAGTAAACAGGACTAGACTGAACCCGGATACCCGGGAGGCTACGGGAAAATCATTAATGCATCAAAGGCTGTCAAAAGAATACAGTCTTTAGTCTTAAACTATAAACGTAGCAGATGGCGAGCATCCCGTCCTTGGACGGCCCGATGCAGCCGCGCTGACAGTATTAGCCCCTATACTGAGGTTGTTTGTATCCGTCTGTCAGTGAGAAGGGATAATGGGGAAAATAGCTGGACAGATTATGAGATTAAGCTTCGCCGTCCTGACAACAGGAACAATGATTAATAGACATTCAAAGCATCCAACCTGCCATCTCAAAAAAATATGAATCATCGTCGTGATTATCATCCTCATCCTCATTAGGGATTGGCTGATATGGATCATACTGATGCCAATATTTATGGTTGAAGCTGCTTATGCTGCTATTCAATACCTGACCATTTCCATGCCAAAAAAAGGCTAAACTCAGACTAATAATACTAATAATAATAATAATGTAATAGTGATGATAATAATAATAATTGAAGGGTTAAGGGTTTCCCACAGACAACCGTTGTAATATTGATCAACTATACAATAAATATGTAATTAAACCAACTACATCATATTGATCATATCAGAGGTGGGCGACACTGATGGGCCCGTATCCCATTTTTAATAAAAGACCAACGTTGTGTGACCGTTGTCATCATCATCACCGTGATCATCATCATCACTAGCACCAATAACGGAAAACCTGGAAACATCTGAGCACAGTTAGCGTGCCTCGGGACTTGCAGGTTTGTTGAGCAGAACAAGCCCCAAAAACATGACTGAATACAAGACAGTGTTTCAGCAGCGACAGCATCCGTCGACTGTCGAGTAGAGAAAGTCAATCTGTTTCCCAGTGGCAGCCGACAAACCGCAAAGACGCGACAATTAAACACACGATAAAGCGTGTGGTCGAGGAATGCTGCTGCCGGGGCGATCCCTCGTTGGCCAGCCTCATCTTGACCCCAGGATGACACGCCCCGCGGTGAAAGGAGTGAAAGAAGAAGAGACGGGCAGTGGGGGCGGTGACCGGAGCATCTACAGGCTTTAATCTTTCTGACCGCAGCCCGGCTGCTCACCCCATTCGTCTCTCCTCTCTGTCTGTCTGTTTTTCTGAGGTGCACTGCTTTAAACTGTAATCACAGAGGGGTGAGTGAGGTGAGAGATGTATTGGGAGACAGAAAGAGAGAAAGGTAGAAGTAAGGTAGAGATAGACTGAAAAAGGTCTGTCTCCCATCCTCTCTATCTTCGGCGTGTGTATTTCAGATGAGATCACAAGCTTGAGAGCATCCATCCCATCAGCAGATCAATCAACATGAGCTGCGTGAGTGCCCCAACGCACACGGGACATGTCAATTAGGAGGCAAGTGTGTGTGTGTTTGTGTGTGTGTGTATGTGCTTTACATCGTTGCACAGACCTTAGGTTTAATATATTGCTGCTGTCATGACAAAAAAACACATTCCCGCAAAAACACATAACCGGTCTGGTTTTTCTTCTTGATCCATTACAGGGGGTGGTCAAATCAATGGAAACATGAAAAAGGACTTTTACTTTGAAGTGACTATAGCACGTGTTGAGTGAGTTTCATGACGCTTGGGCCCTTGAAACCTAAAATGATACATCCCACTGTATGATTTTATAAATATATGGCCATTATTGAGAAAATGAGATTTGTATTTCCAAATGAAATCCAAATGATAATCCAGATAAACCATTTATCTGGATTAAGAATGAGGGAACAGCCATAATCTGCTCCCTAACCCGTCGGTATTGCCCACACATCATGTTTACATCAGTACGACAACCTCACAGACATCACAAAGCTTCACACACACACACACACACACCACACACACACACACACACACACTATGCAGTCCACTATGACGTCTGACGTCTGTCCACTATGCTTGTTCAAGGCATGAAAGAAGTAGATCAGCTGGTGAAAACACCAATCGTATGGGGACAGATTTCATTACAAAGATGATTGTTTAAATCAATAGATCATGTGTATGTGTGTGTGTGTGTGTGTGTGTGTGTGTGTGTGTGTGTGTGTGTGTATACATGTAGACAGGACCAGAATAATATGTCTGGTGTGGTCCTGATGTGGGGATAAAGAACTGTCCACAACTGAGCGCCTTTACAACACCTTTGAGGGTGTGTGTGTGTGTGTGTGTGTGTGTGTGGAGGAGCTGCTCTGCTGGAGGTCTCTCCCAGAATACTGATATGAGCTCTGGCTCCATCATGAGATATGATCCCTGCTTACAAATAACCTCAGAGAGCATTGCACATATCATATGCTTTTCCTCCGCTTAGCTAGAGATACACATCACCAGGACCTAGAACAAAGATATGCCAGTGGTGTGTGTGTGTGTGTGTGTGTGTGTGTGTGTGTGTGTGTGGCATATATGAGACAGAGAGTGAGAACATTGCATGTGTATGCATTTGCATCCCTGTCTTCATCCCTTTTGTGTATAGAGAAAGTGTTGATGTCGGTGAGAGGAAGAGTGTCTATCTGATGTTAAAGAGGCACATCAGATAGGGGGCTGGGGAGGGGAGGGGTCTGTTTGTGTGTGTGTGTGTGTGTGTGTGTGTGTGTGTGTGTGTGTGTGTGTGTGTGTGTGTGTCGAGAGGGATAGCATGCACCTGTGGGTACCATCTTTATTTTGTCAAAGACAGAGCGGTATTTTAGAGTCAATCTCTCTCACACACCCCCCCACCCACCCCCACACCCACACAGCCAAATAGCTTTTATAATCTCAATAAGTGCCAGCCATCTTTTATTGGTGTAATAAGAGTCTCCGGTGTGAGTGGACAGACTTGTCTACACACATCCGTCTCTCAGACACTGAGAGCAGCTGTGTGCGTGTCTCTCTTCCAAGTCCACTCCAAAGAATGAACGATGCATTATGTAGTTAGACCAGTCTGTTTATTCTCCTCACTGAAAAAAACTAAATAAAAGGATGGAGCCGACTGGCCTCAGTCTGGTAGTTGGGTCAAGCATCAAATTAAAAGGAACCACAGTGATAAATGAACACACATCCATTTAGTATATAAGATACCAGGAGTGGCCAAAATGATGAATCAATAAAAATTCATTATCAGCCTCAGGGAAGTGGACTGCCATCTCTCTTTTAAAAAATAGTGTGTTAGAGAGAAATACAGTCTATATTGGCGTCCACCAGTTCTGATTGTGACAAAGCTGATGTAGTTTGGGCTCTTCAGACTTGATCACCTGATTGTGAATACACAGTCGATCCTATGATCTTGTGAAGCAATGTTGTCTCTGCCTCTCCCGCTGCCGTTGATGTACACCGCTTCCTGGACAGTTAAATCCAGCCCGGGATCACGCACTTCCCTTCTGATCTGCACAGTCCTGCAGGATCAGCTACTTTCTTAAAGGGATAAACCAAAACTTGTGGGGAGTTTTTGGTCAGCTGACCCGTTAAGTGATGAGAAAACACCAAATGATTGGATGATTTTGGTGTCGATGCTCTCATGAATTCCTCAGTAAAGCTTTTGGCTAGAAGCTGCAAAGCTGTTGTTGTCCTTCTCACTGTTGTCTCCACAGTTGCTTATATAAGCCACAGTAGCTTGGCCAGCACACACACACACACACACACACACATTCTTCTGATGCAGTGTTTTTAATTCACTTAGGAGAGCAAACACATTCATTTACTTTATGCAAATGAGACAATCATAAGGGAGGCATTGACTAATCAATCTTGGTGTGTGTGTGTGTGTGTGTGTGTGTGTGTGTGTGTGTGTGTGTGTGTGTGTGTGTGTGTGTGACAGATAGCACCAGCAGTCTTAACCCTTTACATTGTGTAGGAAAAAAAAGTTGCACCAGCCCTGACTCATAACTACATACTCAAAAGGAGCGTTTCAACTGCGGATCAATCACTTGCCTAAGACGGAAAAGGAAAAACAAGAAGAAGAAAACAAACGAAACTACAAAGACAGAACACTCATACACAGACGGGCGCACGCCTCCGCACACACAAACACACTTCCAAGGGTGTGTTCATGGTTGAGGGACCAGTGTGGGAGACTAAAGCAGCCGTGGCAGCTGCAATCCAGCAGCAACAGACACAACCATGAGTCATCCTGGCTGTTCTCATCAGCCGGGCACCGGTGGGAATTCCTGGGATTCACACATACACACACACACACACATACACACACACACACACGTAACCTCATAACTCTAACATGGAAGCAGTTTTCAGTAAGTAGAGGTATATGTCTATGGCCAGCCTGGCTTGACTGTAACCAGAGAATGTCTATATTGGTTTAGAGATGACTCTCTTACCAGATTCAGTAAAAAGACTAGTCAAACATCCAGTGCACACAGCCCTGACAGACATGGTCATTACTGTAGCAACACACCTCTAGCCAACAATGTTGTTTCAATCAAAAACTTTCAGCTTGTTGGCCAACTCGTCCAGGTAAACCTCACATATTGTTGCAGGTGCTAACATCAGTAAATCATCACCCCATTCATTTTGAGGGTCAGATTTTGCAGGAAATCTACTCTATTGCTTTATAGCACAAATGTAGATTGCTTTATGTTGTAAAGCATGTCTAATTCATATGAGGTAAACCTGCTGAGTGGAGGCTTTCCAGTTCACATGCTGATTGGACAGATTTCATTCTTTAGTGAGTGGGGAGCCGATCAGGACCATGTCCAGTTGTAATGCGTTTACTGGATAAAAGGGTAGATTTTTGCACTAACAATACCGCTGGCATGAGATAGAGGCTACTAATCGTCTCCACCATATAACCTTTGACGAGTCACTTGAAACATTGTGCAAGAAGTTTTCCATTAACAGCAGTACATGGTGAGGCAGGCTCTGGTCTGCCCTGCACTGATCCTGCTGCACGCCGCACAAAGGAAGTAGCCCTTGAGTGCAGGATCTGGCTTTCACCTCATCATCTCTGTTGTAACTTGCAAAATGAAAAAGCAGAGAGGCCTTCAGAGGTGGAGGACTCATGTAATATGCATAGGCACTAGTTCTTTGAGTGTGTGTGTGTGCGTGTGCGTGTGCGTGTGTGTGTGTGTGTGTGTGTGTGTGTGTGTGTGTGTGTGTGTGTGTGTTTGCCAGGGCTTTCATAGGAGAATGATGGGAGTAGGAAGAGAAGGGAGACAGAAAGGTGACAGTTCTTCTCCATTTGACGGAAGGGAAAGGACTCAGCCGGTCCACCAGAACAAATATCAGAACGCAAAAAAATAAATAAAGTGCTGCAGTTCTCTGCTGATTCCAAGAGGCCGGAAAAGATTTGAGAGTTTACCCCTTCACTCCTCTCGATCTCCCTTTATCCCTCCCTTCATCTTCCTTCTATCCTCCATCACCATGTTATTTGCTGCTCACTAGTCTGACACATCTCAGAAATGTGCAACCACACACACACACACAAGGACAGTTTCTGTTTGTGAGTGTGTGTGTGTGTGTGTGTTTCTAAGAGGCATGAAGAAGCAGACGTGACGAGAGGGTTTAACACAAGTTGTCATTACATCATTACAAGTGGAAGTTGAGGGACATCTTCATTAAGTAAACAACATTAATATCGGGGGGGGGGAAAAAGAAAAATCTTTCTGGAACACGCTGGTATTCTTGCCCCTTCATATTTAATGTGGAAGAAAAATATCAAAGCACAGACATGCTTTCAAAAAAGCTAGATAGATTAAAGATAGATTAAAAAAAAAACTGTTCATCAGCAGTCGGTTCTATGTTGGTCTCAACACAAAGCCTATGAAAGGGCTCTCCAATATGTGGAAAAAAAGATGAATTGAACAGGATGAAAGTTCATTCTTAATTACAGCCCAGCTCTAATTGACCGGTCGACCAATTAGTCTGGGTAATGGATCAGTGAGGGAGCAGAGTGGAGTGCCGCCATGCCCACCATTAAACGTCACTTAGTTCAAAGAACAACAGATTTGACCATGAGGGAGTATAGGGTATGTAAACACACACACACACACACACACACACACACACACACAAGCTTTGATTCATATGTACACATTAGGCCTAATTTATCAATTTGGGTGCGTTCGTAATGACGAACGATGCCGCAAAACAACAGCGGCAGAACAGATTCAACGCATGCATCAGACATGTTGCATGTTTCTAAAAGCTTTGTCTTGATGAAATGTCCCTGTAGTGTTCCTGTAGTATTTGTATTAATGATTTCTGCGTGACGCCGGGTCCCGTCTCACTTAGTAAATGAGACTCGTTGTTGTTGTTGCAGAGCCCGACTGGTGCGTATCCTCAACGCACAAACCCAAGGAAAATGTTAGCGACTGCCGGGGTGTGGACGCTTCGGGAGCGGCGGACGGTGAGATGTGACCAAGCGTATTACTGTCAACAGCAAGAGCAAAATGCAGCTCTGATCGTACAAAAAATGACACTCGCACACACGACACACACACACACACACAAACAGACAAAAAAACGCACATGCACACACACATCTGGCTGACTGACGGGACACATCCATGATTAATGTCCATCGCCGCAGTGCGCCTGTGAGTCATAGGTGAAGGGGTTACAATGTCAGCATCACATTCTGCAGCTCAACTAGGTCACATTCTGTCAGCCTCAACACACAAACTGGGCAGAAAAACACACACAAGTACACACAAAACACAGCAGGGTCTTTTGTGTAGCGGCGCAATCGGATCTTCTCTCGCCGCTTCTCTCTGATGTCTTGGTGGATCTGTGAAATTCAGCGGTGAACAAGTTCTAGTCTCCCCGCAAAGTGCACTTTGATGGTGGACGGGAGCCCGGAGCCAGCCAACTCATGATGAAATAGAAAGAAATATCAGCGATCGACAGAAAACAAGCAAGAGAAGTTCTGGTTAAAGATTGTGGTAAAGATGTGCGTAGGGAATAGGGAGATAGAGAATTGGACGACAAAAATAAAAACACAAAAAAAGGAGGATGAAAGAGTTCTTTGGCAGAGCACTCAGAGTGACGAGCGAGAGAAAGGAGTATGGATTTACTACGCCGGTAATCACACACCGTGGATATTACAAATGGGGACCAAGTAGCCTAGAGGTTGGAGCAGAAGACCGGAAATTAACTCTCACCCACTGAAAGAAGAACATGCAACGGTGTCTTATTTCCTCGGATAAATAAAGGTTTAAACAACGTTCCCCTAACACATAAACACTTGGTAAACCGGACAGGAACTCATACATTTTCCCGCCTGGAGGCATATGAGAGAGAGAAGGAGTATAAAGACGGAAGAGACAATCTAACAATGTGTCAGAGATGTTTACTCTCTGTCTTAAAAAAAAGTTCTTCTAAGGCAAAGACGCAGAATACTGACGGTGATTAAAACAAGATGGTCCCATCCATCCCAAACACCGTAAGTGTAATCTAATTGCTGGAAGGACGCGTTCCCCGCTAATTGACTCTGCGGCTCTATCCCAGTCTGATATTGAAAATGTATTCATCTGTATCGGCGTTATGATTGACAGCTGGCACAGCTACCATATGGGCTCCGCGGCGACAGCAGCAGCAGCAACTGAAGTAACCCAGCAGGTGCTTTGATCAAAGTACGGTTCCTATTTTCATCACCGTGCTTGGGAGGACATCTGCATAGCAGCTTTGCCCAGGGGAACGCTGACACAGCAGGCTGGGCTTCCTCAGCATCAGCACAATGGAGCTGGATGTGTGTGTGTGTGTGTGTGTGTACGCGTGAGGGAACAAACACACGCTCAGGAGTACACACACTCTCTTTCCCCAACCAGCCACAGTCGGGGTAAAAACACTGAAGGACTCTCTCTGATTGGGATGTAGATAACAAGGCGCCGTCTCAGAAGTTGCCCTTGCACTTGGAGGGAATCTTCAAAGGAAAATATTCATCGGATATCGCTGGAGTTGGATACCAATTAGAAACCTTTTCCAGCCAAAACTTTGTGGGAGTTCACTGAGCAAAAGATAACACTTTTTTCCCCCAGTCGTTTATTGTCATGGTTTCATTCTATAACAATACTATGGCTCAAAATAAGTACTGTCGTAACCTCAGACAGCGGTAGGACGGCCCCTAACCGGAGGGGCGCCTGTGAGCTGCCCTAGAGCCACATACTGAGCACCTACCTGGCTGCCCCTGCGTCCCCATCAGCAGGTGAAAAGAGAATTTCCTCCTTGAGGGATCAACAAATCATATCAGAGTGAAAATGAGTTTTGATGATGAGTTTTAACTCCCGCTGTATTGCCGAGTGCCATTTCTCCTGCTCTAAGTGCAACACGACCATCTTCGCCTGCACAGGTAAATCGTTTCCGGTGTTCACGTGCCTTTCGCTGGCGGCAAAATACAGCGTCAGGCATGTTATGTCTGTTTCAAGTACGTTGTTTTTCAGAAAGTTGAGCCAAGATTTCCACACTGAGGTATGAGGAAGTTTTTTCTGAACTGGAGTACTAGTTACTTGTGCCCACATCCATTAAAAAAACACAACAACAGGCAATCAACATAGAAAATGACATCTTCATCATGCTATCTCGCAAGCACATAATGTAAACAACCCCCCCGTGTGTTAATGTGCCTGTAACCCTGCAGGCGACACGTTTTGAGTCAAAGCTTGTATGTGCAATGGCTGCCGGTACATGCAGCAGAGCGTGACACGTCTCCAGCCCCTGAACAGATAACCTGCACAGCCAGAATCTGCCTGAGCGTTGTTCCATTACAAAGCCCCGACATCGTCTTCGACTTCGGCGCTGTCAGTGAACGGCTCAGTGGAAGATAAACTGAAATCACTGGTAGGCTCAGCATGCCTGATGGAAAAGTTAAAGTGCTTCAGGACTGGACCGCTGGAGCATTAGTGCAGGACGCCGTTTGGAAATTAAAAGAAAATTGATTGAAATGAATAATGTGTTCGTGCGTACGTGCGTCTGTCTGCTTCCCTCTGTACTTTTTTTCCTAACTGCGGTGGTAGGAAGCGCAAATCCATATCATACCCCGGGAAGACAATTTTTTATTAAAGAACAAAAAAGAGATTTCACCCCGAAACCACAAGTCAGAATACCGCAGGGAAACACGGATCAGACTCAGAACACATTTAAGGTTAAGTCGACTTCGTTGGGGAAAAATAAACACGACCAAAACACAATTGATACCTAAAGTAAAGTCGCAGCCTGATCTGCTGCTGGGAGAGACGCTTCTCTCTGACTGGTAATAAAAGTCTTGTTTCCATAACTCTAGCCAAGCAGGTTCCCCGCGTTACGCTTCACGTTTCTTCGTCATCTTGTGTTAGAGTCGAGATCTAGACAGCTAGCTGACGTCTTCCTCTGGTGCTGTCGCTTCTCAGATCGCTCCGACTTGAAGAGATGAGGTGAAACGTGTGAGGAAAAAGTCAATCATTTTGTAAATACTTTTAGCGTGGTGGAGAATGAGAACACATATAGGGGAAACACTGGCCTGCTTGTGTGTGAATGTCTATATATGTATGTGTGTAGCTATGGCTGCATGTGTGTGTTTGCACTGTGAAGTGAGTGTGTGTGTCTACATGTCTCCCCCTCTCTTTTTTCCAATCTGTCTCACACAAAAAAAGCAACACACACACACCTAGACACACACACACACACCAAAGAGCCGTCTTCTCCGATGGATCCTGACCGCTAAGAAAAACAGGCCGATAAAATATGCATGGTAGGAGGAAAAACCTCACTGCCTTAGCACATAAAAATGTGCTGCCTCCCTCCCTCCGAGTGTAAAACATTGATGGCCGCCGCGCTACTCAGCAGAGGAGCTGAACCACGGACGCTGAGCCGAACCAGTGGAGGGTGAGCAAGTTCACAGTCTAATTCTGGACCTCACCCATGGGACCAGCGGGCTGAGAAAGGAAAGAGCTGCGCAGTTTTACCTCGAAAAAGCCCTTTCCTGGTTCAGCCCAGCGTGTGTGTGTGTGTGTGTGTGTGTGTGTGTGTGTGTGTGTGTGTGTGTGTGTGTGTGTGAGAGAGAGAGAGAGAGAGAGAGGCGAGCTCTCAGATAAACCTGGACTGTTCCAGTGTGGAGCTAAATCTGCAACACTCATGTACACACACGCACAGACACACACACACACACACACACACACACACACACACACACACACACACACACACACACACACAAATGTTTGTATTATTATACTTGTGAGGACCTTGATTGACTACATTCATTCCCTAACCCCTAACCCTAACAGAAACCCTGTCCACTACATGCCTAACCCTAATCTAACTTTAACCCTAATCCTTACCCTTACTTTAACCTAATCCTAATCTGAACCCTAATCTCAAACCCTAAACTAGCCCCTCAGAGAGGTGATTGGTCAAGTGTTCAATCACTTCAGTTCTCATCTTTCTGTGGAGATTCGCTCCTCATAAGTATAGCAATACAAGAATACACACACACACACACACACACACACACACGCACTACGTTGCTTCGACTGTCAGATAGGGAATATGAGGATCAAAGCAGCCATCATTCAAACTGCGAAAGAGGAAACTGAGGAGCAGCGTCTTGTCAGCAGTCCAGAGGGCCAGCGTGAGAAAACACACACACCCTTAAAAAACACTGATACACAGCATAAAGAAAACCATTGTTCATAATCTACTTGTTTCAGCGTTTATCAGCCCACTTTGATAGCACGCTCTCGCCACACACACACACACACACACACACACACGCACACACGCACACAAAGCATGGCTAGGAAAACAAACACACTCCTCTGATCTGCCTTCCCCATGGGCCTTGTGTTCTCCCCGTCTATCTAGACAAGAGTCAACCTGGAAATGGAACAAAGGACTGACTGGCTTCTCGCTCTGCATTGTTACTTAGCATAGTCTGTCGCTGCGCTAGACACTGAGCTCCATTCCAGAGAATAGGATTACACACACACACACACACACACACACACAACAGGCCACAGTTCTGACTCTCTCGTCTTTCCACGGCGTCATCGATCTGATTCTCGGAGTGAGACAGAGAAGCACGAGGGTCTGGCAGTAAGCAATAAGCGCCACTTTAAACACACCATTAACCATGCCCTGCGAAAGTCCCCGGCTTTGTCAATAAAGATTTAACCTGCCCAATGAATTCAGCTTCTAATTACGCTTTAGTTAAATGCCACTTCCCTGGATGTAAATCAGCGGCTCAATACAGTTATTCTCATAATGAAAATCTAATTGCCCGCTGATGCTGAGTAAATGGAAGAAAAAAAACAACAACAACGAGGGTTTGTGGATCAGTTGAAACCAGCTGTCGGGAGGAGATGAAGAGGTTAATAAAACTTGAGACTTATTACGTCTAAACTTCCCTCAACAGGGGCGAGACAGCTTCCCCCGAATCCCGCCCTGTGAAGAAGAAGTCTTTTGTGTTTGTTAGAGCTCGGCTAGGTGTTATAAGTGTAAGTATCCCAGTGGTAAATGCGATGCTGCACCCTTGATATGACCGCATGCAGGACATATCAAAACTGGACTATGTGTGTTATGGGCTTTTTTTCTCTGAAGCCGAAGTAGTCCCATAAACAAAGTATGGTCTCCACGCGTCTCTGTTTGAATGAAAGCAGCGGCCTGATAAGTCACATGTAGCCCTGAACCAATGACCTGTGTTAAGGAGTTGTAATTGTCTTTTTACGGCAGGCTCTAAATCTATCCGCTGCCTCTCCTTCGCCTGTTCACCCCTCCCATCGGCGTACCGCCTCTGGTTGCCTAGCAGCAGCTGTCCTCGGGGGGTTTTATTTTTGACTGATGGGCAACAAAGTCAGCTCCTTTTTGCAGTTCTGGTAATAAGCAGCGCTATCAGTGTGTGTTGTCGAATGGTTTCGGACAGTAGAGGGCCGGATACCTAGACTCCCTGAAAGCATGGAGAAAGGGGAGCGCGTCTTACACCTGAAGAGCAAGATCTCAAGATTTCACATATAGTACTCTTAAGGCCCTCTAAAATCGAGAAACTAGAGTGTGTGTGTGTGTGTGTGTGTGTGTGTGTGTGTGTGTGTGTGTGTGCCTGTACTAACCTGCAGCCATCTGCATGTATCCAGCCAGGGTGCAGATCCTCCTCTCACATCCTCCGCTGGGCAGGAAGATGGTGATGATGGCCAACAGGGAGCTGACCGCCAGCAGAGCACACCCTCCTGAACACAGCACCGCACTGGTCTGGAAAACACACACACACACACACACACACACACAATGAGCAATTTTATTTGATCTTAATGTATCCAGAGAGCAGCAGACTGAGCTCTTTTTTTCTTAAATTCATAAAGTGACATGCATTTACATCTGGGAGCCGCCCAGATGCCCATTAACATTTCCAGTGAGAGGGGAGTACTACTGAGTGGACTCCTTATTTCAACGCTGCAATGAGAGAACACAAACAACTCTCTCCAAAAGCCAAAAAGCCTGCGATGTTGTTGAAGGGGGTAGACGTCCAGCGGTTGGTGGGCCGCTGCTGTCTGGCAAGTCATCCTCCTAACTGGTTAATGGCTCTCTCAGTTGGTGACAGCGCTCCATAGCCAAACAACAGGGCCCTGTCACTGTTCGTCACAACTTTGCTTAATCACACACACACACACACATGCTGGGAGCAAAGAGGCAGCGCTCCAAAGACACACACACACACACACACTGTAAACACACTCACACTCACACTCACACAAGTCATGGTATGCATCCTGCGTCCCATGACTCTAACCTTCACTCCTTGCAAACGGACAGAGCACATACATAAATTCTTCAGCTCTGAGGAAGTTTGTCTCCGCTCTTTTTTGCAATTTCCTGCGCGTTCAAGGCTCTCCGTGTTCATGTGTTTTGATTAGCCATTCGCTGTGATCAGCGCGCTACATTGTCCCCGTGGCTCTGTTCTTACAAAGAGACTCGCTAGGAATGTGTGCATTCCAGGATGAGTGGCAGGAAAGTAGGAATGCAGTGCGTTAGCGGGAGCGAGGCGGTGTGTGTGTGTGTGTGTGTGTGTGTGTGTGTGTGTGTGTGTGTGTGTGTGTGGGGTGTGGTCCTTCTGAATTCCCAGAGCCTGTCTGTCTTCATGTTGCTGTTTGATCTGCATGCCTCATCGTTACCCCTTCGCATTGACTCTCCGGCTTTGCCACACATCCCCCCTTGACACAATTAAACCTGTCCATCTAGGCACAACAACCTACCCTGAACACACACACACACACACACACACACACACACACAAAACAGTACAAGTCACATAAGTGATTAGCATGCAGGCGATGGCGATCAGAGAGAAATGTCTAACATGCACGAGGGAATTAGAGCCCTAATACAAGTGTCATTCTGCATGTCCCTGACGTGACTGACGTGAATGGAGGGAGGATGAAAGCGGAGCGGTTTCCATGCCTGACAGAAGATTTAATTAGCTTGTTCTGGGCGTTTGGCAGACGGGGAGAAGGGGAACGGGAAAATACTGAAGTGCGATGATAAAGGTAGCCCCGATTGTGACGATTCTGACCTTTATTTATCCGGGTTCGCCCGAGCATGGCCGCTCTTCTGCAGAAACTCCCTTGCACACATTGTACATTTACACCCATTCACACCTCGGTCACAGAGCAGCTCCACGGAAGGAGTTGGGGGGGTTAAGTGCCTTGCACGAGGGCACCTTGACTGAGAGTGTGCAGAAGAGGCTCCTTCAAGGGACGTTGACTATTAATTTTATTGCAAATCATTTATTGAACAAGTTTATAGGTTTCATTTGATTCAATTCCTTTAAATGTCACCGTAATTCAGCGATGTTTCTCGAACCTCTGGCAGTTCAGCGCCGGGTCACGTGTGTTTCCTTTGTGATTGGGCAGGAGTGTTGCTGATGACTTGATTGGTCAGAACCAATATAATCCAGGTTTGTCTGATGTGTTAATACGTTCCAACCTGGACATTATCAATCAACATTTTTGTTTCATTTTTGTTTGCAAACGAAATATTTATTTTTATAGAATATTTGATCCCAGTGTTTTAGTGTTTTATTCAGAAATTGGTGCAAAAGACTTTCCCCTATACAGGAAATAGAACCAATGAACCCTCCGACCACAAGTCCACTTCTCCAACCTTCCTTACCATGAAGATGACAATCTTCAAAGTTATTAGTTATTAGTTATTATTGGATTAGTTAGTGGGCGTGTTAAGAGCACTGAAAACAAAAGAGACACATTCCCCATTGTGGTCCTCAGTTGAAGTGGCATTGATCATGTCCAAAGCATTCCATAAGTTATTTTGTGATGATGATGTGTAATTTACTTTTTTGGTGTATCAACTTTCCCTCAACCTGTCTTCTTCTACACCAACTAGCGATTTCCTACATGCCTTTCGACAACCCCCAGAGAACTCGCTTGGACTAGTTGCTTCCAGTATGTGTAGGTGGAGAGAGCAACACCGGATGGCATAGTGAGAGCAAGAGAGTCACACCCATTACTCAAAACACAAGATGTCTTGTTTGTCTTGCTCTCGCTTCCTTTTCTCTGATGGATTTCTCCCTGAATGATTGCTGAACATCGGTGCAAAATTGTGCGTCTAGAAAGAATCCCTCGCTCTTTGATTCTTAGGGACCGTCACCAAAACCGTTTACCGTTTTATGTTTTAGATCTTTTTCTGTTGAACTCCATTGTAGCTGCGCTGCAAATATCTGGCGTTACGTCGTCTGCGTTTGGCTAGTTATGAAGAAATGCAGGAATACATCATCGATACCTGTTTGTTTTTTTTAACTTGAAGTGTTTTAGGGTGGATTTTTCCCTTGCTGACGATAAGAGCACTCATCTCTGTTACCGGCGGTTGCTGCTATACCACTACTTGTTGTGCTTGTTTTGATGAGGGCAGAGGAGACGGGGGAGAAGAATTGAAGATATGGAAAAAGCCATTAACTTCCGTGGGCTTTGTTCTCCCTTCCCTCTATGCCGAAAATGATATTCATGTATGCAGAGGAATGTCTTCCCTTTTCCCCGCTGCTTGATCTGGGCTTGCCTCGTGGGCTCCCAGTGTGCAGCCTACCTCCCACCCCGCTGTTCTCAATTCACTGTGACACATTAAAGGTACATCCTGTCTCATATAGGGGAAGAGGGGAGGATTGGAGGAGGAGGGGGAGCAGCTACTCTCCGTTATATAAGGCCACCGTACGCCATCACTTTACGCGTTATGGTGTTGTACTCAACTGCATTAGCACCGATAATGATGTTTAGCGTAGGGGGTATGGCTGGACAAAAAAGAACCAAACATTGGATGCTTATTGTAAACATTATTTCCTCGCTGCAAGCTGTAAAACCTCATTTGCGTCGTCGGTCCCTTTTTCAGAGCCCTAATTATCTGCGAGCGAGCAGTGATAGAATGATTCAGATGACATTTTCAACGTGCCATTTAAACACAGCCCCGGAGACTAATAAAGGCTATCAGAGTGCTACACGGCTATTTTTTTTTTACCGAAAACAACCAACATTTCAATTAATGGTGGCCCAATGAATCAACTCCCTGTGTGTGTGTGTGTGTGTGTTGTGTACCGCTGCTGAATCAAACCCGTTGTCATTAGGACCTTTTTCTTACAGACAAGCTGGAAAAATTAAGGAGGCCTTTTTTTTTTTTTTTTTTTTTTTTTTTTTTCACAACTGTACTTGTGTTGCTCTGAGCGCAAGTTAATTTAGTAGAAAATTAGCTCCTAGCAGCGCGGGTCCTTTCAGAGATGCTTCCTAAATAGATTGTAATTATGTGTGAATAACTGGCCAGGCCACTGCGGCAGCGAGCTTGGATGAGGAGTTTTGACAGAGTGAAAATGGTGAGGAATAGGGAGGAAACAATTTTCCTTTTTGGCTGTAGACAGCAAGAGGCAGTTCCCCTGGCAACCCTTTTTCCAACTTGTCTTTTTTACCTCTAACTCTTTCTTTCTCCTGCATTCTGGCTTTCTACCTCTTTCTCAGTGGAAAAACAATTTGGACGGCTGACTTACTGTAAATTGAGTCACAAAGAGAGTACTTTTACAACACCAGTATCCTAAACTAGCAACAATAACCGTGAATACCATATGGTGTACTTGACCCACGCCGTTTAATCCTGCAATACAAGTAAATGGCCTCAAGCAGCCAGTAATATGGCCGTACAAATGTTACAATCCTGGTAAAACCAAAAGCTACAGGCGCTGGTACACATACCACCAGACTACCTGGCTCTGTCATAAAGAAGCTTTATTGGTTTCCCACAATAAATGGATCACATCCTGGGCCTATTGCAGACCAATAACAGCACCAATACAAAAAAAAAAAGCCCCTTCCAGCTGCCTTGAGTAATAAAGGGACATTCTGAAGGGGGGACTCTTTGATTTCCAATTACATTAAGGAAGTCAGGGATTACACTCTACGGGCCAATGAAATTTCATTGTCTCCTCAATTCGGGAGCGACAAGATGGAGATGGCAAGAGCCTGAGCATGTCTCATTAAACGCACTTCGCCTTTCCTATCCCGGCCTAAATGTTTGAGTGCAGGGCCTGTGGAAAGCGGAGGGCCTCGCCTCCTCAACGCTGCTATAGAAGCGCCAAGAGCAGGAGACAGTTACATTAGTGCTCGGCGCGAACCCTTGACAGAAATAAACCCCTGCCACTTTGCAATCTAAGGCCTCGCCTTCACAGAGGACAAGTGGTGAAGAGAGCAATGCAGATCCGCCGATAAGCAGATGTGATGCGTTTTGCCGTAATGCTCAACGAGTGTCGGTGTGTGTGTGTGTGTGCATTGCATGTATACAGGTATGCCAGCTACACTGTGCGGTTTTAGTGTCCTATGCCCGGCTCAGCTCTCCATCACTAATCAGCATTCTGCAAAGTAAGAGCGCGGCGGTCACACTAAGTGTCAGCGTTGACACGTCCTGCAGATAGATGCCCATTAGCACTGTAACACAGCTTCCCAGAACATCACTGGGCCCTGAGAGGGGTCCTCTGGTCCTGCTGCTAACACACACAGGGAATCAGCTGAGATATCCTCCATCAAGTCCTCTCTCGAAGCTGTTACTCTCCCCCAGTATTCTCTCTCTCTCTCTCTGCCTGTCATGTAACTTCATCATTTTTAGAGGAATCCTTATAATCCTGCCAGAACACTAATACAAAAGCACCCACACCTCTAAATTAATGTGTTGAATAATACATCCGTCTCCTCATTGATCTTCACTGAGAGACGACGGGGATACAGAGTGCCGTGCGTGCATGAGAGTGTGTGTGTGTGTGTGTGTGTGTGTGTGTGTGTGTCTGACAGTCCCTTGAATGGCTGACAAAGCTGTGTATGCAGAGTGAATACGAGATGGAGAGGAGATGAGGAAGAGAGGGGAGTGCAGATTAATCACCTGACAAGTGGATGGAGTGTCCATTTGTGCCTCGGGGACAGGCTGCAGATAGGATGTGACATTCAGGAGCACTGAGGAGGACATGGGAGCGCTCCCTAGTCCCCGTGCCCTCACCGAACACACACACACACACACACACACACACACACACACACACACACAAAGCGTCGCTCAATACTATCATGAAAACACATGTGGTCGCTCTCTAGGTGTCATTTTCATTAGGTTATACGGTTGTAATACAGTTTTACCCTATGAAGCATTACGTTATCAGACCGAAGAAGAAGTACCTGTTGACTAATACTGAAAGGTTGGAATAGTCCAAGACTGAGGCAAGCTTACCACTTCTTTGACTCGTTGTTTTATTTTGTTCTTTAAAATTTGGACAATAGGATTAATGCTAACGAGTAGCAGTGATGCTAGTCTAAGGGATTGAAACTTTCGCTGCTTTTAAAATCACATTTTTGCACATTTCTTTGCACCAGTGTCAGAATAAAACATTTCTGATCCTGTTTTTCAACTGATGCACCCTGGGTAAACTTGAATTTCTACTATTAGACACAGTTTAAATGTCTTTGCTGCTACTTCTATATATTACTGCTACCGACACAAGCTGCCATCCTGTATGGATCATGAATTTATTATACTGCAATACTGGATAGTGGATATAATGGCTGTTGTATTAAAATACTTAGTGGTATTAAAGTATTGTGCAGCTTGGAGCAAGCACAGTCAACATGTTAAGCAAAATCAACAGGTACTGAGAAGGAATATGAACAGCCGTCTGTTAATTTGTCTCTATTGTATTTGTAGGTGATCACTCATATTCAGTCTTTGCTGAAGGTCGGTGCTGATCGGGTTCCAGACCTTCGGCTACAGTTTTCCCATAGATTACAACGGGACTTTCCTCTAATCTTCATCCAAAAAGGGTTAAGTCATACAGTAATACTAGACTGCCGCTCATTGTCATTGTAAATCCAGGGTTTTCTTTCGGTGCCCCAGACAGGGCGCTCCCTGCTGCAAAGCAATGCTTTAATGTGGTATTGAGTATTCAGTGTCATGTTAAATGAAAACATGGTGGGAATCTCCAGTACAGTCAGAGAGTCTCTCACTCACACACTAGCAGTCGAATGAACTTAGGGGGGGAATGGAAACACCCCAGGAAACACCCCAACAGACACAAACACATACAGTCAAGACAAGCAACACACAGCAGTACACACACACACACACACACACACACACACACACCGCACCTTCTCTGTATACAGTGAGAAGGGATGTTTCCTTGATGCTCCCAGTTTACCTGGCCTGGCTCCAGTCTGGCCAGATCCCCGGGCAGCTGCCTCCCTGTCAGGGCCACTAAGCACCACCTGCTGCACCACCTGCAGACCAAATGGACTTCCACCTGTGGAGTCCGGGGTGATCAATGAAGTATTCTTGATCAATGAGCCAAAGCTGCACTATGAACTGTCACTATGAACTATTTTCGCTAACTCTGCTGCCACCCTACTCTGATGGATCCTATTTATATGGTCCCATTGTGTTCATATGTTACGTCCCTCTGTGGGTCTGATGTGGACAGCTAATGAAGCACATTTGCTTTCGCATACCCGGCACATACGCCCTTGACCTGGTATATTTGTGTGCATCCAGTAACCTTGTAAGTGTACAATTCTCGGTAGGGAGACAAGAACGCTGCCTTTCCCCTTTATTTATTGTATTCCCTTGATTTATTGTATTTCTATCTACATCCCACTCTGCTTTTTGCTATCTCTACCTATATCTCGGCCTCATTTGCTGATTTGTGACTTAGATTCTGCCGCCGTAATGATGCAATTTCCCCCACGGGGGTCATTAAAAGTTTCATTTTAATGATGCTGCAGTGACAGGAGGGACATATACAGCAACACTAGCATGTGACAGGCTGCTGTTCTACAAAGTTATTATGCTGCAGCCAATGTTTCAACGCCAACCGGCGAGGAAATGAGGCATAAAAAATGAATGAGAAACGCGGCGAGAGATTCCTGCAGTTGCTGGCGGTGTGGACGCACAGTTAAAGCTATTAGATTCTTTTATCGTGAAAACAGATTTTTTTAGTCTTTAAATAAGAATTTCCCCAGGAATTAACTTGCCAAAGAGCTTCAATGAAGTTCTCGTCCCAGTCCTGTTGGAGAGACATAAACATCTCTAGTTACATATCCACCGTGGTGCAGGAAAAGGAAATGGATGCACGCTAGCATCATCCCAGAGGAGAGACCGTTGTGAAGCCAAACCTCAGGTACAGGAGCACAGACACTGACTCATATGTAAGAGATTGTTGCGGATGGCTATAGGCCACAGAGGAAACCAGCTTCTATTTTCGGCGTCTTGTTCTGAGGGAAACGTTTCCCCAACCTCTTCAAAGCCACACAAAGCACCGCAGCCCTGCAGTCCCGTTCAAACCAAAGGAAATATTGTCAAAAACATCACAGCACCTCCTGTGAAAGACACACAAAAAAAGTAAAGGCAAAGTTAAGAAAGAGACAAATAAATTCCCTCCATCTCTCATCGATGATGACGTTCCCTTTATAGGTTAATCAAGAACTGTATGACAGTGATCAAGTGTCCAGCTGGCAGCACTGAACCCCAACCGCCCACGCACACACACACACACACACACACACACACACACACACACACACACTGCAGTACTGCATGGCATATTCCCACTGGTCTCCTACAGTGCAGGGATCCAACCGGCTTCCTCCGCTCACATCGCTGCACCACCAAACCCAGCAATGCCTGCGTAGAGAGCATCAGTCAGATTCTATCGATGTGAGCTGGTTTGACGTGTGCTCCCATCCTCATCATCATCCCTCCTCCTCCTCCTCCTCCTCCTCCTCCTCCTCTTCTGCCATGTGCCTCTGAAGCCGCACTTCAGAGTAATTCTGTACCTGGAGGGGGCTTGGGTCCCCATATTAGCAGGCAGCAGCCTCATCAGCCACAAAATCCCTTTCTCTGCCTCACCCCTCCCTCCCCCTCTCCCCCCACTGATCTCAATTAAATGGTAGTTAATGTCCTGGGGGTGGGGGGTGAGTCAGGCGCCGGGTCAGGTACAGAGGATAAAGTAACTGCCTCTACCCAAAAAAGCCTCCTAATATCTCTCCACTCTCCCTTCTCTTCTCCCCTCCATCCGTCAGGCTGTGGTTCATAATAGATTACAATAACGGATCAGATCAGATGGGAGGATCAAATAGCGGGTTTGAAGTGTATGGACTCTCTCACAGCCTGGTTTAATGATGACATCCTCAGAGCAGGGCCAGAGGTTTATTCAGCTCTTATAATGGGCTGGTGGTGGTGGTGGTGTGTGTGTGGGTGGAGGGGGTGGAGGGGGGGTGGGGGGGCAGTGAAAAGAGAGGAACCCCAGGCAAAGTTTCTCCTTTGTCTTGTCTCTCAATAGATGCTGTAATTGAATTATAGCACAACTGATACTTTTGTGTCCCCCCCCCCCCGTCTCTCTCTCTCTCTTCAAAAGACACCAGGCATGGAATTTGTCTTGTTTTGTCTCCGGCTTTGAGGCGGATGCTAATAAGACATGGAAGAGAAGCGTATAGCGTCTGAATGTGGAATTAAGAGTTTATCAGTTCAGAGAGAGAGAGAGAGGGAGAGAGAGAGAGAAACGGTAGAAATTGGGCTGATAGAAGAAACCTATGTTTGGCATACTAACAAACAGAAGAGCGTAATTGGGATACAAAGAGGCCCGATTCAGAAATTACGGTTGATCTTTTTCACATCAAACACTCGGCACTGCAGGAGAGAGAGCTGAGGGGAGGGGCCCGAGAGGAGAGGACGAGAGGAGTGCGAGCGAAACGTAGAGAAAATGTGGGAGAGAGGGAGGGGCAGAGCCGCTCTTTCAAAGTGAAGAAGAGATACTGTATTCTCTCTGGTCGGCTCAATAATACTATACAGCCCACATACAGTACATAAGGCTGATCGCAGGAGCTCTGCTCTCTCTGTAGGTGTCTTATCCAGCAGCTGATTCGCTATGCTGAAGATCACCCTCTAAGCCCTCTAGTTGGTAAACAAAATGTCTTTGCCCACCCATATATGTGTGTATGATGTCAACAGAAAAACAACATGATGTACAAACACATAACAAAACTTCTCTATCCAACTACTTGAATTGCCTGATCTGAAGTGAAAGGTCAAACATCACATTTCTTCAAAAGCACATTTGAACTGGATTATTTGTACTATTTTTACTGACATCCTGTAATGTAGTTTTTTGTGTGTCATGTGATTCCACTTGTACGGGATAAGGATTTCTGATTTCCTTCAAATTACTGCTCGTTGTCCAGATGTAAAACGCCACAAGCTACACTTAAAACACACTTAAAATGACCTCTGATTGCCGAAAAACAGTTTGATCTGGATTTTTTTTTAACTTTCCAGACTTTTCCAGTAAAACTTACAGACATTGCAGATTCACACTGGATTAAAACTGCAGATGCTGCTGGTAGTAATTACATTTACAGGACGTCCCCCGGCAGAACGAATCCAGTCTGTATCGGGCTAAAGCCTCACAGGCGGAAAACCTTCCGGATGCAAATCTGTCCACCTGGCACAGCCTGCTCCGCCTATGATGGAGATGAGGAAGGTTAAGTGTGTGAGTGTGAGAGTGTGTGCTGGCTTCCTTGAGCGTACCTATCACACACACTCCAGCCAAGCTCGCACAGCCCGGCTAGCTCTTGCATTTATGCATGATCTGCACTACCGCTGGTCCCAAGTGCACATTTCATAATTCATGCATACTGTACCGTAGCAACTGGAAACGCTACTATATCTGCCTGCACCACTCTGCTTGATTTCATCAGCTACACAGCCTGGCCGGACCGCAGACGGTTGGATTCAGAGATAACAAATATGAAAACATGAAGCTATAGGTACATTTAAAGAATCGTTTCAAATAACTCAAAAAAAGCAAAAAAAAGAAACTCAAAACCAAATGCACATTGTCATATCGGTAACCAAACTGCCATCGTTTATTCTCAAGATGGAGCATCGAAGTTCCTCCTGGTAATAAAAAAAGGAAAAAAAAGCCCTAGTCAGGAATCATCTTTCACATGAGTCAGGAGGGAGGTAGATCTACACAGGGATAAATCAAAGTGTGTTACCGGGTTTGGAGCACGGTTGCATCAGTGTGATCATAAAACAACGTCCTCGTGTTGGAAGGAGCGTCTGCTGCATCTTAAGCAGCCCAGAGTCTGGCCCGGACTGACGCAACAGGACAACAACATGCTGCGCTGCTTCATCTGGGATGATGATGGTTCATCATTTAGCAGTGGGTCACTAGTTAATCACTGTTACCTAACTGGCTGTGCTTAGCTGTTCATCAGTTGATCTTGTGTTTAGCCATTAATTGTGCTCTCTTTGAGTAGAATCCAATCTCAAAATGGTGTAAACTTGAAATAAGCAGAGAACGCAATAAATAAACCACAAGTCTCTGTTTCATTCACAATAGAGTGGTGCAGGGATGATGTATTTTTGTAGGCCAGCCTGCGTCGACAAAAAGCCAATGGGATTTTTGCATTGGATTTTGGATTATTGCAGAAAATAAACTGTGGCAAACAAAAGTTTATGATACTTACACGTTTTGTTCAGCAAGATAATCTTCACAAATGAACACCACTTTTATGATTTTATGAAGCGTAAATGCAATCGCCAGAAGTTAAAAGCTAATG
Organism: Hoplostethus atlanticus; assembly: GCA_034670405.1. Taxonomy (NCBI): domain Eukaryota; kingdom Metazoa; phylum Chordata; class Actinopteri; order Trachichthyiformes; family Trachichthyidae; genus Hoplostethus; species Hoplostethus atlanticus. Next base: position 1,138,488 of record JAXDDX010000073.1, on the reverse strand, counting down.
TTAGGCTATATACACGGTCGCATGACTTCAACATCACCACCACTAAAAATACTATAAATTGATAAATTTGGAAAGTTTGAGTTAGAATAGTTTGGAAGAGCGCGAGTATAAACACAACTAGAGGCTGTAAAGGCGGACTAGTGAGTAGATGAGTTACCGTGTTCGGCGTGATGCGTTTAATGTCCCCGACAACCTCTGTAGTCTCATCTAGCCACTTGTTAGCAACCGCCTTTTTAAAACACGTAAAAGCTTCAAAATTCACGAGTGGGGTATTTACTGACGTATTTTATCTCGTAGAACAAAACGTGAAAACCTCTTAAGCTTGTGTTAACCACAGACCTTATTTCAGGCATCTAACCAAAAACCCATTCAAAAAACCCATAGACTTCGAGACGAGGGAACCAGAAGAGTAAAATGCTAAGTCATTTCCTGGTTTTAGGACTCATTCCTGCACCACTCTATGGAAACAAGTAGGTTGTTATCATTATTATTATTATTATTATTATTATTATTATTGTTGTTGTTGTTGTTGTTGTTGTTGTTGTTATTGAAACTTAGATAAATGTTAGCGTCATAGTTTAGGCTGATGGTAACTCGAAATAGGAGCCATCATTTTCCTAATTCATCACAAACTGTTTCCTTAATGGAGATAAATAGAAAATGTCAGAACTCACATATTATTCTCACCAGCTATGACGGCTCGTATTTGTGAAGAGAACAACCCTTGACCCAGAGCTTGAAGCTGGAGAAGTGACACTGATGGTGCTGCTACATGCCAGTGAATGGGAGACAGACTCCTGTGATGTCTCTGTTAACGTTAACATCTAAATGGCTTTTATATTATATTATATTAATGCTTTCAGTTATTAACCTGAAACCGTTTCCTCTCGGGTATTGTCGCCTTGATCTCCTCTTTTCATCTTTATTTCAAGGTGTTCCTAATTCAAACTCTTCCGTCTTGCAGAACAGGAAATTAACTTTTTATCCAGGAACATTCAACATTCAACATTTTTCTCTGTCAACTAATTGTACGGGGGCAATTGGAAGCATTCTGCGGGCAATTTCATTAAATGATAAAACATACTTGTGCGTTTCTAAAACTGAAAACAATACTGAACACAGTTCTACCATATTTTAAGAAAGTGACTCGTAATGAAATACTGCGACGCTGATAGCCAAGGCCTGAATTTACAGTACTGCTAGATAAAAATGCAGAGAGCAATTTAAATGTGTATATTGAATTAAATGAATTAGAATCACACGACAAGAAAAGCCCACATAGTTTCAACTACAGAGGAACAAAATCTCTGCTTCCACTCGGGCTGGCTCTTATAGTTCATTCAAAACTCCAGACAGAAAAATCATACTCATACTTTTGGGGGGATTTTGGCCCCAAGCAACTGCTATTTTTTACATTTCAGACAGTGCTCTCCTGCTTCTGCCCACAGAGGACAAGCAAATGATCATTAATACAGAACAAACTCAGGAGTAACACAATCCAAAGCTGAAATCCAGCGGTATTACTCTAAATAAGTCTACATACGTGGGACTCACGGATTTTCCGGTCTAGAGCCGCACAACTCGCAGTGGGATTCAGCAAAGAAGTTTATGTTTGGGGCGCTTTGCCCTGGAGTTTTGTGTTTTCATGTTCCCGAGATATGGGGGGGCCCCCCCCCCCCCACAAGAAAGTAGAGCAGTCAAACTTTATCTACGCCACAAAATCACACAGAATGTAGATGATTCCCTCAGACAGCCACGCTACTGCTACTTTCCTCTTAAAGAAAACAGCGGTATGTTAGCTTTAAGACGCGTATTTGTGGTGGATTTACTGTATTAAAGCGGTGAAGTGTGTTTTCTCTATTATCCGCGACCCCTGTGCTTTGACTACTGATGGAGACCAGCTCACGCGGCTACATCCAAGCCAAGTGAGCCATCATTTATGTTAAAAAATGGAGGAAGGCTCCCTGTTAAATCAATACATAAACTACCCGCGGGATCCACAGTGAAGGCGCTGGAAGTGACAGGCCGCTTGACAAATGGACAGCATGCCTCCTGCAGCCCGGCTGACTCAGCATGTTGCCCAGCGAAGGAAACAGCGATCCCCCTTGCCCCATCCTTCCCCTCCTCCTCCTATTAGTCAGACAGCTGGCTGTGTCTACCTGGGAACTGCTGATCAGAGGGTCTTAAATATCACAAAAGCAAAGAGTATGATTCATAAGAGAGATAGTCGCTCGCGGCGGCGACGCATTTCCCCGCTGCTGGGAATTCAGCCAACGGTTGAATAAACATTCCCCCGTCGGTATATCACTTTTTTGGCCACCGATGACTTTGGCAAAGAAGAGCTAAACAGTGCACATCATCAGCGCTGTCTGTCGGCCACTGAACATATTAAAAAAAAAAGCAGCGGAAAATGATCGTGTACTGCAGGTAGCATCCATCCATCAGGCCTGACGAGATCATAAATCCCCATCCATCTCGGCCAGACTGATTTCCTCTCCATCTCACCTCTAGCTGGTTATAAAATGCAGATCAACAACGTTTGCCTCTCTCTTCCTCTGCATCTCTCTCCAAGCCACCTGTTCTATCCATCATCCAGACAGCTGTTCCTCTGCATGTTCAATTTCTCTCCCTTATGCGACGCTGCCTGACCTCTTGCCCCCTCTGCGCCTGCCGACACACTCCCCCAAAGTCAGCCGACACACACCCCCCCACCAAGTCCCACATCTAGGAATTTGTGACAAAAGCCCGAGCCTCACTCAATCACATGAACAGAATTGGACTGAGATTGGATTGCCCTCCGAACTGGCTGCAAACCAGGTGGGCTGCACCCGGGACGAGAGCGCTGCGTGGCGGTACTAGGGTTCAACCGTTTCTTGAAGGCCAATATCTTTGAATTCGACCGTTTTCCTGCCAAAACAAATACATTATAAAAAATCAGTGTTTCCAGCAGAATGTTATTCTTGCCAGATGGAAAAAGCCTCTGAAACAGCATTTAGACCACGGGGACACAAAAACTATCCATTGAAACCTAAGAGAGCAAAGAACAAGAACAAAGAACAAGAAATTGTGAGGAATCCAATCAAAATGTCACGTGAGAATCAATTCAGGTTAAAGGCTTCCCACAGAAAACCAGTGCACTACTACTAGGGTTAGACTAACGTATGTGTCTAACCCTAGTACAGACACATCTAACCCTGGTACAGACACATCTAACCGTGGTACAGACACATCTAACCGTGGTACAGACACATCTAACCCTAGTACAGACACATCTAACCCTAGTACAGACACATCTAACCCTGGTACAGACACATCTAACCCTGGTACAGACACATCTAACCGTGGTACAGACACATCTAACCCTAGTACAGACACATCTAACCCTAGTACAGACACATCTAACCCTGGTACAGACACATCTAACCCTAGTACAGACACATCTAACCCTGGTACAGACACATCTAACCGTGGTACAGACACATCTAACCCTGGTACAGACACATCTAACAATGGTACAGACACATCTAACCCTGGTACAGACACATCTAACCCTGGTACAGACACATCTAACTGTGGTACAGACACATCTAACCGTGGTACAGACACATCTAACCCTAGTACAGACACATCTAACCCTGGTACAGACACATCTAACCCTGGTACAGACACATCTAACCCTAGTACAGACACATCTAACCCTGGTACAGACACATCTAACCCTGGTACAGACACATCTAACCCTGGTACAGACACATCTAACCCTAGTACAGACACATCTAACCGTGGTACAGACACATCTAACCGTGGTACAGACACATCTAACCCTGGTACAGACACATCTAACCGTGGTACAGACACATCTAACCCTGGTACAGACACATCTAACCCTGGTACAGACACATCTAACCCTGGTACAGACACATCTAACCCTAGTACAGACACATCTAACCCTGGTACAGACACATCTAACCCTGGTACAGACACATCTAACCCTGGTACAGACACATCTAACCCTAGTACAGACACATCTAACCCTGGTACAGACACATCTAACCGTGGTACAGACACATCTAACCCTGGTACAGACACATCTAACCGTGGTACAGACACATCTAACCCTGGTACAGACACATCTAACCCTGGTACAGACACATCTAACCGTGGTACAGACACATCTAACCCTGGTACAGACACATCTAACCGTGGTACAGACACATCTAACCGTGGTACAGACACATCTAACCCTGGTACAGACACATCTAACCCTGGTACAGACACATCTAACCCTGGTACAGACACATCTAACCGTGGTACAGACACATCTAACCCTGGTACAGACACATCTAACCGTGGTACAGACACATCTAACCCTGGTACAGACACATCTAACCGTAGTACAGACACATCTAACCCTGGTACAGACACATCTAACCGTGGTACAGACACATCTAACCGTGGTACAGACACATCTAACCCTGGTACAGACACATCTAACCCTGGTACAGACACATCTAACCGTGGTACAGACACATCTAACCCTGGTACAGACACATCTAACCGTGGTACAGACACATCTAACCCTGGTACAGACACATCTAACCCTGGTACAGACACATCTAACCGTGGTACAGACACATCTAACCGTGGTACAGACACATCTAACCCTGGTACAGACACATCTAACCCTGGTACAGACACATCTAACCCTGGTACAGACACATCTAACCGTGGTACAGACACATCTAACCCTGGTACAGACACATCTAACCCTGGTACAGACACATCTAACCGTGGTACAGACACATCTAACCCTGGTACAGACACATCTAACCGTGGTACAGACACATCTAACCCTGGTACAGACACATCTAACCCTGGTACAGACACATCTAACCCTGGTCGCAGTGGACCGTGATAAACTGACATTCAACAGGGTTTCCAAAACTGATCACTGTGAGCCAAGCCGAGACAAAAACACAATTTAGCGGCTTGTTGAAGAGTAGAAGCAGAATTGGGATGCCATCCAAACGTCCCATTAGTCCCTCAATCTATCATTGTTAAATGATGCGCTGGATACACACTGTGCTACCATTCATTTTGACAACAGTCAGAAGGTGGCCTTGAAGTAAACATGCACTATATGATAATAAGTCACCCAGCCCCCCCCCCGCCCCCCCCCCTCATACAGTGAACTGCATTTCACGCAAGGTTTGCTCTCAAAGGACCCAACATCTATCTCCCCTTCCAGTTTCAGGGCCTTCTCCCGCGGTGCGCTGTAGTTTGCCGTAATGAGTCTATTTATGGTACCCGGTGAGTCAAGGTGAACAGCCAATCAAATACAAAATACCGCTAGTCGCCGGGCTGAGCCTTGGGCCAAGGATGTGTTTATCTCATAAAGCAATAGCTGTATGCTTTGCTAGGCAGCGCGCCATCGCCAACACGGGCAAATGATGTGTTGCTCCGCTCCAAAATGGGCGGCTGAAAAACAACTTGCGGGGAAAAGATGGTAGTCAAACACAAAGCCCAGGCCTCTTCGCGCACGCCACGCTCCTTCTTCTCTTTTTTTTTTAAGAGCAGGGAGAACAAGAGGCTGGGTGAGAGGTCAGTGGAGGCAGAGAGGATATACATGCTGCGACCGGTAGCAGCGAGGTTACAGGTGGAATTCACTTCACAATGTAAGCTGATAAGAAACGGGAGCTCAGTTTATTGCTTGCGTGGGAATGGGAGGGTGGGCTCTTTGTATTTGGTTTGTAAGTGCAACACGGTTTTCTTTTCTCCGCTGTTTTTTTTTTTTATCACAGATATTCTTGTTTGTATAATCTCTTATTTTTTGGAAAGGTAACAAAAGAGGCTTTTTGTTTCCATGACTCACTGGGTCTACCTCTTTCTTTTTTTCCTTTCCTGCTCTCTCTATTCCCCCGTGTCCCTCTGCCATCCACCCATGAACCCCTAATTACCGTATTAGTGCTGACATGGACAGCCACTGTACATCACATCGCTGTCTCTTTTGATCACGCCCGGGTGTGTGTGTGTGTGTGTGTGTGAACATGTGCACGTACATCACATCGTTTTTTGCCTCTTTTAATCACACAGTGTGTGTACGTGTGCGCGCATGTGAGTGTGTGGATCATATCACTTTGTCTCGTCCAATTACGTGTGTGTGTGTGTGTGTGTGTGTGTGTATGCAGTACGTGAACTTCTAAACAGAATGAGGTCAGCAGGAGAATGCAACTAGACAAGTCTCTCTGTCTCTCCCAGCATCTCTGCACTGGACCAGTCTGCCTTTGTCTCTCACACAAACTGGGAGGCCCGTTCCCCCCCGCGGGGAGGCAGGAGTACAACACGTGCATTAGACCCCATAACATCATTTATAGCAGGCCCACACTCACACACTCCCACACAAATGGCTTTCACCACAGAGGTGCCCCATTAGCATTAGCCGTAAAGGGAATACAGCACAGAGGCTAAGAGATAGACAAGGAGAGAGAGAGGGAGAGAGGGAGGGAGAGAGAAAGGGAGAGAGGCTGAACAGAGACTTTAGTGCTATAGTAAATCTAAGGGGCAACTCAAGCTTGCACCAAGGACGAAATCCTCTGCTAGTCTTGTTGTATTTCTGTGTATATCTCAGTAAGTGACAGGAATCCATTGACTCCCAGGCTGTTATAATTGGGGGGGGGGGGGGGGGGTCTTGAGGACAGCCCTGCTATTCTCTTTTCTCTCTTACAATGTTCAGAAAGATAAAGGCTGGGCCTTATCCTTCATTGTATTATTAAATACTGCAACTGCATTCACCCTTTGTTTGCTGTGAACTCATGTCATTTCCATTGCAACAATTTCCCTGTTTTTTGGGGATTCAGGGTTGTGCCGTGGAGAGCACAGAAACCCTGAACATATTGCAGAATTTAATTATAATATTTGTCTATTTTTTTAATTTTCCTATCAGTTAGGGCTTGTTGCTGTTACTGGCATAGCACTCGTTACTGATAGTCATTATACTGACTTTTAAGTCAAAGTACAAGAGTGTGATGCCTTTCCTTTAGTGACTTTTTTGGATTCCCCCCATGACTTGGTTTTGCTGCAACACTGAAATGCTGATTTGTTTCCGTGGGGTGCCTGCTCCGCACTGCAGAGTTTGACAGTGCAACGCAAAGAGTGTAAATTGCAGCACAGCAAATATGTTATGATCTCAGATCAGGACAATCATTTTACTGTGTGTACCGCCTGTATATGCACAGACAATGTGGTTCAAATGTACTACTTACTCTTAGGCGCTATTGTGCTGTAAATATGCTACAATCTGTGGTACTATATTGCCAGATATGAAATCTGCTGCACACCATTATTGAGTTCTTTCCTATTATAGATGGTGAAATAGATTCATACATAAAAATCAGCTTTCGATAATATTCCTGTAGCTAAAACGCAGTAAATTGTAAAATAAAGATGAGGACCTGACTTTTAACAGGCTTTGGAATCAATTTTTACAATGTATGGGTGTGATTTATTTATGTACAATAACAGTTACACATCTGTATAATATTGCAATATGCAATTTAGCAGGAATGTACTGCTGTTTTTTCCTGTTCATGATTTTTTCCCCCCACAGCCTTCTCTACATATTGAAATTAATTAGAGGGCAAAGACAATGACTGTCTGACTGTCAGCCACAAAACGACCATAAGTGAATTCAACTATTATCTATCTGCTCAGCACTAGCTCTGGCTCACTGAGTGGTGAAACGACATTTGGAGAGGCTTACAGGGTTTATATATACGTAACGTGTTCTCCCGTTCATAGGTAGCTGGCAATTAGGACGTTGTAAAAAAAAAAAAAAACTTCTATGACTCATCTTCTTGGCAAGCAACATATGGTAGGAGACCTGGGGGATTGTTTTGTGCATCGTAGGATTTCAGTGCAAGATGATCGCGTCCCTTTCCAAAGCCTCAGAGTCTCAGCCTTGTCATGCTGCCATTTTCTGGAAAGACAGACAAACGATAAGGACGGACTTAAGACATTTTCCAATCAGGGTTCTTGGAGCTCAGCCACCTTGACATTCAGTGGGTATGTATGAGAAGCACACACACACAGCACACAGAAAAAAAACATACACTCAAGAGCACACACAAACACACACACACACAGCTGTATGTGTGAGCTGGTGGCTAGCTACTAGAGGGGCCGACCTCATCCAGCTGCAGTGTTTAGTGCTGTGGAGCGGCTGGAGGCACATAAGCCGTTAACAAGTTAAAGTGAAAATGTTTTCTGGCAGACGAGCGGCGCCCTCCTCCTCCTTCACACTTTACCTAGCAGCAGGTCACAGTACACCTCCTCCAATAACACATCCAACCTGGCAACCGCCAACCGCGCAAACACACGCTGCATACACACACACACGCGCGTGCACTCACCTTTGACACATGCACAAAATGTGCGGCCATGCGTGCCGACGCACACGCAGCCTCATACTGCGCCGAGGCTGCTCTGAGGGAAATTACACGACCGAGCAGCACGATATGAAGAAATAACCAGAAGTAATACAAGGAATAATTTATGTCCAAACCACTCGGCGACGGAGCGGTGGCTTTACTCGTTTTGCTGTTGCAATAAGCTTCAGGTGTGCTGGGCGGTGCTGTGCTGCACTGGTGAATTGCAAACTGTTTGTATCTCTAGAGAAACCACATTTGTCAGGTCACGGATCAGCCGTGTTTGTTAGTCACCCTCCTTTACGTCTCACTGGAGTTGTGAGTGTGTGTGTGTGTGTGTGTGTGTGTGTGTGTGTGTGTGTGTGTGTGTGTGCTGTGCGTGTCTAAGTGGCAGCCTTGCCAGCCACGGCTGCAGCCTGGCGGTGGCCCACAACGCTGTACCCGAGTGCCAGCAGTGCTGGATGGCAGCGCAGACCGAGCAGCTTTAGACAACATGGAGAGAGAACAGAAAAACACAAACTAAAGCACAAGTAGGCCAGCCTCCCAGGGAGCCTCTCTCCTCCTGCCTGTCCTCTCCTGTCCTCGTCCTCCCCCTGGTTCAGTCGCACATCATCTGCGGGGCTCAACATGAGTTTTCAGTGTAAGCCACCACATCCTCGGTGATGGAGACCGCAGAGCTCAACACACAGCGATGAGAGTCCTTCTACTCCGACACAAACACACAACACATACTGACGGCTGCTGGGGTGTGTGTATGTGTGTATCTGTGTATGTGTGTGTGTGTCTATGTGTATGTGCATCCCTGTGTCCAATCTGCCTATATGTTGCCTGTGTAAGCATATACAAGTGTGTGTGTGTTTGCAGGGTTGTTGACTAGTTGAGTTGTTTGGAAAATGGAAGGCATCAGCAAAACCATCTGCACATGAGCGAGGAGTGGTGGGGTAATAAAGTGAGTTAGATGAAATCTTAATGGCCCCCTTCACCTTTATTAATGGCTATGGGAGCCGGATCCTGCACTTGGGTTCGCTGCCGTAATAACACATGTAGCTCTGTGCGAGAAACCCCCCCCCCCCCATCAGCCTCTCCCTGCCTAACGGCCTGGCTGAGTGACTACTCAAATGCACGCACACAGAAGGTTCCCGGTCTGTTTTGTCCCCTTCACTGTACTGCATGTCGTACTGTACCTGACTGTCTTTGCAGCTTGCCTGTAAAAAAAAATGAAAACCAAGCGGTGCATTCTTCCCCCAACACAGACCTGTCGTGCTACAATCACACAAGCAGCCACTTATTAATATCTCCCTTTCAAATGCTAATTCTCCCTCATACATAAATCATAACTCCAGAGGTAGCTGGTATACTGTAGCAGTTTTTTTTGTTTTTTTTAAGAAATTGTTGGGGTCCAAAAAGCCTGCTAGCTGCAATAAAGAATGAAAAGATCCCGCGACGTGCATGCATACTGAGCAGCCCAGGAACTTCTGGAGGGGGCCAATTGTGTTGCTCCAAGTTTCTAACAAGCTAACAGGCTCTCTTTGACTGGGTGTTAACCAGAGTCTTTCACATAGTACAGGTCCCCTCTAGGTGTGACTAGAGGTGTTTCTGTTAAATCGGTCATGGCAGGGGTTCCCAAACGTATTCATATCAAGGACCCCCCCGCATGGATCCACATTAGACCACCGACCCCCATTCGATTTTCCCCAAAGCATCCCCATAGAGCTGTCCACGCTGTAGGTGGCAGTGGTAACAGGGTGGAGAGTGAAACCTGTGATCAGAACTGCCATTCTCATACACCGGGATTAGTTTCAAAAGGAGTGAAATGACAGTGAGATTAATGCTGGGGCCTCCTGGTCAGTGAGCGGCCTGCCAGCCTCATGCCACTGCCACAATCACTTTGGTAACTTTGATGTCTGTCTGGCATGCCATGCTGCATGATGCACCCCCAGATCACTGAATGAATTATTTGGATTGCAATGCACATCATTACCCCAAGCGCCTATTTGCTAAGAATTTGACTCAGGGGGAAAGCCAATGCCTCAGTGATTATCTGGTACTGTCATTCAAGTTACCGTATATGGTATATACAGCATGTATATGACTGCAGTGCTTCATGGAGGGGAGCTGATTCAATAAATAGCTAAATAGCTAAACAAAACTTCAAAATCCATCTCTATCAGCTTCTGTGAACAAAGTGGAACAATGACAGATGACTGACGAGATATTATTATTGAGTCAATTAAGCATCAGCCCTGCACTGCAATAAAAAACACCCATCATAACAGGTGATTTAATCTGACAGCCTTATTTTTCTTAAAACAAATGATAAAATCTGCCATAATAATTTCACTTGTCAATGATGCAAATCAAGAATATTCTTGAATCAAATGACATGTTCTTGATGTTAGTGCGGTGATTTACTTTATTCTGCCTGGTGTCAAGATACTGACTCTTCCTTGACAATTCCTGAAACTGCACTGGAAACAACTGTAATTATCTCATCCCTGAGGCAGAATCTTTCTTTTAGATATTTCTTCCGAATAGATATCTGGCCATTCCGCCTGCTCTTTGCTTTTCACTGTGATTACATATTTGTACACTCACTGAGGGCTACGCCACGGCCATAGCGCCAAACACCTCGCCATAGCCAAGTGACGCCCCACGCTTTCACCCACATGTGATGGACATGGGCTGCTCTGTACCTGCCAGGAGCTGGACGGGATCTCGGCGAATTTGCCCAGTCCCCCGAAGGTGTAGCATCTGTACATGTGATCCAGAGACTCCGAGCAGTGCCACAGCAAGCCGAAGCTCACGGAGTCCTTGTTGTTGTTCTTCACATGGTCCCTGACAATCCAGGCTGGAGATATGAAGCTGAAACTGCAGACGGCGACCAGAGCGGAGGACAGGAGCACCCAGAAGCAGCCCACACAGCTGAACATCCTGGCAGCGTGGGGCAGAAAGCCCGGAGACAGACCCAGATCAACCCCAAACCTGGCTTCTTCTTCTTTCTTCTCCCGGTACAGGAGCGAATGCATTGGAGCTCACGCCTTCAGTGGAGACCTCAACTTCAGCTCCTGGCCAGCACTACATCAGCGAAAATGGGCAAACAGTCAACAATTTGATATCCGCAGCGGCAGCCCTGTGTGTGCGTGTGCGTATGTGCGCGTCCAGAACATCGGGTCCGGGTAAATAAAACACTGAAATAACGTCCCAAACACATCAGCACCTTAGAATAAAATAAAGTACATATAGCTAATCAAGTGATCCGCGCGTCCACTCAGGCTGAAAACATGCCCAAATCTGACACATACGCACAAGGTACTTGGCACACCCAAAAACTGAGATGCGCAATTGTCATTCCAGTGCTGGTCTCAGAGCAGTTTATTCCGACACGAATAACACGTCCCGGACTGGGTGGTGGCGCTGGGCTCCGCTATTGGTCTGCAGACACTTGGGTTTGCTCAACACGGACAGGAGTGCACTTTGTGTTTTAGAAATAGTGCGTCTGGACCAGCGTCAAGCAAGCCAGGATTGATAAAAACAGAACTTCCGGGGGAAAACTTTCAAAATAAATGGCTGCTTGATGAAGGCGCTTCAATGTGTTTTTGAGTCAGCGGTGCCCCAAAGGGTCCTTGAGGGACTTCCAGGGGGTCCCCAGAAAAATAAGGAATTATTTAATTAGGCTATAATTTAATTCACTAGGAATTAGTCCAATTACAAAAAGCATAAGACTAACTATTCAAATAATATGTTCTCACTACTATTATCTCCCAAGTGAAGACAGTTATACGATTCCATTGTAAATTAAAAACAGCAAAAAAAAATCTTCCTTATGGGGGTTCATTGTCTACAGGCTAGGTCACACCAGACAATTGGACCATCCGGGGATGGAAGGCCACTCCGTCCGACAGTTGACCCAAACTATCATGAACAGGCTCCAGACTGAAGACTTTGGCCTTTTGACAAGATATTATTTTTGACTTTGTCGGGCCTAGTCTGGTCTGGCTCGTGTAGTGAAGCTCTTGAAGTGGTCCAAGACTAACCAAGACTGAAATCGAAGCATGATAGTTTTCAGTAGAGATGATAATGTGTCTATAGGGGTCTGTGGCAGGAGAGCTCATTTTAGTAACTTTTATTTTGAAAGTATTGTTCCGGTTTTACCCTGTTTATTTGGCTAGCTTGACGCAGCTGGAGTCCTGCCGCACCGGTCCTTCTCTTCATAAAAACGGCGGTAACGCAGCATTGTAATAAAAACAATGTAAATGTTGAATAGATGTTCTTTGTTTGAATCCCTACGATGAAATGTCATTTTTTACGCCTAGCAACATAGTTCTTGGACAGCTAAGTTACATAAAAGTAGCAATATGATAAGTGATTTTAGCGCATTAATATTTGTAGTAACTGTTACGCGATCACAGGTGTTGCTCGGTTATTTTAACAACGGCTTCTAAAGCCTGTCAGCCAATCAGAACAGAGGGCCGGGGCTGTCTGATGGGCGTAGCCTCCCCATTGCCAGGTGGAATGCTGACGAAACCTGCTAAGGCTTCGTACTCAGCGAAAAGCCTTTATGGTTGAGAAAGCAATATGTGACACGCTTACTGCCTTTATTAAGTTAAAGTCAGGCGTATGTGCGAGAGGATGCACCTTTCCAAGTTCCACCAAGTTAAATTCAAGATGTTTTAAAGCCACTTAGAGTGAAGCATGGGGTTAATTGAGTTTCAGGATGTCTAGACATACGCCAGAGCTGCCGATTTGTTGGTTTTATTTTTTCTGTGGGTGATAATTTATCAATATGCTCTTTACTCCTCATCAATAGTTCATTTTACACCCAACATTGCATTATGGTCAACATCGCCCCCGCCTGGTCAAAAAAATAGGACGGGCATCTGAAAACATAGAAAACATCTTAAAATAAACTTTATGAGAAAAGATAAAATGTCTCTAAACATAACACATTTCAGTACATATTGCATCAAAACCATGCTTAACTACAGCCTTCAACTGGCCTATGTCAAACAGAAAACAAATGAGGACAGACACAAACAACAAGCATTTCATAATATATGTATTTAAATCAAACACCATTTAAATATATTATAGATTAAGTACACATACATGTCAGAAAGCATTAGTGGTACATAGTACCAAAAGTCTTTTCTGGTTCTTTTCCACGTCTCAGTAAGGCTCCAACGAAATAAAATTGTTATATTCACTGAGTACACTTTTCCAGTTGAACAGTCGTCATTGAAATTCGCTTCAATGATGCATACAAAAAAAGACAAGGATCACCATAAAAAAGGACTAACGTTAATATATGGGGTCAACCAGAAATCTACACATATATATATATATACACATATATATATGTATAGAACATTTAGGAGTTTCCATCACAACTGTAGCACTTCAGTTCCTTAGGGAGTATTTCTTCTTCTACGCTCTGTAAAGAATAGACAAGGTGCCAGGAGGTTGCTACAGGTGGGTGGCCAGACCGGGGCATGAATCGGGTCCTTTCTAGTTTATCACTATCACATTGGAGATAGGCCGTTCTACAGTACCCAAATGGCCAATGTAAGACAGCTCACATCAGTGACCAGCCGACAAAAAAAACGCTCCAGGCAGGCTGGGGAAAGCGTGTGCATATGCAAAAACTGTACAATGCCCCGAACTGGTGATTTTCATCTACTTGAACCGAACATGGCTGACTCTTTAGGGGAGGATTCATCTAAAAACAAGGAATGGGTGTAAAAGGCAGGGGGGGGGGCGGGGAAGGAGGATGTGCGACGAGGGAGCGAGGACAACTCAGTCTTCTACGGGTCCCACATAAGATCCTTTCTTAGACAGCACGTTTACAGAGGTGCAGTGATGCTGCTGCTCCTCGCGTCAGCTTTCTCTGCATCACTGAGTTTTTCTTCCCCAGGGAGTTCCTTCTGGAAGTCTGATACCACTCTGCGAGCATTTCGCTTTGCTTTTGGTCTTCACACATGTACCTTCATAGTGTTATGGAGTTGGAAGAGTGGAAGGTGCTGTATTTCAAGTTTTCCATTAGTCCACGTGTGCACAATCACACACATTCACACACACACACACACACACACAAACAGACACACACACGGTGATTGGGGATAAAATGCCTTCTTTCTCAGAGTAATGCAGTTCATTGCAGGCTGAGGCGCGTGTCCAGTCCATCACTGGCTTGGCCAGGGTCTGGTTCGCCCGCCCAGCAGGGAGTGACAGTCCTTTGGTTCCTCAGCGGGGTCATAACTGCAAGCAGACAGAGAGGACACTTTCAGAAGAAGTGTGCTAAGTCATTCCACAGCTATTAACACGCGAAGAGACGGTTGGTTGCTATACGGAGGACAGGAGGGGGCTTGTCTACCTTGGTGGCCTTGCCAGGGCTGTCATGGTGTGCCTGGTGGACGACATCGTTGACAATCATCTTGGCGATCTTCCATGCCATCTCCTCCTGGGCCTAAAAAAAAAAAAGAAAGAAAGAATGACAACCTGAACCGTCAGAAATACCGTACGCTTTATGACTCTTGTGAGCTTTTTATTTTTATTTTTTTTTAAAGATTTTGGCTTTTGGATTCAAACACATGGCATGAATCATTCTAAGCATCTTATCCTGTTGTCTCACCTCATCCGAGTTGCCTTGGACCCATTTCTTCATGGCCAGAGAGAACATGGAACCTGAGCGGGAGAGGAGAGAGAAGGCTGAGTGAGCACAAATCATAAACTGCAGTGTATTACCTTTACCCCAAACTATATGCACTACAGGCTAATCCGACTTACTCCGTAAAAGTCAAACTGAGTTAATCCTGACATATTTCAGTACTCATCACTTTCTTAAAATCTCTGCTATGAGATATGGATGACATTTCCTTTGTTGGCTTGCAGCAACTATATTAGTGAGGGACAATCACCTGCCTAGCTATCTGGGCCATGGAGTCTAGCTGGAAATGTACCATGTTTTGTCCCCGTCATCCCAGATATGCTATTCTAGTCCCAGAGAAGGTCCTCTAGGACATAATAAATTATGAATTTCTTTTATATTGTTATCCTTCCCTAAGATCTAAGAGTAGTGGATACTGTTTTTTTGTAGGGCAAACATCTTACATATTTTAGAAGGCTATGAGCTATTAGGAGAATAGAAGCAGCCGCTGGATGAGATTATGGATGGAGTAGATGCTCTTCAACCGAAAGGAGAAAGAGATAAAAAGAGGGAGACGGAGTGAAGGGCGAGACTCGGACAGAAAAGTGAGACAGAGAGAAGCTAGACAGGCAGAAAAAAAAGACAGGGAGACGACTGTGCATATCGTGCCTTTGGATTTCTTCACATCCGGCTCCGGTTCGGCCTCCCTGATAAACTGGCCCAGCTCATTCACCTTGCCAAACGTCATTCTTCTGAGGACAAGGGACAAATAAAGACAGCAAATAGGACAGCACTGAGCCCCAGGCAACAACAGGCTATACAAACACCCTATATACTATATGTGTGTGTGTGTGTGTGTGTGTGGAGCTGGCATTTCAGCGGAAAGACAAACAAATCTAGCTTGGAGTGCAGCTATACAAATATTTGTGTACAGCACTTTCCAAAACACAGTTACAAAGTGCTTTACTAGTGAATAAATAAAGACAAAAGAGAAAATCAACAGTAAATACAAAAAACTACAGTAAGCAAGGCAAACAACATAAAAGCAAAACATAAAATTGGACAGCAAAGACAATTAATAGAAGACCATTACATAAAAAGGTGATATAGATTCAGCCAACCAGGTCATAGTTTAAGTCATGTCATGATTTTCCAGTCTGTTTACCCATGGTGCAGTCAAGGGATGATAGATTGACGAGACTCACCCAGCGTAGGGCCGCTGGTACAAGGACTCTGGGTCCAGGCTGGCAACGTCTACCGTTATCGCCTCATCGAAGTTCTTCAGGATCTTCACCGCCGCCTTTTTGGTACCTTGCTGTGTCGAACATAAGATGCACTGAAGGTTTAGCAGCATCAACATAGTTTTGTTAGTAAAGATTACTAAACGACAGCAACCACGTCGGACCCTTCAGCGGGAACAACGTATTCCTTAGTCGTCCAAGGAGAAGGTACAGGGTCTAAATGTCAGGAGGCAGCGGTGTATCCCCGGAGGTCCTGAACGTACCGGGGTCGAGGGTTACCTGAGTTTGAGATCCCTCGCTGGAATTTGAACTTGACCGGTCGCTGTCCGCGGCGGGACCCGCCCTGACCCGGAGTGCTGGTGCTCACAAACTCATCCGCCCGCACCGAGTGGATGAGGTCATTCAGGTATTTGTAGTAAAGGTTGCTAGACAGGAAGCCAAGCATGTAGACCTGGCAGAAGACAAAATGCGGTGAACTCTGTTAGAAAATAACGAGACAAAAAGGTCTGCTTTCGTCCTGACATTAGCGTTGTACCGGTAGTTTGATAACACTATATGTCAGCGATTTGCAATACAAGCCTTCAAGAAGATCATATAAAAGGTCAAAGGAACAGTTCAAGCAGAAAATATTGAAAATACCAATGAACTGACACGACTGTAACCTTAAGACATTTAAAATATCAACTTCTTTTTATAACAAAACAATATTTTAAAAGGGGACATTACTGAATTCTGGCTTCCTATTTCCACAGAGGATCAATTAGAAACGATAGAAAAGGGGACTAGCAGAGGATTTTCTGGGGATCAGGAATCAGATTTCTGCCTCTAAATTGTAGTAAATTGTACTAAATTATAGTCTCTTTATAAAAAAGGAGCCCTCCCAGCTCTACATCTTCATGACATCAGAGAACAGTCTTGTTATTCTGCTCTTTATCTCTGAAAGAGATAAAAGTTTCCATTCACAAATGTTCATCTGAGTGGTACTGCCCTTTATTTCCAAGTATTTTGTCCTTTTTGATGAATAACGGTTGATAAACCGAACTGAATTGGACGTCCTCTGTGTGCAGCTATCTACGGTGTATCTGACCTTCTCCATCGTTGTCCAGGCCTGTCTGAGAGGAGTGGTGAAACAGTCGGGGAGGGGCCCTCCCTCTCGGCAGATATTGGACTCTATCTCCATCCGCACAGAGTCGCCGAAGCCCAGAGGGTTGGTGGCCTGGAGTGAGAAATACCTGGAGAGGACACAGTATGAACATGCAGTGTATCCAGGATCACTACACTGAAACAAGTTGAATTGCACTGGAAACAAGTGAAACTCTCATCTCATTGACGTGTGTGTTGGAGGACAGAAACAGAGATGTCCTACTTGTCGTAGAGGATCATGGCATCGTTCTGTGCCTCCTGGCCGTCGTACTGGCCCTTCTTAGCTGCTAGCTGGTCCTGGAAGTTGTCTGCTGCCAGCCAGAACTGGAGTACATTCACCGCCTCCTCCTTCTCCATGTACTGGGCAAAAAAATAGATCACGAAGGACGTTTAAAATGAGATTCAATGTGCACTATTCTCTTAACTTCTCAAAGAGATTTGTGCTATATCTTGGTTATATACGGTATATGGGGCAATAAGTGGATAGGGATTTGTGCAGTATCTGTCTTGATTTATGTGCTGTGTATGGGGGAGGATGTAGAATTTAATTGTTTATTGCTTCCTGTGCCAAATGCTGACATGTATGGGGGATGGGGATGGACACAGTGTTAATTAAGACTTCTGGGTCATGTGTTGCTAATATGTCAATAGTTTGGGTCACTGTACATGAGGGGAAACAGCATTGATTCTTTACTAGCTTTTATCATCATGTTTTGCTCCGCTGCTTACTGTGTTCCTAGTTTGCTGCTGCTTTGACAATTGAAATTCCCTGTGGGATTAATGAATGAATGCATGAACAAATAGATAAATAAATAAACTATCAAACTATAAAACTAATAAATAAGCTGCCACAAATAGAAACCTTTGGGAAGAGCCGGACCCACTAACCTCAGAGAAGTAGAAGAGAGCCGACTCGCAGAATAAGATGTCCGCCAGGAACACAGAGCCGCTAGTCAACACTTCAATCTGGTATTTACAGAAATGATGGCTCCGCAGGAATTCGCTAAAGTGCCTGGGAATTAAAGAGCGAGCGGGAGAACAAAGATAAACACGCAGCTGCTGTCAGGTGTCAAAGTGGGAGAAATGACAAAGCCAAAAGGAGCTGAGGCTTTGATCTTTGTTTTTGAAACCCTGCCGATGGGGCAACCCCGTCATAGGAGCAGTAACTCATCTAAGAAAACGAACAGACGGAGACTCACTGTTGTTCCAGGATGGTGACGGCTACCGACTGTGCGATGACAAAGCAGTTTGGGTCCACCAGCCCGTCCTCTCCACATATCTTAGCTTCACAGAGGAGAGACGGACATATTCAGCATGTATTTAAGAGGGATCATTTTCAGTTGTAGTCACACCATTTTCTCAGTAATGACTGTAATTAGAGACCAAAACATGAGAAAGCTCCTACTGGGATGAAAGTACACACATTACTACATGATACTCTTGATGTTTACTCATTTAAACCAATTAAGACACCTTTAATCAATTAAACCCGTCTATTAAGCCCCAAAATAGCTTTGGCCAACATGCAGCAACATGTAATGTTGTTTCTTAGAACAGATAGTCCATAAAGTTATATTTGGAATAGTCATGGAGGATCTGTATTTTACCAACTATGTCGTTTCTGATCTGTTCTGTGATGGGGATGGGCCTGGCAGCGTCTGGAGAGATGTACTTGGTGAAGATGTTCACTGCATCTCTTTCTATACCTGAAACACAAAGTGATGATTACCCAGAGATCATACAAGAGAAGAGCGTCCTCCTCCAACTTGATTCACCCTATTTGCCCAAATTAATTTCAGGTGTTAGGATATGGTCACTGGAGAATCATAATCGCAGCGCACAGGAAGTGAATGGAAACTTGGAAAGACTCCAATAAAACTTTCTCCTAAGTCATCCTGAGCAAGCTCATCATAAAAGATGCTCTACATCACCTCAACCCCCAACAGCCACGAAGAAGAAGAAATGTAGGTCGGAGGAGTGCACAGTGTAGAATTGAATTGAAGTTTCAAAAATTCAACCAGTTATCTCTCGTTGCCACTTGAGGCCACCAAAGTACCTAGAGCAGCTTTAACCGTCAATTCAAAGAGAGTAGCCATTCACAATTATTTTTCAATATATCTTTAACAAGGCTGTTGTTCGATGTGATGAAAGTCTACTTCCTGAATTCAAAACATAAATACAAATGATAAGACGGATGATAGACTGGCTCCGTCAGGCCGACTCACTCTTCATGAGTTTGTCAGAGAGGTCTCTCAGAGCGTTGTTTGCCTGCATCTTGAAGGGGGTCCCTGTCCTGGAGGGGGCCTGCCGGCTGGGGGTCTCTGCTCGGGGCGTGCCGGGTCTCTGGCCTGCCTCTGTGCTGAAGGAGTCCCGGCGCTCCAGCTGCACCGCGAGGCCCTCACTGCTACCGTGCTGGGGGCTCGGAGTGAGGGACCCGGGTGTGTAGGGCGGGACCTCCGTGGGCTCTGTGCCGTCCGGGGAGGCGGGGACGGGTTCGGCCAGGGAGCTGTGCTTGACAGAGTTCAGACTGTGCGCTCGGACCCGTGACCAGCTGGTGGAGCGGAAACTCTCTGCTTCCAGCCAGAAGCGAACCAGGTGGTCGGCGCCCTGCTGCTCCATGAACTGGAGGTAGTAGGGCATCGCCACGGTGTCCCGCAGGATCTGGTCCACCGTCTTGGACAGCCGAGAGCGGGTGTCTTGGGACAGATAGTTCACACTGGAGCGCCCTGGATCACACAAACACACATTTTCACATTTTCAACTGAACTGTTCTGAAACTAAATTGAAATTAAAAGGCAGTTTAAGAAAATTGACACCTTGAAGTTATTATAATTATTAATTAAAAAGAGTGCATTCATTATTCTCAATGAAAAACAAAATCCCTCACAAATGCACTTATCCATCCATCATTAAGCAATCCAACAGCTTAGTTAGCTTCACTCTAGATGTAACCAACGGCAGATCCATCATTGTGAGAGCCGTGGCAC
The DNA here is from genome assembly GCA_034670405.1 of Hoplostethus atlanticus. Lineage (NCBI taxonomy): Eukaryota > Metazoa > Chordata > Actinopteri > Trachichthyiformes > Trachichthyidae > Hoplostethus > Hoplostethus atlanticus. The sequence continues at coordinate 1,118,051 of JAXDDX010000073.1, read as the reverse complement.
ACATTTTAAATGACGTGGTTTTCACACTGCCCTAGGTCTCAGTGTGCTCTCAATTGTTGGTTGTGTAAAATGGAACACATTTGAGATATATAACATACAGGGTTTTGTGACGTTCATATCCAACCATAAAAAGGAAAAGTAGAATTATTTTGAATGCTCAAGCTAGAGAACTTCAAGTTAGGCTTCTGCTCCGAAATGACACCGTGTGCAGGTTTCCCCCACGTTTGCTTTTTACTCACACCATTTTTCATCTCCACTGAATTAAACCAGATGCTCATTAGGAGGAATATCTGTAGATGGGAGCTGGGACATGAAGTGAAAGATGAAGACTCCATTTTCTGGGTTTCATTTCACTGCCCCATTTTAAACAGAAAACTTGGCTGGGATAAGGGGCGGATTTGTGCTGAATATAAACTCCTGGATGTTTGTTTCAAAGTGTGTTGTGGGCATTTCTTGCTCCGCCTGCGTCTAAAAGGGGGCTATGCAATTTCACAGATGATTTAGCCCAGATAAGACTGAGACTGACACATTTTCAGAATCACGCCTGGACAGCATCTGTCAGTGTGTTTCTTGTCATTCATGCGTGCACAGCGCGAAATGGTTAGCAATGACTCTGGCATCCACAGCAACCTTTGACAGTCAAATCACACCCGACTCGAACTCGAGCAGCGTGGCAGCGTGAGACGTTCTCCAATCAGATGAAGTGGTGCTCTAATATATAACTACACGATATAAGACAACGTAACAACGTCTGGGATCGTGTAGAATTTGAATTCTGCCTGAAAAGACAGAGGCAGAAAGACAGCAACTATAAAACACACACACCCAGAAAACAAACAACCAATGAGAGAGCATGGGTTGAAGTTTCTTTGTGTTGTGATCTTTGGAGACAAGATAGTGCTTCAAGTGCTGTCACACTGCGAGAGATGCTTATCAATCAGCCTCTTCACATTTCTGGAGGATCACACAGTCTAAGGCCACCTTAATACTGAAGACTGTCACCACAACCAGGGCAGCACGTCTGCCTCGTTTGCAGTCTTTCAGAGTCTAAGTCTGTAATGCTCTGTCTAGTCTATACTCCTTCAACCTCTACCGACTGACACCCAGTAAAATCACATGATCACATTATGGTTCTCACCGCTAGTCAACTACTACTTAGAACAGCCCGATGACTTGTAAAAATGAATTGTTAACTCACGCTGGGGCTGTTGGGCTGTGGTATCAGTTCTTGGACACACTGCCGTGGCTGCCTACTGGTTGACACTGAACCTCCCTGGCTCTCTAGCTCCTCTCTAGCTCCTCTCTAGCTCCTCTCTAGCTCCTCTCTCTTCCTAGTAAAGCGCCCGCCATTGAACCACTGGAGCCCAGTGTAGCTGTCATTCAAAATTCCCGCCCAGACCTCAATGCTGCGGCACAGGTTCCTCCACCCCTGTCTGACTCATCCCAGCCGTTCTCGGGAGGACCTGCTCTTACAGGTCCTGCCACCGCTGTTGTTAAACAACACATAGTCACCAACCTCATATCATGACAGGATCTAATTTCACAGCATTTCGGGGAAATGGGCAGGAGGTTTTTTTTCTTGACCCTGTGACCACATGAGAAGAGAGACTCCGACTTAGGCTTCATTCGGAAAGGCTTTTGAAGGTTTGAGTGCTGGTCAAAAGGCTAACTGATGCATGAAGCCGTGCGAGTGCCTCACAGGATTAACCAAGGACTGCTTGCCGCTTGCACGAGCCACTCGGCAGTTTAAGCCATTTCAGCAGCTGAAGCCCCAGTGTCCACTAATGTTACAGTGTCACACAAGTAAGACAGCAACACATTAATGGGAAAGAACTCTGAGAAAGCTCGTCCACCCCAAGATAATCCCCATGAAATAGGGGGTTATGATGCATACTTTGCACATGCTGTATATTTCCTCATTCTCTTATTTACACATTTATTGTAATTTGTCATTTATTTTCTTTGCCTCTGTGTGATCGATTATTTCACCAAAGTTTAATCTAATCTAATACAAATAGGAATAGCATATCCTAGCATTGTAAAGTTACTATTATCAGTGTAAACAATATACAACACATGAATGCAGGCTCCGTACCGAGATCGCCAAAGTGCGCAGCCTCCATGTGGCTGGGCTGCTTCTTGAGGATGGCAGTGCGGCCGCGGGCGAAGGAGTCCATGTTGGCGGAGATGGCGTTGATCGCGACGTGGCTGGGCCCGGCAGCTTCCTGGATGGCATGGTGGTTCCTCAGTCCTACCGATGGAGAGTGAGGGCTGACTGGAGCTGGGGCTGCGGAAGAGAAGATCAATTAGGCAACACCTACAAATAAAAGGCTGAAACTTGAACGTACAACATCAGTGCGACTTGTATGAAAAGGCTCTTTGACTAAAGTAAAGGTCTTTGAAAGAGCACCCAGTTGGTGTACAGAGGCTCGGGGTCTCAGAGAGGTTAGAAAAGACAGACTGCTCAGTGTTTGTTTGAGTGCGTATGGGTTTCACTTTGTAGCTAGAGGTCACATTGAAAGTTAGGTCCTCCAGACAATCTAAACAACGTTAGTAAACAGTCTACCATGCGGTCTATTTAAGCAATTTATTTATATAACTTACTGATAAAGTAACCTCAGATTCTTATTGAGGATACACACAAATGCAAACAACATCAGTATCAGTCTCAAAGTGGCCAATATTTTACAAATGTATCACTAAATAACCAAAGCACTCCGGATGAGATCCGCTTCTCTATAGACTTTTTAAATCAGTTCAGATATTCCTTCAGACAAAGGATTTGTCTATTCAACGATACTGTGTCACATTCATAATCCTACAGAGGTAACGCTGTACCCACCTCTATTGACTTTAGCATCTGCGGGTCTCTCAGGTTCTTTGCTTTTGGCTGTGGGGAGAAAAAGGAGAGCAGCGTTGTAACTGGAGAATGCTACAGCATTGTAATTCACAATACGGGGGGAGATCAGTGAGCAGAAGGTTGTGCCTGGGATTCATTGTGGGGAGATGTACAGGAATGACGTGGTGTCTCTGTAAAGGTTGGTCAAAAAAGATCCAGTTACATAATGGCATAGTCAGGAAAAACATATACTAGCGGCCTCAGATAACTATGCAAACAAATAATTATAAACCACAGGCTTCCTCGTTGCTGCTGACAAAGAAAGCGACTGACATTTTGTTATGTGGGATAGTAAGCAGGACTGAGAAGGTCTTCACACCGGACTCTGGCATTTAGAGTCCTTTGTAAGACTTGTGACCTCGGCCTATCAGCTCAAGTGTGCCTGCAGTTTACAGATAGAGAGACTTTCCGTTAGCCAAGCAGAGTTGACTCCCTAACAGTTTATCCTCGGTTCATTCATAGAGCTTGATTTACACCTGCAAATCTAGGAGAGTTCGCCAAACATAAAACAACTATGTATCATCAGGTATCACCAACTTGAGGCGGCTGCGTGGCTAACTGGATGAGTGAGCTAACCCTGATGTGGAAAAACGCAAAATTATTCAACACTGCTATTATTAAAAGAGCAATGTGGCTAACTGGCTAATGGCAAGCGGAACATTAAATCTGTAGACTACAGTGGAAAGAGTGCACACTGGCAGACACTCTGGCTACCATTCATTAGACTGACTCACCCCCGATATCTTTGAATCAGGCTATTACGCCAATGGCTAGGCCAAAGTATCAATTTCAAGCACTGATATTGCGTAATGCAGCCTTGGGTGAATGGTACAGAAGATGTTCTTTGAGGGAGACATCTTTGAAAGAGCTGTTAGTGAATGAATGGACCAGCCGAGAGAGAGAGAGACGGAAAAGCTTGATCTCCAACACACTTTGTAGTACAGCCCTGAAACTTGGCACACAACACACCAGATATCCTTGCTCTAATTAGATTTCTAGGACATCAAAAAGGTTTCCACAATCGGTTTTCCAGTTACAAAAAACTGTATTTTGAATCAAGAGCAAACAAAATGGACTGACAACTGGCAACATGAACTGAATCCAGAGAACCAAAACGTAATGCAATGTCATCAAGAGACACTTTCTGAAGATGCTCCACTGACAATGAAATGGAGGCCAACTTTGTGGACAACTAGAATGTTTACTTTTTTAGGACAAGATGAGCTTTATGTAACATTCGTGCTAACAGTTCTGAAAAGATGTTCCCACCCTCCCAGATAATCATCCTGAGTTGTGTCACAGTGAGCGCACTTACATGCACACTATTATGACAATAATAATGAGAATATTGCAATAATCTATTAAAAAAAAAAAACTTTTCTTTCATTCTTATGTTCTGAATGCAAATAGAAGTCTAATCCAATGCTCCATTATCGAAATGATGAGCCAGTTATGAATAAAAGAAAACATTCTTCAAACCTTGTGGAAAGTATTATAGTATTCACACATGCAACTATGCCGGTGGGTTTCCATGCCTATTTGGTCAAATGATAAGAAAATCAAAGAAAACTTCTCATGATTGTGTGTTTTCCTGCAAGTAACATCATACATCTTGCAATGTTTCCTCATTTTGAGACCTGATACGTCAGCTGCCTTGGCCACTGTAGCCTACAGGACAAATAATAAGTGTTACTCTTGCACACATATAACTACCAGTCAGTTTGGACAGAGAAGTTATTGTGCTGACTTCCAGAATAAACATTGATGGCCTCCAGCCCACAAACACTGCCTCTCCCTTCTGTCCCGTCATGTGCTGCTAGTATAATTTCTATCAAAAGGAAATGTGATGTAAAACAAAATTGAGTCAATCAATCTATTTATGGTAAATAACCTGCTTCAGTGAAAACGCTGCTTGTAATCTGATTGGGATGGTGTAGTAAACAAATGTATATGTCAATTGGCTTCTTCAACTAATTGACAGGACAGTACAGGCTACAGAGGCACAGCTTGTGCTGCCTAGTGGTGTATTTGTGCATTGTGACAAATATAATGTTTTATGTGTGACATAATTCGAAATATTTACCACAAATAATTGTAGCAAGTAGCCTAAAATGTGAGGGATGAACTCAAATTATCGGCTGGTTAAGCGGTTGATGAGCAACACAACATGCTGTAAGATAGCTGTCAATCAGTTCCTACTACTTACATCATCGTAATACAGCGCAAATTCTATGCAATTCCTTGACAACGCTTCTGAATGATGACTAGTGTCATTACCTTCATGACAACTAAAGACTTACTGCAACTGGCTACAACACAATGCACGCCCGCCAACAGGATCACATTTCCTGTTCGTTATGGCTTTATAAAATGGCCAAATAACGCTAGCTGACTTTAGCTGAGATGTTGTTTGGTCACATGATCGATCACAGAAAGTGCTGGTTCAGTCTCTTGTTTCATAGTTTTTAGAGAAACTTATTTATGTACATAAATGTGTCCAATGTGAAAATTTGGTCTTTATTGATTTGTGTTGTCATAGCCAACGTTAACGTTAGCTAACGCAGGGGAGGATGGAGAGGCCACCGCTAAGGTAACCAATCACGGCCGTTAGTAACGGCAGCAAGAAAAGATATTTTCATCCTCTCTAAGCTTTGACAATTTGCTAGTGGCAGCATTATCAACTACAGTATATCATTTCTATCATTGCTTTTTCCTCAACCGGACTAACTACTGCTAGCAAACGTTGACGTTCCACCCTTACGAGGGAAGCTTCCTCACCTTTCCTCTTGAAAAACGACATGACGATTTTCACTCTCTAAATGTTTCCTCAGCTCAGTGACACCATTCCGTGGATTCGCGAGTCCCTTCATTCAAATGCATCTGTTATATACACCTCGGGTAAAAACGGTTTATCAGGAGCCGAGTGAGGGCTGTCAAATTACAATTTCCTCCAAATCTAGAACCAGTTCAGCGGCCATATTGTCAATAAATGTCTCACTTCCGGGCCGATGCGGCAGCAGCATTATGGGAAATGATGCACTACTCGCTCCAGTCAGAGGAGGGCAGACGCTTCACGAGGGAGGTCAAAATATTTAAAACTCAAAGGTGCAGTCAGTAAACTGTATTTTCCATGTTTTATTGATTATGCCTAATGTTGATTAAAGTAAAATAAAATCATATTTTTCGCCGCCCTTACTTCCTGTTATGGCTGCAAGCAGAGAACTCGTTGGCCAAAGCTTTTTGATGAACTAACATTACTTGTAACTTCACACTAAGAGCAAAAAGTTATTTTGTTTATTTTTAGTTCATTTTTGTCGTTATTTTACATGCTGCTCAAATGTTTTCAATGTATAATGCCTACACTTTGTAATGCCTAATGATTGTTTCAATGAAAAAAACAACAACTTCATATTAAGGGCGAAAAGCTTTTCATTATACCTGACAGTTCAAACCTGATTCTACAGTACCCCCCAAAATAAATGTAATAAAAATCAGTACAGCAAATCTCAAATTTGCTTTTCTAAAAAGATCCAAAATATGTTTTTTGTATTATAACTTCCTGTTATGTGTGTTGCATGACACCAGTTTTCAAACATATACTGTATATATAATATGTAGTTTTGGTAATGGGTTAGAATTAGGGTTGCAGAATGATAAGTCAGTCTGGTGGAATTCTGCTTTAATGGAGACAAATGCATCAGCCTGGGTTCATACTGCTTTCCTAACAAATGTGAACCAGGAAGTTAAAAAAGATGACCAAGCAAAAACGTGTGCTGTTGTCACCAGGGCCTTAATGTAGCTGTTCACAAGTCATGCATGGTACCTATATTGTACCCCATAGACATTTCTCTGTTCCCTGAAACACACTATGCACAGATATTACTGCAATTGTTTGGCCTTACACAAAGAAATTAGTACTAACGATGGATGCTGGCATAATGACTTCACTCAGTCCATGAACAAAGAGCAGCCACGAGGAACACCAAACACTGAAACGCTTCAAAGAAATTTGACTGTTTTAATTAAATGTTTTGTGTCATGAAATCTAACATGGGCGAAATATGATTGAGGTGCAAAGGTTAATACAAATGCTGTCAATCATTTACAGGCAGTCTTTTTGACAATTTACAATATATAGAACCTAATATAGATCACACTCATCCCTTGTTGTACAACATCCATTTCTTAGATAACCAAGAAATTATGCTAACATGATTGTTTGATTTTTCAGTCTCGTCCAATGACATGGGTCTCCATGGGCCTGTCGATGCGGTAGACAAACTCAGCAGGCATGAAGTAGCCCAGGTACTCCACAGTGTCAGGCGTGGTGTCTATGTAGTAGTGGCCACCTTGTCCATGATGGCTGAAGCCATGGGTGTGCTCCACGCGCAGGTCCAAGCCCTGATTACCAAACCAATGTACAAATGACATCAGAAGTCATTCTGCTCTAGTAAAGTGTGTTTCTTCAGATATGCTTGAAAATGGACTGCAGATGCACTCAAAGTTTATTGAGGTGACAATATACCCCGTATTATCTTTACTTACAGGGTCTCTGGATACGAGCACAGACTGGCAGATGAGTGGCGCGCTGACCTCGAAGTGTTTGAGCCAGTTGTTGATGTCGTCGCTGGTGTTGAGGGGACACACTGAGAACTCCCTTGGCTATGGATAAGCAGCCACAAGGAGATCAATACAATGTACGAAACCGGACAGTAACAATCAATCACGCATCCCTCGTCATCAGTTATTTACCATGATATGGATTTTAGCCTTCCCTTTCTGGATGATGAAGGTGCCGCCCAGGGCCAAGCTTTTATCAGGGTAGTGACCTTCAAGGGTCTTCCTCAATGCCGCCACAAGACTGTCCTTTCCTGTTCTGATTTTCGCCCTGCACCTCTATGACCTGGTGGGGAGGCAGTAAGAGGGTAAAGAGGGCTTTTAGCATTGACTACTCAACTGGTAAAGAGCCACTTTCCTTTTGTTTATTCAGTCAAACTTTTCAAACTTGACTTAACTTAATTCTGGAAATCATGTAATTTACATTAATACGTAACAATCATTATTTGTAAAAACAATGCATTTATGAATGAACCCCAACACTCACAATACATATAAATACATTCTCAGAGGCAAAAAAAACAAACATTTGCCACAGATTTTGTTTGATCAAATGAGACCATTTTACCTTTCCAGGCTTCCCTTCACAAGCGTAAAGATTGCCCAGCAGTCCAAAGTTGCAGTCTGAGAATTTATCACTGTATCTCTCCTGCAGGCATTTGCCATCAGCTGGATTGATGGAGGAGAAACGGCTGCTGTTCACTGCAGGCCTTCCCTCCGCTTCGGTCAGAACCAGAGGCATCAGCTGGGGACGACAATATCCACCGCGTTAGTACTGTGTTACAACAAGTGTCGCCTGGCTTTCTTAAGATATTGATCCCTGTAGGAAAATCCCCTTTTTGACACGGAGGTCAGAGAGCAGGGTCAGCTACAGATTCCGAGAGCTGGTAGGTGATTCAGTGTGTTGCTCAACGACACATGCTTTGGGTGCTTTTGTCGATGAGAATTTGGTAAGAATCAATCAGTGTGATGGAAATTGATGGGAAAATGGGGTCCAGGTCACAACGCTTTAACTACTAGGCCACCCTGCTGCAAAAATATCACTTATTATTATTATTTTCTTGGTTGCTTGAAATAAGATCTTTTGGCGGTCAAGGTGACAAACCTCTGCATTTATCCCAACGATTCTGGAGGGCACAACTGCTGCACCGAGGATGAACGCTCCCGGCAGTTCCACCTCCTTTGACACAGTGTTCATGTTGTACTCCTGGGAGACGGGAGAAGATCATAATCCCATTCACCATTAAGTCAATTCACAACACCTCCATGCATTATTTCCATACATTGCACTGTATGTGTGTGTGTGTGTGTGTGTGTGTGTGTGTGTGTGTGTGTGTGTGTGTGTGTGTGTGTGTGTGTGTGTGTGTGTGTGTGTGTGTGTGTGTGTGTGGTGCTTTTGGACCTTGTGCTTTTGGACCAAGGGGACCAGGTAAGGTACCCCGCCAACATCAGTAATGCGAGGTTTGCCACACAAGCCTACAGTATGTCGAAAAAAAAGTTGAATTCAAATTTTTTTTTTTTTTTTAATTGCCTAAGTCACACTCTTGACATAGGCCATTATACTACCAGGGTAGGAACAGCATGATCTTTTCAATAAGGATGTAGGCAATTTTACCAGAGGTGGCCAGCATCATGAAGAGATGATTTAGGCAAAAAAAACATTTTCCTCAAAATATGACTTAGGCCATTAGTTTAAGAAGGTGACGATATATGAAGATACAATGTTCAGATTAGTGCTTAGAGCAAACATAACACAAAAATACATTTCACATGCACTTCAGAATATTTTTCAGAAATCGGTTTCAAGGAGATGTTTGGCCAAAATGTGTATTTGTGTATGTATGTATGTCATCTACATGTACAATACATTTTGGGGGTATCTTTGAATATTCTGGAACATATCTTTGAACATATCATGGAGTGTGTTTGAAATGTATTTTGCAGCGTAGTGACGTTGGAACGACAGTCTTTACCTTTGACAGGAAACTGGAACGGTTCTTTGGTGAGATCTGGACACTCGACAACACCGACCTGAACGTCGGCGAAATTGTTCTTCAACCCTGCTTGTAATACTGCAACGAGCAATAAGGTGTTTATTACTTTCTCTGCCAGGTTCACATATAGGCCGGGAGCCAGGTCCAGCCCTCAGGATGTTTTCTGCTACCTTTTTTTCACTATTATTTCCTGTTAGCCTATACCTTGGGCCATCACAAGTTGATAACGAGCACCCCCAACTCGGGGCCGTTTGGTCTCAGGGGGACAAAAAACCCTTTTTTGGGACATGTTTCTGGCGAAATTATGTAAATGCAAATAATAAGGTACTACAATTGCATAAATAGTCATACAAGTATGAAATTTGGCAGGGAGTATCCTGAAACAAAGGGGAAAGTAGCAAAATAAGATTCTGGGGCTTGCTGCCATTCTATTTTAAAATATCAACCATAACATCCCCAAAAGACAAAAATGACTGTCTGCTTGACAAATTCTCAGCAAAAAAGATTATTTCCCAGCACTTTATGGTGAATATCACTGCCTCACTTGTATATAGAAAACTTCCCAAGTTCATAAGCTTCAATTTGAGCCCAATATGACTTTTCTATCTTGTAAATTACACTTGCTGTGGCTGAAATTCTTCACTATACCTCAAATCAGAGAAAACTGAATTTTCAGTCACTAGCCTTCCAAATGGGGGGTAAGCATATTTCTTGCATCTAACAATATGTTCATATGTACTGCTACTACTGCTATCTGAAGTGAAGAACATGAAAAGTGAATACTACAGTAGGAAAACAAATGCTTTTAAATGGCATTCAAATTATTTTTATGTTCTATATGCACAGATAGCTTGTCCAAACCAATACACTCAAGTAGTGTACAGTCACAATACAGACTAGCATGACTACCATGTGATCAAGAAGCCAACCACCAGTAGTTATGAATATTGCAAATCAATGTGCACCTAAGTACTTAACATTTAACAACAGACCTAGATAAACACTCTAAATACAGCCAAAGGGAGAAACAACAACAGAAAAAGCCAAAGACAAGGGAGCATCAAAGTCCCCGGTGTCCACCTTTTAACCCCTCACCATTTATTTTTTTTGAATTTCGTCATTGGCATACCCAAATAAAAAAGCTTGTAACAGAAGAACTGTAAGGCCAAAATGCATGTATGAGGACTCATTTGAAAATGTGGAGCTGAAACACAACCTACACTACATCAGCTCAAACATGAAGGAAAAATTATTTTTTTGGTTCTCGTCTTCATTTTTCAATCAATGGAGAGACCTGGTCGTAGCTCGAGGCTTGAGCCACAAATTTTCTTGACTTAATCTGTCTTGCCTCATCAACTTGCTTGACTCGAGGACCAAAGCCATAGAGGCGACAGGTGAACTCTTCAGCACCACTGAGCACAAGCTCATCAAGCTCCCAAGAGTTCCCCACTGCAGCAAAGATCTGCATGAACTTTGAATTCTGATTCAGGAACTTGATCGGTCGCACCTTTCCTTTGCCTTTGAATGCTGAACTGCAGTCAGTACCAGTGAAGGCATGCAAGGCCAGCAGAGCTGAAAAGTCGATCACGGATGAACTCTTCTTTTTGAGTTTGGCCATTTTTCAGAGCATTCAGCACATCATAGCGCACCTCTTCTGGCATAGCTGATCGACTTCTTACAAAAAAAAATCATTTTTTTCGAACCTATCAAGAGGAACAAATTCAAGACAATGTCTTCCACCACACCTAAAAGGAAGCTTGTGGCATCAAACCAGAAAGTGATCGAGTATAAGGCCACGTGGATTTATCTTTCAGATCTTCATCAAATCACAGCTACTAAGGTCACAAATCAGCATCTCTGACCTGATGTGCTATCCCCTGATTGTGACGCCATATTCCATCTCAACAATTGATGGTTTCTTTGCAAAAACCAACAAAGCACAAGGGATGAACTACATGATCAAAGATGCTGAGAATGTGCAGCTCCCTTCTCCTAGCAAATGTGGTCTCATTCAAGATGGGAACTCCTCATTCTACATGAACGATGTGCCACAGACAATGAAGACTGTATCAGAGCGCATCTTCAAAAGTCTATCTGCGGCAGCTGAAACAATATTCAGCACAGACACTTATGTTGACCGTCTTTATTCACCAAAATCAGCTGAGAGGCATGGTAGAGGTTGTGGTGAACGGTTTATAGTTAATGGTCTGAATGTTCATCGACCTGCAGATTGGAAAGCTTTCCTCACAAGTGATGAAAACAAGAAATCACTCATTCATTTACTTCTCAAACACTGGAGCTCTCCAGATATGATGGAAGAGATCCTCCGAAGGCCTGTCATCTTCATAGAGGTGTAGAGAACGGAGAAGGGTAGTTGTATGGGAGAACTTGGGGCGGTTGAACACCAGACGAGCTGCAACTTTCTGAACAAGCTCCAGAGGTCTGATGGCAGACGCCGGGGCACCAGCAAGGAGGTAGTTGCAGTAGCCCAGGCGGGAGATGACAAGAGCCTGGATGAGCACCTGCGCTGCCTTGTCAGTGAGGAAGGGGCGAATCCTCCTGATGTTGTAGAGGAGGAATCTGCAGGAGCGTGTCACTGATGCGATGTTTGCCGAGAACGACAATTGGTCGTCCAGGGTCACACCCAGATTCCTCGCAGTCCGAGTTGACGTCACCACAGCATTATCAATGGTGATGGCCAGGTCTCGGTGCGGACAGCCCTTCCCCGGGAGGAACACCAGCTCAGTCTTGTCCAGGTTGAGCTTCAGGTGGTGCATCGACATCCACTCCGAGATGTCTGCCAGGCATGCAGCAATGCGTGCCTCCACTTGTGTGTCAGAGGGGGGAAATGACAGGATCAGGTGGGTGTCATCGGCATAGCAGTAGTAGGAAAAGTCGTGGGAGTGGATAACAGAACCGAGAGATGTTGTGTAGAGGGAAAAAAGAAGAGGACCCAGAACCGAGCCTTGCGGGACCCCAGTAGTGAGCCTGCGTGGTTCTGACACAGACCCTCTCAGCTTCACCTGGTAGGAGTGATCCGTCAGGTAGGATGCAAACATGGAGAGTGCAGAACCTGAGACACCCATCCCCTAATGGGTGGAGAGGAGGATCTGGTGATTCACTGTGTCAAACGCTGCAGACAGGTCCAGGAGTATCAGGACAGGACAGGACCATGGACTTCATGTCAACTTTGAAAATGGCAAGCTAGAACCACTATGGTTTGAGGGTGACGTCATCCCCAAAGCCCTCGTTGATGTCTTGGCTGAAGAGGGGACAGACGAGGATGACCTAGTTGATGAAGTCCATACAAATATGGATGATGATGAGGAAGAGGATGAAAATTATGCATATGATGATGATTTGATGATTTTGATGATGACCTGTTAAAATCCACCTGATCGGCGGTACACCGGATCAGGGTCAAGGTTTGGGGACGCCAGTGACACCACAAACTAAAAACTCACTAGCTCCCATAAAGTTTGGCCCACAGGTCTAACATTTTACACAGATGTAGTTGACATGATGTAAAAGGTATGTAGTTATTTTCATAGTTGTAACATTGAGCATGGCCTCGTTAATACTACTCAAAGATGACTTACTGAAGACGAGAACCAATATTTTTCCTTCATGTTTGAGCTGATGTAGTGTAGGTTGTGTTTCAGCTCCTTACTAAATGAGCACATTTTCACAAACTAGAGCATGTTGCCTTTCAAATGAGTCCTCATACATGTATTTTGGCCTTACAGTTCTTCTGTTACAAGCTTTTTTATTTGGGTATGCCAATGACGAAATTTAAAAAAAAAAAAAGGGATTTAAAGGGGTTAAAAGGTGGACACCAGGGACTCTGATGCTCCCTTGTCTTTGACTTTTTCTGTTGTTGTTTCTCCCTTTGGCTGTATTTAGAGTGTTTATCTGGGTCTGTTGTTAAATGTTAAGTACTTAGGTGGACATTGATTTGCAATATTCACAATTATTGATGTTTGGCTTCTTGATCACATGGTAGTCATGCTAGTCTGTATTGTGACTGTACACTACTTGAGTGTATTGGTTTGTACAAGCTATCTGTGCATATAGAACATAAAAATAATTTGAATGCCATTTAAAAGCATTTGTTTTCCTACTGTAGTATTCACTTTTCATGTTCTTCACTTCAGATAGCAGTAGTAGCAGTACATATGAACATATTGTTAGATGCAAGAAATATGCTTACCCCCATCTGGAAGGCTAGTGACTGAAAATTCTGTTTTCTCTGATTTGAGGTACAGTGAAGAATTTCGGCCACAGCAAGTGTAATTTTCAAGATAGAAAGGTCATCTTGGGCTCAAATTGAAGCTTATGAACTTGGGAAGTTTTCTATATACAAGTGAGGCAGTGATATTCACCATAAAGTGCTGGGAAATAATCTTTTTTGCTGAGAATCTGTCAAGCGGACAGTCATTTTTTTGTTTTTTTGGGGATGTTATGGTTGATATTTTAAAATAGAATGGCAGCAAGCCCCAGAATCTTATTTTGCTAATTTCCCCTTTGTTTCAGGATACTCCCTGCCAAATTTCATACTTGTATGACTATTTATGCAATTGTAGTACCTTATTATTTGCATTTACATAATTTCGCCAGAAACATGTCCCAAAAAAGGGTTTTTTGGCCCCCTGAGACCAAACGGCCCCGAGTTGGGGGTGCTCGTTATCAACTTGTGATGGCCCAAGGTATAGGCTAACAGGAAACAATAGTGAAAAAAACGTAGCAGAAAACATCCTGAGGGGTGGACCTGGCTCCCGGCCTAATAAGGGCGTTTTTTTATTATGGTGGGTTGCATGGCGCGTGCAGACAAAAACAGTCCGAGCAAAATGGAAAAAGTGCTTACCATCGCACAGTTCCTCCAAAGGGGGGACATGCAACCGGAACTTTTCAGTTTTGCTTATATCTGCCATGTTGCGCTGGAAAGTGTGTACGTCCACCTAGAAAAGGAAACTCCAGTTGATGAACTACAGCCAAAGGTATTGTCGTGTTCAAGATGGTTCCCATACTAGTCCAGCCTCTGGAAACCCTCGCCCGCTAGAAAGCAACAGTGACTAGCGTCTATGACTAGTCAGCTAGCAGGACAGCTAGCTAATGTATACACAAAATAATTTACGCAAGAACGACCATGAGTATTTATTACAGACATCAGACATCATCATACTATGCCTGCGCCAAACAGAAGCACCTGCTAAACAAAATTGTTGTTACGTATTTAAAGAAATGTCTTGATCTTTCAAAACTACCAGTAGCTTACTTAGACCTTGAGCATTATGCTGTTTGAGGAACTAAATAACCATTCAACCAAATGTGACACACTCGTATTGTCACTCGTATTATCACTCATTGACTCAAAGAGAAGCCAGCTAGTCTGCATAACGGGATTTAAGCGAAGACGGAAGGCAGGAGTGAAACCTCTTGCTTCGTATGGCGACGACTTCCTCTTCCTTGGTAGGAGAGCGCTGATTGGTCAGATGACCATTGGTCACGCCTCTGATGTATAAACACTTCCTGGTTGACGCGGAACCACGTGTTGTTCGGTCTGTTGTTTCCTGTATTTATGTATTAGCACAACATGAGTAGTTTTATACAGTTCGTACGACTATATGTGTTAGCTATTTAGTTTAGATTGTCATTTTGGGCTTGCAGTCGACTTTTTAATGAGGAGAATTAAGACATTTCCTGAGGATCCGCGTGGAAGTGGCATTTAGGAAATTCAACTAGGACGACCAACTATGATTTCTTTCCAGAGCCCTCCACTGCTTTAATTGCTGTAGTATTTTGGATGATGATGATGTCTACCCTGGGACAGAATGGGCAGGATAAGGTGTCAGATGACCCTGATGAAGCAGAGAGGTAAGGATGATGTACCTATTCCCATAATAAATGTGTGCGCTGAATAGTTTTATTTTGTTATTTTGTTGTAATATGTAACAGTGTCGGAGAAGCCTGGGTTACTTTCTAAATGCATGATTGTGCCTCTGCAGCGATTCAGGGAACAGCCTGTTCATAACTCAAATTCCAGTGCCTGAGGCGGTGAGGTCAGTAAAGAGACATCACTCAAGGTTGAGGTCAGACCCCAGATCTCCCAGAGAACGAGAAGGAAGTGAAGATGGCGATTCATCCTCTGCTTCCCAAAGTGAATCTGTCTTATCTTATCCAGTGAAGTCTTCCAAGAATGGCAAAAGGAGGAGAGATGAAACGAGAAAACTGAAAAAGTACTTTTTCCCTTTCCTCAGAAGACTTAATTATGATATACCCAAGTCTGGTAGGGAGAGGACGCGTAGAGGCATCCAATTAACCGTCCAGCAGAATGCAGTCCTTCAGGTAAGCTTACTCTCCACTACTGGAATAAAATGAGTTTTGTTGGCAATTGTTCAGCATTTAGACTAGTTCAATATATTTCTAACATATACTAGTGTTGTTTACTATTAAAGTCTTTATTGTTAACAGAATTCCTCAGTTGGAGGCTTCTTTAAATGTGTCAAAGCACTGTGGAAAGCCACCGAAAGAGGATCTACACTGGAGCCATTTTTACCAATGGTTGGGAAGGAAGAGACATTATCACCGTTGCGAGAGTAAGTTTGTTTTGAGGAATAACATGGTTTTTACTCAAAGTGATTTGCATTATAATGAAACCTATCTGTTCTTTCACAGAGAAGACAACATCACATATTGTGAGGACATCAAAGTGGTGGTAAGGAGGAAATTACTTAAAGGAATCTTGCAGCAAGCGTAGTCTTATTTTAGCACACAGTGCACAGGATTTGAATGTGACATTTACACTGGTGCTAGCTTTGTCATTTTTATGTTTATGTTACAGGAAAGGAAATGTTTTGCAACATCATCAAAAGCAAAGTGCTCACAAGCCTGGTACACTCCGTCATCCCCAGAGAGGACAAACAGCATCCATGTCAACCGGGCGAAACAACCGAGGAGGGAGAGCGCTAAAGTTGTCAGACGAGTGACTTCCCGAGGAAGCCCACACAAGACGTTAGAGGAGTCAGAAGCGATGATAACAAGAGAGTCCAGCAAACCGACGGGAGTACAGATGTGCCCGGGAACAGAGACACCTGTTGATGGAGATTCTTCTCTTAGTGTCCCGGTCAACAGGGAGATGAGTCATGAACATTTGAGTGATAGCGACTTTATGAACCGAACTGAAACACCAACGGCAAAGACAGAGAATGGGGGGAATCTTTCTCACCAAAAAAGACAGGAGGAAATGCTGTGTAACCACGGGGTTGTTACGTGTTTAACCGACGGCATGACTCAAGCCGATGTTTGCCACCCAGACGACCCCCAGTCAGGGCAACCAGAGGACGGATCTGGAATCAGAGAAACCCATGATCCCCTGCTGAGTTTTCCAGACCTCATGAGTGACGATGTTAATGACGCGGCACGCAAGAAGAGGAAAAAGAAGAAAACAAGACAGAAAAGAGACTGCAGAGCTATAGAAGAAGCAATAGAGTTTCCTTCCAACCAGGAGGGGCCAGACGGTCAGGACACTGGCACTAGTGTGAATGTAGAAATGGCAGAGGTAGAAGAGACTCCCGTCCTGTCGGAGGATAACGGAGTAGAGCCTTTGGTACCCCAGTCTAGTGGAGAGATGGAACATAGTGGAAAAAATGGGAGGAAGGATTCATCGTCTCATGGCGATAAAATATTGAGTCAGGAGGAGAGCAGTGTAGAATTACCTCAAGATAAAGACAGTATAACTCAGACGTACAGTTCCCAGTTGAAAGAAAAGGAGAAAAAGAGAAAAAAGAAAAAGTCTGCAGCTGATGTTATTATGAGGGAAGAACTAGAAGAAGGCCCATCGCAAAATTTGAGTTTTCATTCAGAACGGGTAGATGAATCTAGCAGCCGAGCCTTACCACAAGGACTCTGCAGGGTCCCGCAGACAATTAGAGTGTAATGTTAACCAAGTTAGTGTTGATAACTCTGTGTCACAACTAGAAAGTCCAGTGATGAATGAAGGCAGGGAAAAAGAGGAAAAAGAGGCAGGGAAAAAGAGGAAAAAGAAAAAGAGGGAAAGGGTCAGAGAGAATGATGACGCTGTTGTTGAGTTACCCTCTGATGCAGTTGGTGGACCTGCGAATGAAGATGTTGAGATGCAGAGGAAAAAGAAAAAAAGGAAAAAAGAAAGGAGATATGAAATGTCAGAGGAACAGGAAAAAGAGCTACCATTGAATTTAGATCCACCGCAGAAGTTCACAGGACTGTTGGAGGAATCAGGTAGTCCCACTCCAACACAGAGTTTAGAAAATACTGAGGTTTCTCAAGGAACATTAAATTTCACTATTGCCAAAAACAGTGAACATAACATAGGGAGTTCTGTTACGCAGCTTGAAGATGTAATAGAGCCAAGAAAAAAACGGAAAAAGAAGAAACGGTCGTCCTCAAATGACGATACTGGAGTCAGACAAGAAGAAGAGAATGTGGATATAATCACTTCTAATGATGCTATATCTCTGACTGGAAGTACAGTACAGAAGAAGAAGAAGAAGAGGAAAAAGACCTCTGTTTCCTCTGTCACTGGACAAGACGAGGAGACCGCTATCTCTAACACTCCTGAAGAAATTGAAACGAACCCAGAGGTTAAAAACGCTGATAAAAGCCAGACAACAACTGATGTGGAACTGGTACCCAAGAAAAAGAAGCGAAAGAAAAGTACTGAATTATCAGCCGGGGGTCTCCCAGCAGGCACTGGGGCACAAAGTGATGATTCAGTGTCTGTGCGGAAAAAGGAAAAGAAGGAGGCCAATTCCTTCCTTGTTGATGACACAGTGGAACAGGATGCTGAAACACACCAGGAAACAAGCGCTCCTTCTCCACCTCTAGTCGTTTTTGACAACAGTAGACAAAAACGCAAAAAGAAGCTCAGTGTCAACGCTTGTGATTTGGAGACAGAACCAGTGGAAAATGTTGACAATTTGGAGGAGTCTGTCACGGGGTCTGGTGATGCGGGCAGGGAAAAGAAAAGAAAAAAGAAGAAAAAGGCCTCATCTTCACAGGACAGTGA
Source organism: Hoplostethus atlanticus (assembly GCA_034670405.1). NCBI lineage: Eukaryota > Metazoa > Chordata > Actinopteri > Trachichthyiformes > Trachichthyidae > Hoplostethus > Hoplostethus atlanticus. The sequence continues at coordinate 1,099,498 of JAXDDX010000073.1, read as the reverse complement.
GCTAAAAGGTCATGAGGAGGATTTTGAGAAACCGAAAGACAAGTGTCAGAGGTCTGAAACCACTGACACTGGGGTAGAGAGGAAGAAGAAACACAAGAAAAACAAGTTAGAAACCCCTGGGGCAGCTGATATGGGATGTTCTCAAACTGATGAGACGGTGGTATTGAAAAAGAAAAGAAAAAAGAAATGTAAAGACCTCTGTTCTGAGCTTCAAGACATCACACCAACCAGTGTGGAAGATGAGGAATCAGACAGATCTACACCGACAGACAGTAGCTCAGTTTCACACAAGAAAGAAAGCAGACAGTCGTCCATTCCACTTGACCCTAAGAACACACGTGGTCTCACTGCCGAAATAGCTCGTGAAAGCAGTTCTTCTGAACAAATGTTAAAGAAAACACTGAAGAAAACAGTTACAAACGTGTGCGAGACAGACGTGGCAGTTGAGGCTGAACGTGCATCTAGCAATCCTGTATCAAATGCTGTGAAAGAGAAGAAAAAGAAGAAATGTGCAGATGTGTTTCCAGAGGGGACATTGTCACCGACTGAACCAGAGCCCCATGCCAAGAAGAAAAAGAAAAAGAAGGAGAAAGAAAGGATGTATGTGATGTCCAGTGGCCCCGTGTTATCTGAAAGTAATTCTCCGCCACACTTTGAAACGTTGTCTTCCTCGAACCTACATCAAGAAAAAGAAACACACGCCGTTCAAGAGGAGGCTTCACAATCCAGATCAGGACTTCCTGGCCGTAGACGGTTAGGCCTGACTCACTGATGGCCTGATTTTAGAGGCAGAGGGCTGTAGAGGAGTTCTCTAGATTCACCACATCAAAACCAACTCTGGTAGCTAAAGCTTTCATAGAGCCATCTATCTTTTTACATGTACAGTATTTTTTTTCGTTTTTGTTTTGTATCAAAGCATTTTTACTGTCGTGGTTCTCAGCCTTTTTGTTTTTGAGAAAAACAATATCTATCATGACGAACCAAAATAATGATTCCCTGACAATGTCATTCTTTGTTGAATAAAGGCTCCAGAATACAGAGATTGCAATAAAATCATAAGATTTTAAATTAAAATGACATAAAATCTCAGACTACCTGTGTTCACTAAGAGCCAATGGTTTTTAAGGATCTTGTGGAATCCTACCCTGCCGTTTGAAGACAAGACCAACCAGACTCGTCACTGTTACATGTCTCATCTGTTGATTTTCTGATCTTAACTCTTAGCTGAACATGTTCATTCATTGTTGGATGATCATGGTTAATGTGCCACTCAAGATGCTCTGAGACTGTATCTTCACTTGACAATACTTAATAAATTAACAGTTTGGCTTGGTAATGTTGTCATCACTTATTTATATAGCCCTGATCAAATGTAATGCTTTGTAATGGACAACATTGTAGTGCAGCGTAATGGCTAATCAATTTAATTGAGGAAATTCTATTTTTTGTACTGGATGAAAGAATGTCCAAATGTTCACAAAACATTGTAAACATATACATGAAAGATGCACCCAGGTGTGTGTGTGTGTGTTAACCCACTACCTATGTAAGGTTTAACATCTGTAGCCCAAAAATGTCAATTCTCCATTTAAATGTAGAGGGAAACTTTATTAGAATGATTGGAATAATTATTACCATAGTAATCAATATTGGAGTGCTGTGGATCTGTACAAATGACGATTTTATTCTGAAGAGACCGGACCGGAAGTGTTATTCTCGTTCTGCTGGTGGAACCGGTTAACCCAACCCGATGAAGACATTCCCTTGCTACTCATGCAACGCAATGCACAGCGCGGCGCAGTTACGCACGGTGACTGACCATAAGCAAGCCAGCGGCCGCGTTACATAAGCGGTAGGCGTTTACGACCCTTGAGTCCTAGCTGGCCCCAGATTCAAAACCGCCTTTTTACACTACTTTCATTTATCTGCCAATAAAAGTCCCCTTTCAATCTCCGGTGTGCGCGTGTTGCACCTTTTCTGTTTCAGGACAACCAGGGCTACTTGAAAATGAAGTCCAATTTGGTGTTAATAGTTGCATTTTAGATTCATTATGGGTAATGTCACTCATAGTTCCGCCTTGCAACGGTCTGCTAGAAATTGCATGAAAGTTCTGTATACCTCAAATATGAGCGATCATTACAAAATGCATATCTAACAAATCAGTGGGTATGTGAGTTTGATGGTGTGATTTACACCAAACGCACGAGATTTCAACAACTATAGTGGGCAAACAACCATAACGCATCAGTGTGCTGCTCACACCTTCAAAGTTACCATGATACATCTGATTGCAGGGCTATTCAATGCATACGGACTAAAGAGATAGGAAACAGAACCAGATGTGAGTTTGAACAACCTATTTATTGCCCAACACAAGCCAACATGCTATTACAACAGTCAGTAAGAGGCTTTCTTGGACAGCCGTGCCTAAATCCTTCTCTTTATTGGATGATCCCTTCCTCGGTTAGCTCCTTGTTGCTCTTACAGCGCTACCTGAAACATGTGAACAAGTTTTTACAATGTGCATTTATTTGTTATGAAGTATACTGTGATTTGCGTGATTTTAACAGTATACAGTCAGTGCAAGGCATGCATACTCTTCCAGTTATTTTCACAATCCCACAATGTACCACGTGCATTTATTCACTGACAAACACTTTTGCACTCTTACCTTGCTGTTGACAGTTAACATATAATCAGTGGCGGAGCTGAGGTGATTGTGTTGCGCTAGCAGTGAGTTACAACCAAACCTGACGCGCACCAGTTGCTCGGATCTCAACACAGGCTAGGGGTGGACTACAACCAAACGTGATACTTTGTTTTGCGTGCGAGGTATTGGAATTCAGATTGGCAGAGGGATCGACCAATCGGTGTTCGCGCAGACCTTGCTGAACTAATCGTTGGGGCGGGGCCTCCCCCTTGGGGACCCATAGAGGTTAAAGCTCCAGCTGCAAACTTTTTCCTCTGTTTAGTCCCGGACTCCTGAAGCCCCCGAAACCACCTTTATCCCAGCAACGCTGCACGTATTATTATCCCAGCATGTCTTCATACAACACCCTCAGTTTTAATGAGGCGAGGAGAGTGGCTATTTTCGGAGGGACGCATGGAAACGAGATGTCAGGCGTCATGCTTGTCAAACTGTGGATGAAGAACAGCAGTGAAATCCAGAGGAAGGGAGTCGAGACGAAACCCTTCATAACCAACCCAAAAGCTGTGGAGAAATGCACCAGATACGTAGACACGGACCTGAACAGAGCCTTCACCACCGAAAACCTCAGGTAAATAGTATTGCTTTGCCACGGTGTCGCTACTGGATGTTATTCCCGTCTGTAGTCATACACATTAGACAGGGTACCAAGGGGGCTCCCAAACTTTTTCCATGACAGGGACCCCCAGGTTAGACCCTAATCTGACAGCTGTGTTGTTGGGTATGACTTGGTACATAATTATAGCCGTCTGTACTGTAGGTGGGGAGAGTGAAACCTCTAGTCAGAACTGTCATTCTTGTACATCCTCTCGTCGCGCTGTCAAGTGAGTGAAATGAATATGAAGGGAGGTTATTCCTCATTTTCCGGGGATCCCCCTGGAATCCCCTCAAGGCCCTGTGGGTATCCCCGGCCCCCCGACTGGGGAAACACTGGAAACCCCAGCTTCCCCCAGACCCCCGTTTGAGAACGGTTTTGTCACAGGGAACCCCCATCTGAGCAGATTTCAGTTGTCTGTCTGTCCTGTACATGGGGAGAGAGTGAACCCTCTGCTTTTAGTCCTTTCCCCCCATTGTATTAACTTCTGGTGAATTAAGTGACAGCGACATTGAACTAGTTGTTATTTTGCCAGGGACCCCCAAGCACCCTGGGTAGTGTAGGAACCTTGGCCTCAGATCACAGAAACGTGTTTAAAAACAGATAAGATGAATAATGTGAATATTATGGACTATTGCCATTCAGATATTCCAAATGTTGCGTTCCACCAAATCTACTTTGGGACAAATGAGAAATAGACTAGAAAAATATCACAGCAAAACTACAAGTCACTGTAGGAATATTATAGAAATATACTATAAAACAATACCAGAAAATGCGATATGGTCACTATAAACTGTTGAGAACCAGAGACACACTATAAGTCCATTTAGTTATTATTATTGTTATTGTTATTGTTATTATTATTATTATTATTGTTATTATGATATTATTATTATAGTGGTATTATGGTGATTTATTTATTTTTCGTTAGGGATTTTTACAGTAAAAATCGGGTATGTTTCATGGGCATTATTCCAACAAATTGTTATTATTACTGTTGTCAAAGCTACATTATCATCATCCTGACTCCTCGGTTCTTCTACCTACAACAGTGGCGCAAATGTGTCCGCTCATAGACTCACAGCTGACTGTCAGCCCGCTGGAAAAACGTGAGCGAAACGTGACTGAGCTGCAAATTATTTCAGGCAATGCCCCCCCCCCCCCCCCCCCACCCCCCCCACCCCCAGTCCTCTTTCATGTGCACTACAGCGGAAAATGAAGTCTTACGCAAACCCTGGCTCATATCTTCAGTGTGCATGGCCTATGCACTTCTACGGTTGAGTATTAACGCTTGGCTCCATAATAGTCCTATAATAATATTGCTACAGGGCCATATAGTGCGTCTGTGGTACTCAGTAGAGACTTTATAGTGACCTTTATTATACTTTATGACATTGTTTTATTATTTCCTGTGGTATTACTGTAGAATTTCACAGTAGCCTACATGATCATTTTCTAAGATTTATTATAGGGTTAGTTCTTTTTCGTAAGGGTAAAATAATAATAAAAAAACATGACATGATGATGAAGCTTAGATTGTATAAACTAGGTTACTGTATGTGTTTTGTCGCTCGGTAAAGATACATCTCCTCAAGGCTCTATACAAACTGTTAACCCAAAGTAATGTAATGTAATGTAATGTAATGTAAACCCGAAGATTAAGGACTTGGAGACTCTTTCTGAAAAGCAGCCCTGTCCTTCTCCTCTCCTAAACCTCAACATTGATAGACTAGGATTACTTTATCCTCCATATTTTCTCTCTCTCGCTCTCTCTCTCTCTCTGTGTGTGTAATGGAGTTGTACTTGATAAGCTCCTGGCCACTATAGATTCATTTCATTCATACCACTTTGACAGCTGTAGCCCACAGTATGTTTCTATATTGTGGCCCTGACAATCCAGACAATACCACATATTCGGTGAAAATGGGGTTCTAAAGAGCAGATGTGAGGGAGGTGGGACAATATGCTTCATAGAGGTGTTATTCTACAGTAGTTTGGAGAATGTCCTAGACTAGTGGTTATTTTTGCTTAAAAAGAGCTAAGAGGAAACTTGTTATGTTTATTCTGCCACACACTGAAAGTCCCCCGGCCTGACTCCGGGCCCCCGTTTTAAGGAAGCAAATCATCCGGTCTCCACACTTTCATTCTGTGGCAGTGACGGCATAAACACAACACTAGCACACACAAATTCATAGCAAAGACATTAACAAGCAAATTTATTTATTTAGTAAAAATAAAGAGGCTATGTGAACAATGCCTGAAGTGAACAACGCCTTATGTTTGGCACGTCTAAACCTTATCAGCCAGCTCAGTCTTGTCTCTCTATTTAAGAAATGGCTTTACCACGTGTTATGATCTTCACACTGATGGTGGCCTGATGGGCTGAGACATGTACTGTAATTATCCCTCACTTTTTGAGCACTTTTTTGCTATCTCAGCTCCCTGGTTTCCTTTTGCGAGGCTTTTTATGCCCTAGCCAAACCAGTGTGCGGGTTCCTCTGTCATCTAATGTTGTATGATTCATCTGAACCTATGACCTGAAGAAACCAACAGCTATTTTGGCAAGACAGGCGCAGTCTCAACCTCTCGTTCTGCACAGAAGAATCAGGAAATTCTTCCAGCTTCTGAAGCAGTTGTGCATATTCTCCATATTAACCCCAGAGTTGGTGTTTTAAGGTGAAGGCTGTAGGTGGTGACTTTTCAGTGACAGTCAGGTGAAGGTGTTGGTGTTGAGAAGTACCTATGACCTTGTGTCAATAATTAACAAGCTCAGTAGCTCTTTGTTCCTTCAGCTGAACCGTCAGCTGTGGATGAGACAGTAGAAAGTATCACTTATTATTATTATTGAATTTGTCTTCCTGTCTCTGTCCACTGCAGCGTCCCTGGTGGAGCCGATCTGCCCTACGAGGTGCAGAGGGCCCAGGAGATCAACAAGATGTTTGGCCCTAAAGGAAGCCCAGAGGCCTACGATGTCATCTTCGACCTCCACAACACGACGTCCAATATGGGCTGCACTTTGATACTAGAAAGCTCCAAAGACCACCTCAACCTGCAGATGATGAACTACATCAAGGTGACTTTGGTCCAACCTTTTCCTTTTTAGTACAAACATACCTCCAGCTGCTAGCTGCTCCGAGGATCCCCTGTCACCGTTTGCAAACAGACAGAATTTTGTGCTGAAAAATATGACACTAGAATTAAATATTACCTGGGTCTATTGTGATTGTATAAGTGTGATTTTTAGACTACGTTTTCAGAATGAAGTGGCCAGTATTGGTGGTTGACTGTTCATTGACTCCTATAGAGGTATGTGTGCTAAAAGGTGAATGTTCTACTGACATTAGGCCTCTTTGGAGAAGCTCCGTGACCCACCGTACATTCATAATGTAATGATCTATTAGCCGTCACGTATTGAAGATGTATTCATCTAAAGGTTCAACCACCGGAACACGTTGTCCTTTGAGAAACTCCCCAACAATCGGCCTTTAGAGAAGACAAAGCACCTTCTTGGTCTGTTTCATGTCATGTTCAAGGCCATGAAAGGTGTTCAGGGCCTCTGGGTAGCTCTGGAGAACAGCATGTATCAAGTCTTTTCAGTGTGTTGCTCAGGCTTGAGGTTAACAAAGGGTTTTTTTTGCAGGCCACTGAAGGCATTTTGCAGAGTTCAACTCCCACTTACAGAGTTTGCATAGCAATACAAAACTTTACTATTGGTTACTGCTGAAACGTTATTAATATAAACACTAAAAATAATTCTGACACCGATATTGAACCCTGTGTTCCAGCTGTGTCAATGCTGAGAAATTGTGAAAATCAGCCACCTTTACATGCTGGAACCTATCAGACAGGTCGTTTTGAAATTAATTGAGGGTATCAGAGTTAAAACCAATACGTGACTACCTAAAAGCAAGGAGTGATCAACTGTGTCAAGGCTTCAGCCAGCTTAGGAACAATGCTCCTTACATTCATATGGAGCAGATCAAGCCCTTTCCTCTGTTTAGCACCACGTGGAGTTTCTGAACTCTTCACAAAACAACCTGTTGACCCCTCGATACCCCTCAAGATATGAGTCAATAGCTCATGTCTTCGCACTATGTCACATAACAAACTGAACTTTGAGGTCTCTTGACTTGTTTTGTAAAAAAGGACCAGCAGTATGATCTTGGGAGTCAAGCTGAGTAGTTTTTCAACAGATAGGCGGTGAAGAGTCCATCCAGCCTGACTGGTTCAGACGCCCCTCAGTCAAGACAAATAGGCATTATGAAATGTAAACTGTGTTGGATGTAGGTTAGGTGGGTTAAGACATTTGGCTAATGCATAACACATGACTTGTAAATCCATGTAATCACAGCTGCTATTGTGTAAAGCTCAAGGTCACCATGGTGCATTTCATTGATTTGCTTGATTAGCAGCATTTCTTCATCAGACATCTTCGTTGAGACGTGTGTGTGTGTTTTTTCAGTAGGTGAGATCTTGGTTTTGTTTTGCAGAAAGCCATTGCTCCAGCCAGTTGTCCTGTTCTGTTGAATGAACATCCTCTTCTGAAATATTCCACCTCACGGTCTGTGGCCAAGCACCCCATTGGTGAGTCCGAAGTCCTCCGGGGGCGTTTAGTTAATAATACCTCAGACACCTTTCCAAGGCATCGCGTTCAATGAGTTCAACATCGTTTTGTTTCATTCCAGGTCTGGAGGTGGGTCCTCAGCCTCAAGGCGTCTTGAGGAGCAACATCTTTGAAGCTATGCGTGTAATACTAAAACACGCGCTGGACTTCATCGAACTGTTTAACGAAGGTAGGGGAGGCTGCACGTTGTATACCATAGCAGCTTGAAATGCTAGACAGTAACATCCCGGCCATTCAACGACGGACCAAGCAGTACGATTATGCCAAACCAGTACTTCACGTTCCTTGGTGTTTTTGTTGGAAAGTATTCTGGTTGCAAGAGTTTTTAAAGGATAAAAAATCCTCCACAGAATTTTCAGCGGCTGTCAACATATATATTTTTGTTTCAAGATGACTAATGGGTCATGTGATTACTAATGTCTCACATCCAACCAAAATCAGTTGTTTACAGGCGTCGTCGGTCTGCAGGCCCATTGCCTGCCTGTCAGCATCACTTTACTGAGAGATATTTTGACATATTGCTCATTGGTGATGAGTCAATCAGATGTGGCGGCACGCAGCTCTCTGCAGCGTAGACATCTACGTTGATTTCTAAAATGATCTGCATCTGGTTCGTCATGCCTTTGCTCTACCCCTCTCCTAAGGCACAGGACAGCGTTTGCAACATTTAGGTGCAAGGCAGCGTGTCCTTCCTCTTTTACGTAAACAGGCAGTCTGTGCCAAGTGCGAGCTGCTGTCTGCCTGTTCCCCTGACTGACCTGCCGCTGAATGGCATGCTTGTTGGAAGTTGGTTAGTTTCCATGTCATTAGAGCGTCGCTGCCAATGGTGTGGTAGTCTTCTGTCCTGGGGCCACACTGGTGCTGATGAATGCTCCGGCGTGGTGATGAATTGGTTTTTCCTGCTCTACGAAGCTGAGCAGCATGAAGAAACAACTTGTTTAGTCATGTGAAACGTCATTATTGTCGCAGTAGAAAATGACGTTCTCGTTGGGATTGGGACATTGGACATTGGAAGGTTGAAAATGCATGGGTTGACAGGGAAATCAACCATTTCATTCTCAATAGTTAAAGTTTTTGGAATACATGTTTTTTTGCAGGATAATGACAATATATGAACCCATGCAAAGGACAAAACAGAAGTTTATATGTAGTGCATACAGTTAACCATGGGCATTGTGTTTTCTATGTGTCGTTAAGGCATGGAGTTCCCTCCCTGCACAGTGGACGTGTTCAGAGTCTTAGAGAGGATGGACTACCCCAGAGATACCAATGGAAACATCATTGCCATGGTGCACCCCAATCTGCAGGTGAATGGCAGGATAGGATCATTTGATTCGGTCTTTCAGTTTTCCTCTTTGATCTCTGTCGTGGCAGTTTAAGTCAGTTGTACTTTGTCTAGTCCTCAGGTACATTTATACACGTGACTGACTAGTTCTACAGACACACATAGTAAAAGGCTAATAAGTGAAGATACGCAAGGCCATTCACAATCACCCGGCCGTAAAGAGGTTATCTCCCATGCAATAAAAGTTGTGCTCCAACTCTTTACGACTTGACCTTCCTTGACCCCAAGACCTACTCATTTCCCAGGTCAAACTTTCAACCAGGTAATGAACACACACTCTCTAGCTCAGTAGTTTCCACTGGCTGTGACTATACTATACTATGCATACATATTATTGCAATTTATCCTTTAAGCATATCAAAAGCACACGTACATCATTATTTTCCATAACATCTCTTGCACTTGGAAGTATTTGCTTGATAATGACAGAGGAAATGAAAAAGCTTTGGGTGCGGGAATACATCAGTTGACTTTCAGTAACCCTTTTGTTCAACAGTGAGTTAGTGAGTCAGTGTTATTCCCACAAAAGCCCTCTTCAGCCCTTTTCCTTGTTTTTGTTGTTTGTTGTTATTGTTGTTGTTCCAGGACTGTGACTGGGAGCCGCTGAACCCCGGCGATCCTATGTTCCAGACATTTGATGGGACGACCATCCACTACGAAGGCGCCGGCACCGTCTATCCCACTTTTATTAACGAGGCAGCCTATTATGAGAAACAGCAGGCATTTGTGACCACGAGGCGAGAAACCTTGGCGGCTAGCGCCATCAGGAGAGCATAAAGAACGGGTACGCACTGATGTAGTCGCGGCAATGTAAGCCGCAGCAACAATCTCTGTAGCTTTTGCATTTTGTTGCTCTGTTTTTTATTAAATGACGGGCATTTTTTTCATAATATTGATTAGAGAACAATATCTTATACTAGACTGATTCCGTTTTTTATGCGTTGAGAATCAGAAAATCGGTTAACTATGCAAAGAGCATTTGTCAGAGGTACTGCAAAGGGTCATACTGTGAAAGTCTTTGCTCTGAAGACTCTTGTGATATATTGTTGTGATAAATATTTATGATGCTATTGTTATTTGCACATGTATTTACATTAAATCGACTAAGTTTTTATAACACTGAGGCCAGGCGTAATTACGGATGGCTTATGAATCATTACAGTACTTTGCAGAGCCAATTGCCATTCTGAAGTACACCATAGGCTATATTTAATATTACTGCTCAGGAAGGCCATTTAGGATCATCACCTCCAACGTTTGGCCCTTATAGTTCTTTCTGTTCTCATGAAAATATATTTGTAAAAATCTTTAGCGGGGTGTTTGTGGCCTTTGACTCTTAACAGCACATTCTTGATGCTACCTACCTGTAACATAACCCCAGTTGTTGCAATTACGGTGCTGTCCTACTGTTGCCTTAATAGAGATTTCAATGATAATCGCATGACAAGTTTGGAGAGAAATTTGTAGAAACATCACGTATGGGATAACCAGAGACTATTTAATATGAAATAATATGTCGTCGTTCTGTGTTCTGTCTCCATGAGTAATTGGGATGCAATTTGAAATGTTTTTTAATGATATATTTGTTGTTATTTTGCTATACTTAAATATTTGGTTTTAATGAGTGAGAGCATATGACATGTGGAATTGTGGAAAGCAGCGCACTTTCTAATCTGGTCACACCTTTCACATCGTTGTCTGTTGAAATGTATCACTGTGATCTTACGGTAACTCGGCATTATTTCTGGTGGCATTATTTGTATTATTGATACATTTCAACGTCCTTGAAGTCCTGTGGACATGATACAATCAATAAACATAGTAATATGCTATACTCACCTAATACTGTGTAGCGCTTTCTATGCATCTATATAGTCTATAGATTTGAGAGGCAACTTGTTTTCTGCTGTACAACCACAAGAGGGCGCCACACCACCACTAATCAAACTGATCTCTGGCTATTTCCCACAAACAGCACTATATTTAGCCTGAGAGCCTATCTGTATGTGCTGCACTCCATTGTCGCTCACAATTACCAGTTGCAAACACAAATTGCCAAGTGCTCTCCTGGTGAAATGTATCATTCGTTTAAGCATTGATAACTCTGTCAATATTTGTGTTGAGTAGCACTGATATGACCACATATTATGACTCATATTACCCCCATACACACACCTGTTGTACGCTTTCCAACTTTTTAATGTTGAGGAAAAAAATTTAAAACCTATCACTTTTATTTGACATATACAAACACTCTTTCACTTGACACATAATCTCATTTCTCCCACCACTGATGTTTCACTCATGAATGATAACACGTTGGTAATGGATAGGAATGATAGAAAGAATGATGGAGATGTGTTTGCACAGCCTGAACACAGAGCTACGCTGACACGGTCATAAAGATTGCATGAAACCTTCACACCTATTTATTTGATATCATAAAATGTGCCCTTTCGTCGTCATTTTCTCCAAGTACAAGTCGAAAGTCTTTAAATCAGAGATTGCAGATAAAATGTCCCGGCCTCATATGAGACACCTGCGCTGCTGCATTCCACGAGCTTATCAGGCGCTTGTAGATTAGTCAGGAAGTCTATACATTTCTTCTTATATCAGCTCAGGCTTGTGATTTGTAATTCTGTTTCATGTCTGCTGGCTGGTCTTAGTCCTGTCTCCTCTATTCATTACAGTAACCCAATCAGGGCTCTCCGCTCTGCACTGACTGCTGATCAATGATTCCCCGCCAGAGAAAGCTTTTAGGTCAGGAGAGCCATTTTCCAGTTCTGGGCAAGCATCCAAACGGGCACTCGAAAATACCAAGTAGCCATCCCTACCTCCACCTCCACCCCCACCCCCCACTCCTCTCCCCATTTTGCCCTCTTGTATAGCATTGCGACTTAGTTTCACTGTAAATCCCCTGTTTAGCTGCTTACCAAGTGTTCAGCTGGATGCAGCTGTGTGGATCCCCCTGTGATTGGGGTGATCAGGTTTTTGGTTTCCTCCTGAAAGAAAGACCTGCCAGAGATGTTTGTACGCAAAGGAAATGATAAATTCTGATCATGGTTATTGTCACAGTTAGTGAATGTAGAAAAACTGCTAGGAAAAATAGAACATATTATTCCATACATTGCAAAAGTAAAACGATGAGTAAAAAGTTAGCGTGTGAATCTTGAGTCGTGAAGTTTCTCACCAAAGATTATTCGGCGTCAAACACAGTGAGCAATGGCATCAATTGATAAAGGCAAGAGAAGGAGGATGCATTTATCTCAGTTGTGGTATGGTATGTGGAAACACACATGCACGCACAGACTCAATGATGTGTGTGTGTGTGTGTGTGTGTGTGTGTGTGTGTGTGCTTGTGGTGTTAGCAAACTGTTTCTTCTGAGGCCTGATAGCAGCCTGATAAACACAAGCACATTCAGGCCTCTTCCCCTCCTTAGTGAAACCACTGAAACCACAGCGAGGGAAGGGGGGGAAAAAAACTCCATTCACAGTGCCTGGCTTTTCCACTGTATAGTCTTATTTTACACTCACACACAAATCAAGTATCTACTGCAAATGTGCATCAATGCTGTTGTAATAATAAGTGGGCAATTTAAAGCTGCCATGAGGTGCTGTTGTAATAGAGACCCACTAATGGATCTGCATTAGTCTGGTAGGGCAGCCCACCCCAGAGGGACTCCGTGAATCTGGGTTTCAACAGATACAATCGCTCATTGTCCCTCTTCCAAAGCTGGCACCCGGGCAAGAGGTGCAGCTCTCCTCATCCCCTGGATACCATGAGGCTCATATCAAATGTGTTCTGTGCCCTGATAATATTGGCAGAGAGATGACAAAATGGGATCAGTCATTGAACAGCATGCCACCAAGCTTGAATAGAGAAGCATGATTGTGGTAGTTACACACTTTCTCAGAAATAAAGATGGCTGTGTTTTCTTTAATGCTACGGACCACGTGCTCAGGAAGACCATTTTGAAAGGGAGCGGTCAGGAAGGTAGGAGGTAGGGCGGTTAACACACTTTTGCTCTGTAACAAATGCAGACCATGTGCCATTAACTCCAATAACCCTGGCTCATGCTCAGGAGTTATCATGGCACAGCTACTCTACCATGATAAGTAAACTCCACAATCTAAATAAGATTACTGATATACGCCTAACCCAAGAGAACTTCTAGTGAACAGTTCAGCCTCATTGGCGTAACGCTGTCAGCTTTTACAGCTTCTTGTTTCACCTGTTCCTAACTTCCTTTTGTCTCTGCTGCGTATTTACATGTACTCTTCAATACCCGAGGGACGGTATGTATGAATGCCAAATAAAATCAGCCACTGTGTCAATATGGCAAATATGTTCATGTTTTTTTTTCCCCTAATTGTAATTTGTGAGCATATCTGTGTTATCTGTGCCATACTGTATTGTGTTGTGAAGCATCTAAGTTACTCTAGCTGAGTATTTAAGCAGAAAAACAAGAAAGTTAGTTCTTGACATATTTTGTTAATAGTGAGTTATGGCTTATAAATGTGCATTTTTCTGTGTGACAAAATGTAGATTTACTAGCTATTTATCTTGCAACCAATTCCCAGCCAATTATAGCTGTTTTGCAACTATGCAACGTTTTTTTTGGTGTGTTTTTTTTAGCTTGCAATTTATGAATCTAAAAAATTAAGGGGGGCTGGATGAATAGAGACAGAAGCCTGTCTCCGTAGTGTACTGGTGGAGGTAGTAGGATGATAGCTTTGGGGTTCATTGTTTGGGCCTCTACACTGAGTCAGTCATTGTGCCAAAAATGTTTGCCACACCTACCCAGAGGTGCTGTGAAACAAGATCTCGCCTCTGCTGTAAGGCCATTGACATCAGCCTGGCAGACCTGATGAGCTGTACATGAGGAAAAGACAAACTCTACACAGTGTTGGTCTTGAATTCCTCGGGTCTTCCTTGGTTGGTCTTGTGGTGTATTGCCTCAGGTATGTGAATATCAAGTGTCACTTTGTCACTTTGTTTGAAACTGGCAGAGGGCTCACATAACCTACAGTCCCTCACTACTGTATCACAATAATGAACAAGAATAAATGTCTGTTTTATTACCAAAACAATTATTATCTAACACCCTGTATATATGTTTTTACAAGGCAGCTGTTCCATGAATCTACTGCACCCATTCATGTTGCATAGATGTGATTCAGAAAGCATCTTGAAAACTGCAGCAACATAGCACGTATACATGAATCATAAAGCCAGGTAGCCACACTGTCTTAGAAAAATCACACTGAAAGCTTTCACTGGCGCATCAATTGGTTCTACGTCACTAGTTACTGCTGCCTTCTTGGACGCTCGCAAAGTGGGAATTTTAGCGATGTAATGTTTAGGACCTGGGGTTTCTATATCCACTCTGTTTACGTTTTCATTGATTTTTTGTTTATACTTGACTGAATTAAAACATCAATTACACGTCTGATGCGCACTGCCTCCTCTTCGTCCGCGCCGGGCTTGATTTCATAAACAAACAAACAAACAAACAAACAAACAAACAAACAAACAAACAAATAAATAAATAAATAAACAAACAAACAAACAAACAAACAAACAAACAAACAGGCACCATCAAACTACTTTTACAGTGGCCACGTTGTAAATATTTCCGACCAAAACCAAATGCACTGACAATGTTTTTAACGACTTCAGGTGGAGAGAGCCGACGTAGAGCACTTGAAGGCAGCACATCTCAACACCGGAAGCCTCCAAAGTTTTCAGCGTAGTGGCGAAACTTGTTATCCGCATCACTCGCAGTGTGTCTGTGGGCCTACGAGTTGTACGTGTGGGATGTTTAGGATGCTCCGAGTGTGGTCAAGCTAGCATCGATAGACCTTTTCGTCTCGCTGAAACTGAAGGAGATAGGAAGACATATGCGACAGACACTCCGCTGACTGCCGGGTAAAGAGACAGAGTGTTAGTAGCTGCGTTTGTGAAGACAGAGGTGCGGGGATTGCATGACAAGGCGGCGGTTGGCGAATTAAGCGGATAGTGAACGACGATATGTGGGAACAGGAGGAATTCGCCAAACACTGGAGGAATGAATTTCCCGACGGCCAGGTACCCACAATGGATTTGAACTCCGTGGAGGACATCGAGACGGAGCTGAAGAAGTGCAAAACCAACCTGAAGAGGCTCCAGCAGGCTTTGGCCGAGGAGAAATTCAAGGTGATCTACCTGCAGACCACCTGTGGCTCGGCAGAAGAGAAGTTACGACCAGGGGAGGTTTGATCGGAAAGATGAAAACTTTAACGCTGACACGGGCGGCTTTTCCAAGATGGGAAATAGTAGGAAACCGCTGCGGGCGGGCGACGAGAGAGACGGCGAGATGACCAGGGTGTCTGGAGGCGTCAAGCTCCAGACGCCAGGTAACCTGGGCGGTGTCTCCAGCCCCGTTGTCCCGGACCGGAGCAGGCTCAGCGGCAGGACAGGTAAGCTAGCCCCCGTCCCGCCGCGCAAGCCCAGCTCCCACAGAGGGAACCCAGTCCCGACCGTTGTCTCTCAACCGGACGACAACGAGGAGACCAGCGACCATGACTACGAGGATGTGGAGTTGAATGAGAATTTCGTTAGGAGTAACCTAGTGGTCCCCAAGATAGTCAGCAGGGACGGCCAGAGGATGACGACCACAAACCGGGACGCCCTGCGGCCCTTTCGGCTGAGCAAGGACTTGGACTCCGGGGATGACGGCAGGCTGTCGCCGTCCTTCATGCGCGTTCACCGCAGTGTCTCCCGCGGGTCTGGGTGCAGCACTCCTGATAGGAGAAGTGATGGATACCTGAGCTCAGACCATGAAGACTCCTCATCTGCCGGTAACAATAAAAACAATCTTTATATGGCACACTTATATCTAAAAGCAGAGTTTACAAAGTGCTTCACAAGAATAGTAAAAAATATATCTAGCGAAAAATCACCTGGCTATAATATTTCTATAGGGACTTATCTTGGGAATCAATAAGGACTCTTATCTTGCTTGATGACATTTATTATCTCCTATGCTATCACTGTAATATTCCTTTAGGGATCTATAGTGTTTGTGGTTCAGTAGTAACTTTATAGTGACCTTATTGTACTACCACAGTCACCTTTTAGTCACGAGTCTAGACTGTGGGACAGTCAGAAGGGGATGAGATGATGTCTAGTGTAGCTAGGGGCCAGACCTAAGGGAACTAAGATGTCTAGTGTAGTTAGGGGCCAGACCTAAGGGGACTAAGATGTCTAGTGTAGTTAGGGGCCAGACCTAAGGGAACTAAGATGTCTAGTGTAGTTAGGGGCCAGACCTAAGGGGACTAAGATGTCTAGTGTAGTTAGGGGCCAGACCTAAGGGAACTAAGATGTCTAGTGTAGTTAGGGGCCAGACCTAAGGGGACTAAGATGTCTAGTGTAGTTAGGGCCAGACCTAAGGGGACTAAGATGTCTAGTGTAGTTAGGGGCCAGACCTAAGGGGACTAAGATGTCTAGTGTAGTTAGGGGCCAGACCTAAGGGGACTAAGATGTCTAGTGTAGTTAGGGGCCAGACCTAAGGGGACTAAGATGTCTAGTGTAGTTAGGGGCCAGACCTAAGGGAACTAAGATGTCTAGTGTAGTTAGGGGCCAGACCTAAGGGGACTAAGATGTCTAGTGTAGTTAGGGGCCAGACCTAAGGGGACTAAGATGTCTAGTGTAGTTAGGGGCCAGACCTAAGGGGACTAAGATGTCTAGTGTAGTTAGGGGCCAGACCTAAGGGGACTAAGATGTCTAGTGTAGTTAGGGGCCAGACCTAAGGGGACTAAGATGTCTAGTGTAGTCTAGGGGCCAGACCTAAGGGGACTAAGATGTCTAGTGTAGTTAGGGGCCAGACCTAAGGGGACTAAGATGTGTAATGTAGCTAGGGGCCAGACTTAAGGGAACTAAGATGTCTAATGTATCTAGGGGCCAGACCTAAGGGAACTAAGATGTCTGCAGCAGTCAACCAGACCTAGCAGTGCTTCAATATCAGGTGTTACAACTCCGGCTCAAGGGCAATAACATAGAAGAGTCAGACCAGTTTAAGGTGTGGAAATGATAATTAAGTTTATTGTAACCTATACGTATCTGTGTCAAACAAAAGAGGATGGTGGAGGCTGGAGACCCTGCTGCTACAGTGTCAGCTGCCAGGACAAAGAGAGAGAGAGTTAGGAGGTGGAGGAGGGGCTTATATAGCCTTCCAATGTGGTGTTCCAATTAGGGTGGCACAGTTCCAGGACACCAGAAACAACAACACAAATCCACAAACAAAATGTCCTATTCATAACACAGGGCAGATAGAGATTTCTTAAGATGAGCTAGCCATGCCATGTTAAGATGAAACATCCAGTGTTATGATCATTTATCATTGTCTTGCACGTGACCTAAGGTTTTGATGTTGTATATGTATAATGTATGTATAATGCCATTTAACAGATCCAGAATTTGAGGTGGTTGTAGGGAATTGCAGCATGTTGCAGTCCCATATACACAGCAGCATAAAGGCTGTAGTGTGCTTTGTTTGATGTGTTTCTGCATCAGGTTACGTTTGAGTTCATTTTGAGTTGAGTTTCATTTTTACTCAGTACGAGCAACGCTTGTTTGTAGGAAGCCCCACCCGCTGGCTTCAGTGAGTTTTCTGCTGCAGTTCTTGAGCAATATTCCCACTGATATGATATAGCCTGGCACCCGAAATCTGCCTTGTGCCGTGAGCCACAGAGATAGGACTATAAACAATCATGTGAAGGAAGTATGTAAAGAATGAATCCTTGTATCTAGGAGGCAGGATCTGTATAAGAATTGCAGCATGATGTTACTTTGAGACTTCCTCAAAGAAGTGTGGCAACATTGACTAAGGTTGTTGACATTGTCATGAGTCAAAAGTGAATGATTGACTTTGACATGTGAATAGATGGAGGAACATCAGTGGAGATCTAAAAAAAAACAACACATTTTGGTGACACATGTCTGTTCCCCAATCTGTTCTGTCCTTTCGTGTGCAAATCTAGACCAAGGTTAGGTTCACCTCAGGGTTTTATGCTTCTGGCTTTCTGTTGATGGTATGAATGATAACCCCTGTTGAAGTGATCAGTTGGAGTTTGGCTTTCGGAAATTGACAAGGTGCCGCAATTGTACCGTATAGGCCAGTGGTGCTCAAATCCGGTCCTCGGGGTCCAGAGTACTGCTGGTTTTCTATTCTGCCAGGTAGTTTCCATTCTAGCTGTCTAATCAGGGATTGATTAAGACCTGGGATACCAGGTGAATGCAGTTAACTTCCTGGTAGGAGAGAAAACCAGCAGCACTCTGGACCCCGAGGACCGGATTTGAGCACCACTGGCCGAGAAGACGATCAAACTTGACTATCTAGAGGAAGTAAAAGTCGTAACAAGGTTTCCTGGCCGAGTTTATTGTAGATTTGAGGAACTCTGATATAGTGGAAGAAAAATCAAAATGGAGAAGTGATTTAGAAGGGATAGGAGCATCGGGCCTCAATAATGATCAGGTTTAAGATTAAGATTAAGAGATTAGTCTTTATTTGCAACGTCGAACACACATGCAGGGGCGAAGTGGCCGCCAAACACAACACAACACACACACATGCAGGGTAGAGTGTCCGAGCCAGCGCTACTAAGACTGTCGCCCGGGCTTTATCCTAATGTAGCATCGGCTGGGGCAGGCATTCAGGCCCTGTTTTGTTACTCCTTGTGGTATGCTATGAGATTTTGAAATAATTGTACGCAACAATGGAAAATCGTATGTGTCCAATATAAGCAGGCTTGGAGACACACCTTTGTTTAAATGGTGCTACGCCAGATAGCAAAAGTGAATGTGTGTGAAATGGCTCTTTAAAAAAAAGCCGTTTCATATGACTCAATGTGAGAGCTTCTTACAATCTTGTCTCAGATTTTGAAGTTGCACACAGTAAGATGCCGTGATTCTATTAATGGAGTAGTGTATAGGAGCCTATCCGGTTATTAACAGTCTATTGGGTCTTCTGAGTTCGTCTGTACCGCGGTAGGTGATTTTCCAGAAACCTGTTGGTTACTAAGTATGCACTTACTGTAAGAAAGTCGCTTAATTTATTCCATCTCTGTTATCTAAAAGGATATTGATGTTTCGGTTGGACTGCCGGGGTAATCAGGGGAAAGACTAGCTTGTGGACCAATACAATGGAGCATGTGGAGAGGGGTGGGAGGAAATGGGGTCAATTTCTGGGCCTGTGTCCACTGGGCTGTGAGGTCAGAGTTTTTCAATTGCAGTAACAGCGGTCGTCAGGTTCCTGGTAATTTTGCATTGTGGGCAATGCAGTCCCCCTCCTCCCACACGCTCATACACACCAGCAGCAGGCTCATGCCAGGGGTCTTGCTCATGCTGATGCCTTTGTGTAACCGGCGTTTGCTGGGAAGAGGTCATCTGTCAGGTCAACTGAGGCTGAAGAAAGGTTCAGCTTCTCTGTATGGGTCCTGATTCACCATTGACTCACCGTTGTTGGTCTAAGCCTGGTTCTTCATTAAGCCACCATTATTGTAAGACTGTCAAGGCTCAGCTTGGTTGTCTGTTGATGATGTTGTTGCTCCGCGAATCTGCTCAGTATCAACATCAGTACCCGTTTAGTTGAACAGACTCTTTTTCAGCACCATTTGTTTCGTGTCAGTCGGGTCCAGATAGGCAGGCATGCAACACACCTCCCTCAGAGGAGTATTGTGAGTGATGGGTAGACTCCAGCTATCAGCTATCCTCGCTATTTAAAGAATTTGATGGGGAAATATCTGTGCTTCTTACTGAATGCAAGAATAAAACGGCCTGCTTATTTTTAGCTTACAACTTTGATCTGTCTATAGAGGTAGAGAGGGATGTTTTTATTTTTACCCGGCTCACGGTGAAGAGGGCTGAGTTACTGTTTGATCGGTGATACATTTTGGGCTGACCAAGTAAATCTGATAATAATAATAATGATAATACAGTTATTTTATATAGCGCTTAAGAGGCTTAACATTAAAATCACAAAGAAAAAAAACCCACAACCAATATTGATAGTTTATTTTGGGTAAATTCCTCAATTAAAGAGCTGTTTGCTCTCAAGTCATCTGTCTCACAGCGCCGGCCCAGCTGAGGACACCATTTCCTGTTCCTATAATCTACAAATATGCTTAGCATCTGTTCACTCAGAAGGTTAGCCAGGCGAGACAAAATCACTTTCCTTTACTGAATTCACTGACAATCGAATGTTGAGCAGTTTCGTGACGTTCTACATTGATTCATTACGAAACACCAAAAAATGCCACCTGAAATTAGTTAGTCAATATTTTAAAAAACTGATTCCATCCTCAGGCAACAGAACTATTTTTTTAAGCAAAGATCTGAAGATGACTCATAACTTAAATAGTAACCCATAATCTGATTTACTCTCATGCCAACAATCACTTTGTAAGAGAATGCGTCATGTATGTGGTATTTTCAAAGGTGGATATATCTTTTTGGAAAGAAACTGTTCATATGGTGAAGGTCCAACCGAACACACAGCCAAGGAACAACTGAGGCTACTAGCCCGTTCTGCTTCTTTGTTTATGCTTTGTATTAATACTGGAATGCCCAGGCTCCATTAGGATCGTTTAAGACTGTACATTTGATTGACTAGTGTAATGGCGTGAGTCGTGTACATCTGTGACAACTCTATGAGAACTGTGCTGCATTCAGACTGGGAGGGAGATGAGGAACGGCAAAAGTTCAAATCTTTCAACTTTTTGCCAACCTCTTCCATCATGGATTTCCAAAAAGGATTAAATGGATTGAGTTTTTCATTTTCCTATGACATCAAAACTAGATCCTCTGGCCACATGCTATTCAGAGGAATAGTTTAGTAAGATTATGATGTGATTTTCCCCAGACGTGTGACCGGCTGCTGCAGCAGCGCCTTACTCTGGGAGAAGCCCCATTGTAATGGCTTGGAATGAAGCTTGGCAGGCTTGGCAGGCCATCCTCCTGTATTGTATTGAAGACTCATAAAAATCATGCCATAAATACTTTTAATTAGATTTGATAACTAGGTATGAGAAGAAAAGGATCCTAGTCCCGTCAGCGTGTCCCGGGATTGGAGAATAAACATGGAGAATAAACATGGGGTTGTCACTTTACTAGAGAGGGATCCTTTATTATGACACACATATTTCTTCTCTTCTTTCCCTTGGCCCTTTCTCCTCTCAGGAGAGCAGGGCTTGTCCAGGCCCGTCCTGAAAAGCATGTACGGCGGGATGGCTGAGCCAGTCACAGTTCCAGTTCCATTTTGTACAATCTGTGGCGTAGATGCCAGTGTGCAGTGTTCACATGAACATCTGTCTTAAACCAAGCTATTAACGCTTTGAGGCAGTTGTATCTGTGCATGGTTCCTGTGTATTAGGTCCTGTCAGCCTGACAGCTCAGTCAGTAGAGCGTCCTGCCGTGAGCCATGGGGCTTTTTGTTACACTGTGGCAGACTCTGAGTCCTGTGGGAAATGGGCTGAAAATCCCCACAAACCTGAGCAAATCTCCCCCAACACCCTGGCCTGTTCAGGCAGCACTACTGTGGAGCACATGTGGACAACTGGCTGCATTTGTCTGCTTCTTACTTTCCCCCCTTAGCCCATAAACTTAACCTGCAGCCCTCTTTCCTCATTTGGAGCAGTAGGGCATGGAGCTGTCTGGTCTCCTGCAGACCCATCTGATATTTCTATGAAGGCATTCAAAGAATCAGTGGCTTTAAATTCTCAAACTGCAATACCGTTACAGTCTGACTCATCCCTCTGTTACCTAGGTGATGAACGCGTCGTGATTGCAGCGCAGGGAGGCAGACAGGATGTCTGTTTGACAGGGCAGAAAATGTGGGTTTTGCAGCACCACAGCTCGTGTGCAAGATGGATATGTATGTGAGGGGTGAAATGGAAGGCCAGGACGTTAAGAGCTCAACACTTGTGAGGACTAACTTTGTCACTCAGTATTTAGGTCCAGACTCAACACTCATTTATTCAGCACAGACTAGAAGCAGCCTTCACTCCCACCTGATCAGCCATTCTTTTCTTCCTTTACTTCCCTGCAGTCTGTCATTCACACACACACACACACACACACACACACACACACACACACACACACACACACACACACACACACACACACACTCTGTGTCTTCAAGTTTGTTCTTGTTCTGTCTCTACTTTCTATTTGTTCTCGTGTCCTTTGTTTTTTTGTAAATCACTTCCCATTTTTTAAAAGCACTCCATAATAATAAACGTGACTCGACACACCAAAGTGGTGGCTTTGGTTGAAGAGCTGAAAGGTTGCTGTTGACCTTTGGACTTTTGGGTGGGGATTTTTGACGAGAGTGTGATTTCCCACTCAATGCAATCCCAGGTTGAAATGGCACACACTGTAGCTAATGCCTCATTCAGCCGGTCTGCAATGATGTCATTATAAGTCCTATGATGCTGTCCTCCCACGTGTGCTCCTGTAGTCTGCTGACGTCTACAGCCACAATGTAAGCCCCAACTGATACTGAGACTACGTCGAGTAAGGAAAGTGGTTGTCATGGCAGGGCTCCACGTGTATTGTTGTGTCGGATAATATTGCTTAAAACATTCACATATGTAGACCTCTCCTCAGCTGATCTGGAAAAGTGAATCCATACTTTTATTTCATCACACCTTAACTGCGCCTCACTGTTAGTTTTTAATGCTCAACGCGGTTGACATTTTGACCCCTTATGAGCCTGAAAGTAGCTTGAGGTCCTCAGGCAGTGGATCCAGACTTAAAACTAAAGGTGACCGGGCGTTTTCAGTCAGAGCCCCTATACGCTTTTGGCAATGCATGCCTGAGGAACTTGGATCCCTGTTCAAAAAAGAGAAGCATTTTTATAGTTGCTTTTTATTGCTTATTTGCTTATTGCTTATTTCCTCTCTGTCGTGTGTGGCTTTTTTCGGCTTTGTTCTAATTGTTTTTGGCTTTTATTTTTTAATTGTGTGTGGTTTTTGCCTGATTTTTATTACTGTTTACTTTGTTGTATCTGTAAAGCACCTTGGTTTTAAAAGTGCTATAAATAAAGCTATTATGATGCTGATAATGCTGATTATATCATATGGCCTGAGTAGGCATGATGAAGAATAGTGTGACAGGTTCCACATTGTGGCCGTTTTGTTTTTTCTGGCAGTGTTTTTGGTTGCACCCAGTGAGGTAGAACATGTAGAAAATTATTTGAAGTGATTGATCTTTGATTTTGGTATGCTTGCGACCATATTTTAACAAGTAATATTCATTGCTGTGTGTGAAGCAGTCTCCAGACCAACATATTGGTGCCACCAAGTCACATTAGTGGCTGTGTTAGTGGCTCTGGTGCCACCAGTGGATGATGTCAGTCTGGAGTCCTGAATGAAATCCTGCAACTCCAAGGCCCCTGTATGAAAGTAGAGCATTACTAGCTGTACCTGTTTTCCCATCAGCTTACTGTTTATAGGACATTGGCACACTGTCTGTCCGTCCGAGCTAGAATTTTCCACGGGGGGTTATACGGGGTATGGGTAATCATTCTTCACGCAAAACTATGCTTCGTGTGAAAATCTCTCAAATCTGATGGAGATGAGCAGCTGCAAGTAAGGGGGGCTTCTGAAAGCAGTGGTTTTCCTGTCAGTTAACCGATGCTCAAAGCTCCGTCACACCCAGGTTAACGTCACTAATAGTCATGCGTGGTAGGTGGAAGTTGTGTTGATAGTGCCCCCCGCATCTCGCTGTTTCTCAGTTTCTCACCTGTAAGTTTACACATTAACACAGCCCAGGCTCTTAGATGGAAAACATTGATAACATGAAGCTACAGTGTCCCTGTTTAATAACCCCACCGCTCTCTTCTCACTCCTGGCTCCACCACGGAGGAATGACCTTCCCACTCCTATGAGTCAGAGCAACCATAGAGAGGCATGCACACACAGCATAACTTCTTGTATTGTTGACATTTTAATACCGTCCTCCCTGTCTAAAGTCAGAGAAAACACCAAGCCACTAATGATTGGCTGGCTGTTATGGCTGCCATGGAGACCCCAGTGTGGTGTGTGTGTGTGTGTGTGTGTGTGTGGTAATGCTGTGTGTGGGTGTGTGCATAGAGTTCTACATTCTTTTCTGACACACTGCCAGTGGGTGTGCACGATCGTACATCAATTTACTGCTCCCTAATGACTTTCCAACGACTCCCACTGGGGTTGAGGTGTCGATATTGAAGGACTCGTGCCTGTAGGGCTGAAAGCCTGTCGTTTTTGTTTTTTTTGCGCTGGTGTATTTTTATTTATTGACCTTCCAAAATATTTTTTTCCCTCAATTTCTACAGAGATGAAACTTTTCTTCACAGCCTCGTATGCAGCATGAGCCCCACCGGTCTGGCCCTACTAGGAAAGCACAGCCGTTGCGGTCGTGTGTCGATACTGTATGGCAACATCCCAGAAGCATAACGACTTCAAAACGATTCACAGACGTCTTATTCATTTGTCCGTTTCAGTCGTGGTCTGGTGCTGTCCCCGAATGCAGGGCTTGTGTTCTCCCTGCTGGTGTGTGAAGTTCCCATGGTGACGGTCTCATCATGTCAGATGGAGGAAACATTGGGTGCTTTTTGTGGGCTGTCCCGGACCATCCCCTCTTTATTAAAGGCTCTGGCTCAGACTCGGGGGGCTTTTACCTTGTTATCGCCGCCACAGCAGGACCTGTCCTCCGTAATCTGACTTGCCATTTGCCTTGAGCACACAGGCGTTCTCTCTCAAACATACAAAACCTTTCCTTTTCTCTCTAGCCAGCCCCTCTCGCTCCTCCTCCCTTCTCTTCCTCCTTCTCAACAAAGCTATTTTTTGTTGCCTACCCCAGGGAATTATGAAGCGCAGGCCTTCAGGGAAGTACGTAATAGTTTTCAAGCACCTGTAACAAGAGCATTGGTCGACTCTCAGTTCTCTGTCTCTGTGTGGTCTGGTGGATGTCTAGCTTTGCTACGCTCATCATTTTCACTTCCCTTTATGGCTTGGTGGCACCGGTGAGACGGACAGTCACATGGACAGGCAGACTTGGGCTTGCACACTGGAAGACTCTTGCTGCTGTAGCTGCACCTCACCATCACGAGGAGTGTACGTTGAGACACTGGCGACGGGCAAGCTTGCTCATCGACCATTGGGCTACGTGTACGTCCACTTTAGAGGAGTTTGAGTTTCAGGTGACAGGAGTTTCTGCTATGGGTATTGAGTGTCAATGTGCACAGTCCCATGTGGAAACCCAAGCTTCAGTGAGCGTGCAGGTCTAGGGTTAGAAGTGTAAGCGTAGCGTTGTATTGATATTGATTACAAGTGAGTGCTGTCTAGGTCTGCAACTTTTCTAAACATTGCTTTGTGTTACTGGATTAGTTATTGTCTCATTATACTCAGGACCCTTGGTATGCGTAGGTGGGGCAGGAGAACCAGAGCACGGAAGTTTCTCAGGCTCTTCTGAAGATGCCGCTTGAGGTTAATGCTAAGAAAACAGGTCTATCAAGGGGGGATTTTGGTTTAGAGGCAGATTGCTTTCTTTATCTTTAGGAAGAACTCCATGTAAAAAGGTAAAAACGAGATCATTGTACTCGCCGTTAAATGCGGAGGATAAGAGACCGTCTCACAAGGAGCTGATGGAAATCGTGGATGACTCCTTAGATCTTTACAGATAATGCTGCTCGGCGTTTTCTTCCCTACAACAGCTTGCCTCTATTACTGTAACATCCTGCTCATCTGAAGGTAATCAGGTTCAATATGCTCAATATTACTACAACATAATGCCAGTGACCATCTAGCCTGCCTGCAGTAGAGCCAGAGGGATTGTGGGATGTTGATGAGATGGACACAGCACTCTCATGTGGACATCTTTACCAAAAATGTTAGTGTGTGTGTTTCTTCCAGGGTTGTCTGGTATTTCCATGTGCACTGACATGGATATGTGTTGTGCACACTACATCATACATCAGACTGCATGTGTTTTTTTCCCCCTTTGATGCAGGATAGCTTAGTCAGTCCACCAGTCAATCAAAGAATGCTTATGACGTCTGTGTTTCACTGGTTAATCAAATACACTGAGGATTTGGGAGATCGGCCTGTTCGTCAAATTATTAAGTTGACAACATAGACACTAAAATCGTCCACGTGTCCCTGGTACATCATTTGCTCCATGGTAACTCTTTAGCATGCCCTACGTTGAGTGAGTGTCAACTAGCATTATCACAAAAGTGAGAGAATGTGAACTTGAAGCACTTTTAAAGCTAAATGGTAAGTAATATAAAATATGTCTGGCTAAGTCTGGCAGTATTGTGTCGATTGGTAAAATTGAGCCGAAATATGATACAAAAACAACGTACTGTTTTGAATTTACCAGTTTCAATTACCAGTTTCTATAGGAAGTGAACGCGGTGAGCAATGGGGAAACTCTGTACAGCTAAAAATAATAGCAACAGATGAGTACGTGGTTGATCACCTGAAATAGCTACAAAAATGAACCTCTGTACATCAGATATATTGAGTTAAAATGTGTCAATCTACAGGCTGTATAATAAAAACACTGAAAACATGACTTGACAGGTAATTTGACCAAATGGCCAATCTCTCAAATAATCTCGCCAATCTCCCAGTATTCCTTTAAATAAAGGACTAACAGATTCATCATCACTAGCCCTGTCCCCACTTCAGTACAATCACATGTGTTTACTCCTGAATGTGTGTTGGCAGAAACTGAACACTAGAGGGCAGTAGTTCATTATTTAGACGTCAGCCTGCCTGCTTGTTGTGCCATGTGTCAGATTTCTCTTCCACATCAATGCAGCTATTCTGTAAGCAGCGAGAGTCCACATCTCGTCGTGCGTGTGTGTGTGTTTGTGTGTGTGTGTGTTTGTGTGTGTGTGTAACACATGGCCCTGATTGTGGTGTTGCAGTATATCTGCATAAGGAACACTCTGTGATCGATTGAGATTTCCCAGAAAGCAATTTGTGAGGTGGTTTGCTAGGATGCCTTCATGCATAAGTACACACACACACACACACACACACACACACACACACACACACACACACACACACACACACACACACACGCACACAGTTTGAAATGAAGCGGTCTGTCTCCTCTCTGGGTATGTTTCAAAATGTCAGACAAGCTCCCCGTGCAAGCGTTTCTGTGTAGGAGAGAAATTGAGGTTGTGCATGAAAACAAATACTAATGATGAGCAAACAGCATAAATATCACATGAGGTGTGTGCGTGTGTGTCTGTCTGTGTCTGTGTGTGTGTGCGTGTGCGTGTGCGTGGACCTTCTCTGGTGTCTGCCCAATCACAGCACGATTCAGATGATTTCCACATTGACCTCAATAGATCAAAGTGAATTCAGCTGGCATGGATCTCTCTCTCTCTCTCTCTCTCTCTCTCTCTCTCTCTCTCTCTCTCTCTCTCTCTCTCTCTCTCTCTCTCTCTCTCTCTCTTTGTGTCACAGACAGGCGCAGGATTGTATTTGAGGAAGCTGTATGTGTGTGTTATCATGAATCAGAGCCCTGTCTGATATAGAAACACAGAGCACACAAAAACACATAGTGGTCGGCCAGTCAGGGTTGTTCCACATAATTGGATGGTGAAGAAGCTATGGGGGGAGATGCAGGGCAAATGAGGTGAGAGGGGATTTCGGCTGCCAGAGCACATGCAATTATATCTACACACAGACACACTCACACACACACAAGCCTTGTCTCGTGGTCTTTTCATATTTGCAGTAACTGTGTGACCGGTACAATCAAAGTCGCAAATGGTCCTCTTGTGGTAATAATAAGACACACACACACACACACACACACACACACACACACACACACACACACAAAGGACCAGTGGTGCTAGGGAGGCCCCATACTGGGATGACAGAGGAGGAGAAGAAGGCAGAGTTGGATGAAAGCGAGTCAGTGAGAAGAAAAGACTGTGGAGATCTATATGGTGCGTGTGTGTGTGTGTGTGTGTGTGTGTACCACAGCTAAAAAAAAAAGCACTGTATTTTTTATTTTTTTTGTTTGTCTATTTAAACAAACATAGAAATGATCGTGACAAAATATGATGATTTAAGAAAACACAGAAGACAGACAAATACAACCATTTCACTTCGAAACAAAAGAAACTAATAAACACACCATAACAAGCCAGCCAAACTGATTTCGGTGTATCCCGTCTAACAAGCGTTCATCGCTCGTAGACTCCGGGCTTTTTAATAATGCATAATCGTTGCTCGTCCCCGCTGCCATCTCTCCCCCCAACCCCCAAAACAAAGCCAGCAGCCCGACTGTGGAAAGACGTACCGCTAGAAAGTCACTCCATCGTCTCTAAGGAGTGTATTTCCGCTCCGGAGGGTCCCTCGGACGGGTAAATGCTCAGGTGGCGATACGATACACAGTTGAATGGGTGATTATGATGGAGTGTGTTTAGGTTAGACTGCTCATTTCTTCCTTAGTATTAGGAATTAGATGGATTAAGTGGGCACCGACCTGCTACCTTGGTAAGACTGCAGTATTAATCATATATCGCCATTTTAGTCATTAGTCAAGATTTTGATTTAAGATGCAACGTGCAGTAAAATAATTTTCCTTTAATCATCAAGACGAATGATCATGATAAATAATTAGAAATAAACAATCCAAATAATTTGGATGATCATTGTAGCCGTAATCCTGCAGCCCTATACCTTGACATATTATATTGATTATGGAGTTGTATTATTTATACTTCGACTATCTGATGTCTCAATATAGCTTCCAGCTTCACTATTTGGGTATTTTTCGATCAACATGACAAACAGTCCAGACTGCAGTAGTGCTGTGGCAATGTAAAATCTTAGATGTTCATTTGAGCAGATCAGAGGAATAAATGAGTCCAGATTAGCCTGCAGCAAAACGAGCAGCTGTCTAAACTGCATTTAATGAAAGAAACCCACAGCAACAATAACAATAAGCTTTCTGTGAAATGACTCTTATCAGATGCCTTCTAGCTACTGTTAGTTAACACATGAGCTTGTTAACTCTGCAGGCTAAAGAGTTAACCTCCATGTTAACCTAATAACAGATGCCATCCAGATGTGCAGCTACCATTATCCATTATAACAGCCCCATTGAGAGTTACACCTCTGTCTTTGCGAGAAATAATTTATTTTAGCGCGATGTGTTTGTCTTCTTCAGACTCTCTTTCCTTTTTTCTTTTTTTGCTTCAGCGCTCCATTAGGCTTGTTAGAGCCACTGGTGTGGAAACAGAGCTGTCTACTTCCTGTGTATGCAACCCCCGCGCCTCACGTACACACCAGTAGTGCTGGAATAAAGTGTGTGTGTGTGTGTGTGTGTGTGTGTGTGTGTGTGTGTGTGTGTGTGTGTGTGTGTGTGTGTGTGTGTGTGTGTGTGTGTGTGTGTGTGTCATCCAGGGGCAGGTTGTTAAAGGGGCTAATCAGTCTTAACCATTTACAGTACACTTTATGTCATATCAGGCTGCCAGATTGTTGTTCCGCTGCCAAACCAGGGGGAGGCAGAGGGAGAAGCTGGGGGGCAGAATGGCACCACACCCCCCCGGTCCTCTCGGTGGACACTGAGAGAGAGAGAAATGAAGGGGAGCGGGGGGGGGGCGTTGAATGGAAAGCTGGTGCTATCACCAGACAGGCCTCCCCCACCCCTACTCTCTCTCCAGGGCCTGGGCTGGGGATGAAATGTCAAAAAAGAACAAGGTGGAAGGGGTGGATGTGGGGCAGGGGTGGGTGGGTGGGTGGGTGGGTATCTGGGCAGAGTAGAGATGGGGCCAGGGGGTGGCTACACGGTGATTGGCTGGTGGGCTGCTTCACCTAATTAAACACACACACACACCGGTCACTCTATTCCCTCTCTCTCGGCCCTTCACAACACATGACAGGAAATCCTTGCCTATCCAAATTGGGATTGGTATTGGTATTGGTGTGTGTACCAAAAATGTAAAGTAATAATCTGACATTTTCACATAAATAAATGTCCGTTTTGCTACTCTGTATCACTATTTCATGTAACACAATAGTGATTCATCCTCTAGCCAGTTCTTGAAAGCTTTTACATTAGCTGTTCTAAACTCTCTGGTTGGTCTGGTCTTTCCTGGCACACAGGAAGTGATGCGTTTTTACATTTCTGACAACGGCAACAACGGTTTGTCTGGAATAAACAGAAGAAAAACTGGGTTGTTAGCATGACCAGCGATAGCCACCGTGACCAAACAGAGAGAGCGCCACCTACAGAAACATGAACGTCATCAACAGAAAATGTTGTACAAAACACCACAACAGTTAGCACCAAAGATGGAAGCAAAATAAAAGAGCACGAGGAACTCAAGGATTACCACTTTTTAAGATCTCAGCTGGGTTTTGGGGTTGAGTAAAGTATCATACCTCCTCAGGCTTTGTTTTGTCTGGCCAGGTGTAGTTGACTTTCTCCTTGAGTACACGTCATTGCATCCTTGGCAACTGAATACTCAACATCCCTCTACAACAGCTACGGTGCAGGGTATCCGCAGGTCCTGGAAAACGAACCAAAAGTATTAAACTGTCTTAAATACAGGCATTAGTGTGGTCTTTTTTCTTTTTTTTAACCATGGAAAAATAGATTTTCTTCTATTTGGGCTGCCTAGATTAATACAGAGCAGTGTTTGTAGTAAATTTGCAAAACATATAGTATACATATCAACTCATTAAAACACATTCATGTCTTAAAGTCTTAAATCTGGCTTTGTGAAACCTGCAGTCTTTTGCAGTACAATGATCCAGTAATGCCCCTTCATTCAGATGGTATTCTCCCACAGTGGGATCGCACACATGGTCAAACACAAGCATTGATTTTTAATTTTTTTTGCGTCTGTGTTGTAGCTTGTATTGACTGCTGTACTGACTGATGCTGTGTTGTCTCTCTATCTTCTATTTACGTGCACTCCTAGACACTCCTAGACACTAAACATGGACAATACGTGGAGAGCAGCTCGTAGGACGCGACCTGGCCTGAAGGTTGCACAACGCAATGCAACTTCATCTCTAGGGAAAACACATTTCCTGTCAGAGACATTTTAAAAGATGAGGATGAAGCCTGAAGTCTAGATCGTGTGTGTGTGTGTGTGTGTGTGTGTGTGTGTGTGTGTGTGTGTGTGTGTGTGTGTGTGTGTGTGTGTGTGTGTGTGTGTGTGTGTGTGTGTGTGTGTGTGTGTGTGTGTGTGTGTGTGTGTGCGTGTGTGTCACACACACAACATTGTAGAGACAGTTTGTAATGGCCCTTTTTACCACACAGCTTGACTGTCCATTAATATTTGATTGAGGCAGGTTTGTGACGCTCCAGGAAAGCTCACATGAGGCTTTGTGTGTTTATATGCATGGTGTGTGTTTGTGTGTGTGTGTGTGTGGGGTGTATGTGTGTGTATGCGTGGCATGTGTGTGCTTTCTTTGTTTGGCTCTGCCCCTGGAATGATGATGGGCATTTAACAGGGGGAGGCTGGCTCTGCTTCCAAAATCCTCAGAGACGGTAGACACACACACACACACACACACACACACACACACACACAGACAAATGCACACATGGACAGAGTTCGAGCTGTGATATGACTGTGTGTGTGTGTGTATGAGAGACGCCCTATTGCCCCATATTTAAGACAAAGGATGTTGAGGGCTGTACAGTAGATTAATCTATTTTTGATGAAGTGCCACTTAAACCCCCAATGCTGTTTCTTTCTGCCTGTTTGGCTTTCTGCGTGTGTGTGTGTGTGTGTGTCTGTGTCTGTGTCTGTCTGCCTGTGTGTGATTCTCCCCGTCATAATGACACATTTATATTCATTAGTGTGGCTGACATACATACAGGCCTGCATCAAATGCCTGGACACACACACACAGAGACATGACCTCTGGCTAGATGAGCTCTCTGGGTGCCCTGCCCGTGTGTGTGTGTGTTTGTGTGTGCATGTGCGTGTGTGTGTCTTCCAGCTGGCACATAAGAGCTCTGTAGCCAGACAAAGAGCAGTGCTCAGGACCCAGTGCTCTGCCTGGAGGGGGATCCTCCTGTCAGCCTTTGTGTCCTAATTGAAGTTTTTCTGCTTCTCAACCTCCCCCTACCTCCTCCCTCCCCCCTCCCCCCCCCCCATGCTGGATAGAGGTGGTAGGGGGTGTCTAGAGGTAGAAGCAGTGGACTTGACAGAGGTTGGAGGGTTTCATATTGGACTTTGTTGCCGCCGGCAGGATGCTTGTCTCTGATTCCTCTCCTCTGTAGCACATGCATTGCTAAACACAGAGGTCGGCTGTGATGTGAAGGCAGGGTGTTGTAAAACGGCTTCAGCAGCGTTGAGCGGTGCTGCTGTTGGGGAACAGGACTGAACGCGGGGTAGGAGCGCTAATAAGGTCATTAAAGCCCGACGGGGAAGTAGATGCAAAAAGAACAAAGCACCTCATTCAATGTTTTATTACATTATTACACAGAATTTAGCTTGGCTTGGCTTAAAGATGGGCTCATCTGATTGGTCAGTTCCAGTACTGGTTCCCGGTACATTGAAACAAAGTTGTGCGAGTGTTGTAAAGGTTTAGACGAGGCTACTTGCTTTTTGTCTCATTTGGGATTAAGTGGACAGCAGAGTCTCGTAACAATGGGATGAAATTGCGATAGTGTTTTTTTCATATCACCATACATGTACATATAATACGTGGTGTGTGTGTGTGTGTGTGTGTGTGTGTGTGTGCGTGCGCGCGGCTGTACTTTACCAGTATACTCTGTATTTTAGCACAACGTTCAGTGACTCAGACCACCTTTCAACGATTCCTACACACACACACACACACGGGTGTCTGCATGTCTGTTTCATGTGCTTCCAAAATGTGTGCGTCTTTGTGAGTAAAGGGGGGCGGGTGATGTGCCCAGTTGCCACGGGAACAGAGGAGAGGAATACTTTCAAATGATAACACCTGAACCCAGACGCTCGCTCGCTCTCACTCGACTGACTGAATGACTGACTCTCTGTCTGATGTCACGAATCGCACAGTAGCTCATTGTTTGGTCCGTGGCGATCCGGCGCTTGTGATCCCGAGCCGATCGCCCGGCATATTCACTGTGATCACACAGCAGAGCCAGGAAGCCCTTCAAGCAGAGATATTAGTGGATCGACTCAGAAACACATTAGCACACTGAGGATTACAGCAAACGGTCCTCTGGAGAACAGCACTAATGCGACGTAGACTGAGACGGAGAATTAGAGTTTAAAAATCCACTATTTTACAAGGTACTTTACTTAACAGAGGTCAAAGTAAAGCACCCATGCGTGCAATCCACAAAATGCACTCTACTAAATAAGAGAGAGAGAGACAGAAAGAATTTGAGTTTAAAAATCCACTTTCTCAAAGGTCACTTCAGCCATGCAGCCTCTGATAATAACACTGATATTGATTGATTGTTTATACTATTGCCTGAATTTATACACTTTTTGATATTGCTTAAGTTTATTTCCTCTCATGCCAATAAAGCGTATTTGAATTGAAATAAGCTTCACCAAATGGCTTCTGAGAAAGAAAGAAAGAAAGAAAGAAAGAGAAAGAAAGAAAGAAAAAAGACAGTCTCCTCTGAATTCACATTTGACACAAGCCTCATTCGTACACAGTCATTATGTAGCGCTCTGCTCAGAGACTGTGAGCGAGAGACATATGAGATGAGTGAAGGAGAGAGAGAGCGGCTGAGGAGCTGTTCGCGCAGACGAGAGAGAGAGAGAGAGAGAGAGGAGGGGTTGATGGGAGTGAGCGAGCAAGCCAAAGGGAGAGCGAGAGAAAGAAAGAGGGAGTGCTTCTCCCTTCCCCTAGCAACGGTCGGCGGTGGTCGTCTCCAGCCTGTTGTTTTCTCTCTCTGTCTTTGCCTGCGCTGCCGTTACACACACACACACTCTCACACACTCGCCACTCATACACTCGTTCGTCGGCTCGTTTTGCTCGTTCGCTCGCCTGCCTGTTGGACCCCGGGGTGTCTTCTTCTTTTTTCTTTTTTTTTCTTTTGATTATTGTTTTTGTTCCTGGGAGATGAAGGCTGCTTTTCAGGGATAAGGAAGGAAGAAGTGACGAGAGGAGAAGAAGGAGGAATAGAGGGAGAGAGAAAGAGAGGGTGAGAGAGAGAGAAAGAGAGCGAAGGAAGGGAGAGAGAAAAGGAGGATGGAGCCCCTCAGTACCCGTGGTCTGCCCCGACTCTCCTGGATAGACACCCTCTACAGCAGTACGTATCCCTCCACCCCTCCATCCCTCCATCCATCCGTCCATCCTCCCGTTTACCCACTCCTCTCCTCGCATTGCTTCCTATTTATCTTTGCAGCCTTCTCTACCTCCTTGCCCCGTTGCCCCCTCCTCACCACCCCATACCCCCCACAAACCCCCTCTCGTCTCCTGGGCTTGTCTGTTTGCGTTAAACTAGAGCAACACACACTCAACACTCAACACACACACTCGCAGAGCACGCTTTGCATTTTAGCAAGACTTCCAATTAGTGTGCATCACTGTGGCTGTCCATGACGGCCAAACACCCCCGCCCTCCCCCGCTCCCCTTTCTCTCTCCCTTCCTTCCCTAATGGTGATATTAACTCATGTCTACTGTTGTTGGGCTTTTTTTTTTTTTTGCTCGCTAGTGGGCACTGACGTGGGAGCAACATAGAGGAGCATGGATGGAGTGGGTGGTGGTTTTAACGTGGAGCTAGAACTCCGTGTTCCATCCAGGACACAAGCTGTCTGATGCTGAATTTTTCATCTACTGTTCATCTTCCCGCTGCGCCGCTGTAGACGCCGTCTGTCGTGTCACACTGTATGCTGGGTCTGTTCAGGTATGACTTGATGATGAGATGTTGGCAGTGCTGTCGGGTCATGATGCTGATGGACGTGCGGGTTAACGACAGTAGTAGTTAGAAGAGAACAGTTCACTCATATCCAGTATATCCAGGCTTTTTGTTTTTTATGAACAGGTTATTACATAAAAAGGCTTTTCACTGGAGAGTTGGGAGGAATTTAAAAAGTGGTATGTTTACCAGACAGAATATACAGAATATGAACTGTAGCTCTACCGCGGAGCAAGGGATATGTACCTTCATGTAGTTAACACACAATCCCCATCACATTAAGCTGTTATTCCCTGTGTGTGTGTGTGTGTGTGGCACAGCCTGTTGCGATTTCCTTTGCTGTGTCACCATTGTTACCAAGACTTAATCTCCAGAGAGGGAATGAATGGAAAGAGGAAGAGGGGGTGGTGGTGGTGGTGGTGGTGGTGGGGGTGGTGATTGTAGTGGTAAAGATGCAAAAAGGACGAAGTAAGCGTATTGACGAACCAATTGGGTTTTTAAACTCACGTCATCCGCCATGCCTGCTTTTGATAACTCCATCACACACACTAGGACATGCACGTGGGAGATTACACGGTTACATTACATTACTCTTCCCCTCTCTGGGTTCATTTTCGGTGTCCAACCTGGACATTGCGTCATTTCAAAGGAGAGCTTTTCATAAAGGACCGTCATTTATCGCTCTGAATGTGTGACGGCACTGCAATACCTCAAAACTGAATCCTCAGCGCACACGTTAGCCTACTTTCACAAATGGATCAGGTCAACGAAGCGGTGTGGTAATGAATTGGGAGCACCAGGGACTCCACTGTTTAAATGGCTTTTCTGTTGCCGCTAGGGGCGGAGGAGATCATAAGCCAGTGTGCTTTCACACATTAGATTTTTTCTGAGTGTGAGCCCGGACAGCGTGCACAGGCAAAAAGGAGTATTAACATCACAACAGTAGCCTCAGATCAGATAGTGGAGCGAGGTCCAGGCTGTACGTTACTTTTATTGTGAAAGAGCACGGTCCCTCTATTCACCTGTCATCTCGTCATCCCATTGCCATCCCACCATCCTTTATCCTCCTTTCATACCAGATGAGCATCTGTGTGTGTGTCTGCTTGAGGGCTGCTGTTATCTACACTTCACAATTACCAACACACTGACGCCACTGCATACCAAGATGTCGACTTTCTAGCTGTGCCGTAAACCTTTACTGTTAAAGCTACCTCACAAGGCCGTAAATTGGTTTCCTTCCTCTTCAGCCTCTGAAGCTTAAGCCTTGACCACACGTCCCTAAATCCCTGAGTAAACTGGGAGTGCACGCTGCCACAAAGCCACAGCAGCGAACGTTCCCAGGAGGCCGCACTCCAGCTGCCTCGCTCTTCGGCCTCAGCTGCCTTAGCTCGGTGTATTTTGTTCATCTGTTCCAGTGCATGTCCCCGCGGCACTGTGAGCTCTCTGTGGGGTGATGGACCACAGCACTAGGTGTGATCTTAAGTTGGTGACGGCAGATCTTTCCTGCTTTGTTCTCTGGTCCTGTGAGGCTGAGTGGGTAGAGCGTGGCACCAACTCTTGTCAGGGTTAGGGGTTTGATTCCTACTGGGGCCGCACTTGCTATAAATATACGCCTTCATGGTACTGTCAGGCGCTTTGGGGGAAAAAAAGCACCTTAAAAGATGTCTCATGTTTCATTTCAGTTGCTGCTGTCAGGTACCTCAGTACATTCATACCTTGGATTCCCGCTCACTTTGCATCCTGTCGGGAAATGCACCCTCTAGGGACCGATATCTGGAAATAGCGCTCTTATTGTTCTTGTTTACCTTGAGTGTAAAGGAAAACATGCCCCCGCCCGTACACATAAAAAGATGGACCAGAGCTCAAGGGTGACACAAACTAATTTAACCTTTAACCTAAAGCTTTAATTTAAGCCAGATAACAAGAGATACGGTCCTGCAGGTTAAATGGAAGTATCTGATGTCAACCTCAGAATTTACTTACCTCTGTATTTGGTTGGGCAGACACAAAACGTCAAAGGCTGGAAAACACAGAGATGGGCACATCTATAGAAACCACATTATGGTTAAGTGAAGGTAGAGGCCCACATGCACACACACACACACACACACACACTGGCAAGACAAGTACACAAAAACACACACAAAATCACCACCTGAAACCTCTCATCCGTCATCCCGTGCGCTATTTGTCCTGTCAGCGGCGTAAGTGGTAGACTGCTAGACGGCTGTTAGCGTGTGTGTGTGTGTGTGTGTGTGTGTGTGAGTGTGAGAGAGAGACTAAAACAGATCCCTTCATTTTCTTTGCTTTTCCAACCTTCCTCCACCTTGACTCTCTCTCACATGTCTGGTTTTCACATGATACACAGAGAGCTTGCTTTGTTTGACAGAGGACTTTTTTTTGCCCCTCGTTCTGACCTTTAGGGGCATTTTGGTCCCATTCACGGGCAATTTTATTGAACTATGAAATAATACATTAGCATTGCATATCTGCAAATAAACACTCAAGATGTATCGCTAAGGTTTGTTTTATTTGTATATGTCCAAAGACATTGCCAAAATTAAATTGCCATAGGTGTGAATATGCTTGTCTGTTTATGTGTTCGCCCTGTGATGGACTGGCGACCTGTCCAGGGTGTTTCCCGGCCTTCTGCCCCAGTGCATGCTGGGATAGACTCCAGCACACCACGCTGAAGAGGAATAAACTGGTGATGAATCTTTTAATTTCACAGGCATTTTATGAACTTTCAAGGTGTTTTTTTCCCCCCCGAGCCCCCGTTAATTTCTATAAATGACCACTGATTGCTGCCTTCAGAGTCTGAGCATCATCATTTTGATTGCGGTAGCCAGCGCTGTAACCTGTAACCTCCAAACTCCACAGCGTCAGTCGATGTCTTCAGAGAATTTGCTTGACTCTCCTCAGGCTCGCTTCAGTATCACGTGGTGCTAAAGCAACATCGGAACGGAGCTAGATTATGTAAGAGCCAGAATATAGGCGTTTTGGGCAGAGAAGAGGATGCACGTGCAGAGACGCATGCATGTATGTCAAAACACTTTTCCCTAATCCTGTCACAGCAAGGACTTGGATTTTTGTGCAGCTCTCAGAAAGCAATAAAAGATCTACCCACATAATAGGGTGGGAGGTGCAGGGGGCGGTGGCACGTTGTGAGCCAAGTCCCTGCAGCTGCGTTTGTCCTTATATTCTGCCGGTGTGTGGAGAGTACTCGCTTTCTGCCCAGCGAGCAAATTACCACTGAGTCAGGATGGGATGTTTTCCAGAGTGTAAGGGGTTAACATGTACTGTATAATCTCTGTGTCATGTTGCCAGTGTTTTCAGATAGGAATAAGGAATAACACGCTTCGGGGTAGAGCTAAGCTGCTGTGTCTGCTGGTTAGGGGTTGATGCCATACAACATCTCTCAACAGCTCTCTAATCAACTGCCAGTGGTCAAGTCCAGGTTTTAGAGTCGAGCTGTGTGGAGTTGTGTGACGGCGGTAAGCTGTGAGGCATTCAGGACCAAATCCCCTTGATGCTCCACGGGCGCTGTTCTGCAGCTGACCCTGATCTGGGAAAGCGAAAAGACAAATTTCTCCACCAGGGAGAGTAGACTATGCCATGCATGCTGGGATAGCCTCCAGCCCTCATGACCCTGAGTTGGAATAATGGGGTACAGAAAAATGAATGCCGCCCCAATTGCAATCCCATGGAGATGCAACAGATGCTAAAGGTTAACATGCTGGCATTGGGGCTTTCCTTTAGGTGTAGCTAGCTGTCAAACCTTTGGCCTCATTCCTTCTTGCAACAACCTAAACTGTAATGGATGGATTTAACTGGCTAGCTGCTCCTGGCTGGTTTCGGCCCAGTCCCAGTTCTGTCTTTAAGTGTTTAATGTTAGTAGTTAGTGCTTGGCTGTCACATGGGCTTCTTCAACAACGATTCTGGATAGCTTCCCGGTACAACGTCGTAGGGGGAGTTTAATACAAGTAGAGACGTCCCATTTATCACACCCTACACAATCTTCTCTCTGTACTTGATGGCTCTACCCTCAGTGCCAACAGAAGCAGGGTCCAGATCAATGTGACCTGATAGTGTTTCCAAACACATCAATTGTGGCCTGACCACAGAACACAACACAAGACAGTAGGTTTCCTTTAACTCCTGCTTCACAGTGTACTGACTTATTTGAGGATGGTGGAGAACTGATATCCAATACAGATGGGGGATTACGGGATTATAATGCATTATTAATATACAACTACTATAACTACTACTACTACTACTACTACTAGCACCAAGAGCTCCACTGCAGCATCATAAAATAGCCACTATGTCTATCTGTTGATGTGCAGTGGGAATAAGGTTTTGATTCATTGCATTCCCACTTTACAAATTCTGCCATTATCCAAACCAACTGATTAAACTCTTCCTCTCCTCCTCTGTAGCTATAGAAACAGGCGTTTAAATCTGCCCTCCGAGGCCAGGGAAAAGAGCAGCCATGTTGCGAGGCATGTATGTGTGGAGAAGG
This sequence comes from Hoplostethus atlanticus, assembly GCA_034670405.1. NCBI lineage: Eukaryota > Metazoa > Chordata > Actinopteri > Trachichthyiformes > Trachichthyidae > Hoplostethus > Hoplostethus atlanticus. The sequence continues at coordinate 1,059,810 of JAXDDX010000073.1, read as the reverse complement.
GAGTCTGAGTCAGCCTAAAGCAGCAGAGCGGATGGCAGAGCATAGGGTCTGTTATGTAAGACTGTCATCTCGACGGCCTCTTCCATGCATCTCTGCTGTGTGCGAGTGTGTTAGCTCCTTCCTCCCACTGGGTCTGGTAAGTGGTTCGCACTTATGTAATCTGCATCGTATTCACTTCTCTAAAACAGCCAGGAACTAGCTGTTTACTACTGCTGAAAGACAGGCATGGTCCATACTCTGAGAGAGAGAGAGGCAAGGAGGAACGAAAGAGGAGGATACATTAGTGTAGATGCTCTTATCTAGAGTGACTTATGATGAGTCAACAGGAAGGGGTTCAGCGTCTTTGTGTTGCGGGGATCAAACCACGGGCCTTGTGGATACGGGACGGCCTTTCTAACCACCAGGCCACCCCTGCCGTCTTTATCAGCCAGTACCGGCCTTCCACAGATGTTTGTACACTATGTCAGGGGCTCCTTAACCTTTTCAGGACAGGACCCGTTCCAAGAGGATGCTATAATGGCTTGGTACCCACCAAACGTGCACCAAACAAGGAAATGCCCAGATGGAATTCTGGTGAGTGAGCGCTCTGTCCAGAGAAAGCTGAACATCAGATCTTTGGTAAAATGCGTCACAGACCAGCAGGGTAGGTTCACTGATGTCACGTTGCAGTCCTTAATTGTACAAACTTGAGTGGATGAAGAGTATGGCTGCATGATTATGGTCTTATAGTCTTGATTTGAGGAACAGAATTATGTTACCTACCTTTTGGCATCTTGAAAGTGAAATGAAACGTTTGAATTGGTGCAGCCCTGGTGAAGAAGCAACCATAATAAGGTGGATATGGATAACTCAACATCCGCTCCAAGTGAGTGAGTCCAGCTGAGGTGAATGAAGGGAGGGGTTTGCTGCTAAGTCGTAACAGTAGCTTAACAGAGATCGACCATTCGACGCAAAGCTGCTTGCTCGCCCCGTTTCCCTGCTGGGACTCTATCCCTCCCTGCCAAGGCCGCTTGGGGTTGTTCAATGACAACCTTGTAAATAATAGACGCTGCCTCTGGCCCAGCCGGATGCGTTTGTTGTCGTTCTCTCGGCACACTGGCTGGAGCACAGACCGCAGGTGAAATATCACGGTACCTCTCTATGAGAAATGTGGAGTTGCGGGCCTTTGACCCTTGGAATGGATAAGTAGGAGTGGTGTTGTCCGCCCTAGAGAGTTTGAGTCATCGCTTCAGTGCCGTGAGCTTCAAGGCAGAATATCGCTGTGCTTTTCTAACATGTTGTTTTACAGTAGGTTATGACACGAAATCAGCCTCACAGTGTTCTGCGTAGAAACGGAGGAATTACGGATGTGTGGAAAATTCAAGGGTGCTCTTTTGTTTATCCTAAGAGTCACCGGTTTAAGTGGAGCTGTGATCACAAGTCAAACGGCGGCATTAGCTAGATTCTCCTTTCAGCTCCAGATCTCTCGCTATATTAACGTGGGCGAAGCTCAGAAAAATCCTTTGTTGTGCTTGACGTTAGTGGGTGTGTCATGTGTCTCAGTGTGTTTGTGTTCTGTGAGTCTTTGGGGACGTTCACTATGTCCTGAGGGGCTGGAGATGTGTGTGTGTGTGTGTGTGTGTGTCTGGTATGTTGCTATGGACAGGAGTCATCCTCCGGGGCTAGTAACCACCAACCCCTTCTTCTCTCTTGCCACTCATGCCCCCCTTCCCATTAGCCAATCGGCTCACAGTAACACCACCCTCTCGGCCAATGGCGGGGCTGGCATGTTTACATGCTCCCGGAAGGCAGGAGCCCGCGATTAAGCATCCAGGGCAGTCGAGCAGAAGAGAGGAGAGGAGACGATAGGAGAGGGAGATCAGGCGTCCATGATGAGTTGAAAGGGCTGATGCACTCAAGAACACACCGGTTACTCAGACAGGTGAACAAAACACAGGTCCAATAAATAGGTCCTATATAGGTCATATCACCGCAGGCTTTCTGAAGTGGGCTACCATACCATATTCTTACAACATCACAGATTTGAATCAAGCTCACTCGACCGATTTTTGGGTTGGTGGACGACACGGTGTAAAAAATCAATTGAAATGTTTCCTGTCACTAAGGTGTTTCTATGTGATGGAAACAACCGTGGGCCAATATAGTAAACCACCAAACCAAGCATCCATTAACGTGCAGGTAGACTCACTCTCTTTTGTGTGTGTGTGTGTGTGTGTGTGCGTGTGCGTGTGAGTGAGAGAGTGTCATGAAAGATTAATGCCCTCAGTATGGGTTGGCCTTCTTTTCTCAGTAGGACGTCTTTCTGCTGGGGTCTAGGGGTGGATGTTCACATTCAGCCTGGTTGGCCCTTAGTCATTACAGACCCTCTGAGAGAGGGGGAACGAGAGAGAGACAAAGAGAGAGAGAGAGCGAGAGATAAATGCTCGGTCACATAGTCAGTGCTGGTGCCATCAGCGGCGGCAGGGTGAGGCCACACTTCTAAATCACTCCCCACATTTTATTCACCACTTAACTGTGACCTTCTGTTGATGAACCAAATTCAAAATCAATGGAGTGATGTCCACAAGGTCTCTTTAGCGAGTTAATGTGCGTGTGTGTGCCAAAACCATAATGCCGGGTGTCCTTGTGGCTCAGTATATCATGCGTCACGCCGCCTCCCCTCTTCCTCCGCTATCTCCCCTGTCATCCATTACGGCGTTGTTCAGTAGACGCGTCTTAAAATAAACTTCAAAAATAAACTTCCGAGGCCAGTCCTCATTATCTGCAAAGTCTGTGTGTGTGAGACACACGAGGCAGCTTAGACTTTTTGCAGCACGGCAGATATTCAAAGGTAACAGTTGGCTAATGATTAGTAGGAGTGTGAGGGCAGAGCTAACGCAGGAGAATAGGACAACAAGGCATGGATGGAGAGATCCACATGAGATTCACTCATAACTCGTTTGGTTAACAAGAAAGCCTCTCTCTCTCTCTCTCTCGTCACTCTTTCTTGTACACCTACGCTCTTTCCTCTGTGTGTTTCTGAATCTACATCTGCACTCGTAACATCAGGGCTCCAGGGAAAGCGAAGCTGTCACGGTGTGAGGCCGTTTTTTTCTCACTTTTTGTGAATGGAGTAACAGTAGATAGTGTTGTAGCAGGTCCTGACTGCTGCAACACTGATTGAAAGTGTGCTGTTGGTGCACGATTATGTTGAGAAGGGTCACGTTACTAAACTGCCCCATTTAAACCAATGTCCTCCAATAAGGATGTCTTTCCATCGTCACCTTCCTCCGATTCACATCCAAGTAGTTTTACGGCGCTCTGTTTTGCCATAGAGTTGTTTTCACGCTTGAAGGTAAGCAGTGAAACTCCTGACGTGACAATGGATTTCACATTTGGTTGACATCCATTGGCTACCGTTGTGAATTTTGTTATTTTCTAGGTATATTTCGAGACTTCAAAGCGATCACAAGGGGAGAATTTGAACGGATGTGTCGCTCACGTTACATTATTCAATGGGTTTTCTTACCTTGGAAAGAGCTTAAACCAGCATAAACCATTTCCATGCTTCAAAATATGGCCCTTAGTCTGCTTGAAGAAGGCGGAAAATGTAAGTAAGTTAAATCCAAAAGAAAGTTGTGTGTGCGGAGCAGTGCGGTGTGCTTTTAAATTGTTTTCACTTCCTCTTATTTTCACATCCGCTGTCTCCATGATTAGTTTCTACAGTTTCTTCTCAGCCACAAACACTTTCATCCATTACTGTGCTCGCATTGTGTGCGTAAGCTAGATAATATTAGGATATGATATGAATATTTTGCGATGCCCGGGTGAGCAGCAGCATATATGGGCACCACTGCTCAGGACGTACCCTTAGATCTGCTGCACCTATATCAAACACACTGAATATGATCCACTGAGGGGAGTGCAGTATAGGCAGTGGAAGGAATGCCATGTTTACCCTGAGGGCTGCTGACGCCAGCTTGCATTTTGATAGGAATTCACCGACTCTTTTGTTTGGCTGCATGGTTTGATACACGCTGCACATCAACACATGCCCAAGAACGAAAGGATACTGCGGCACGTTGAGCCACGGATGCCCACATGAGAGAGCTACTGTACGTTGTGCTGTGCTGTGCTGTGCTGTGCGTGGGTGTGTGTGTTGGCAGGCGATAGCTCTACAACACATTTTAACATTTCCCCCCCTGCCCCGTCCCCCGCTCACAGACACAGGGAGGGAGGCAGAGAGGGAGAGAGGCCAGAGATGACACGACGTAGGGAAGTGGGAGCGTAGGCAGTACAAGTGGTGGTAGTGGTTGTAGTAAGTCCCTAGTAAGGCCTTTGTGTGTGTGTGTACGTGGCAATGTCTGTGTGTGCGTCCTTGTCTTTGTATTTGCGCATAGGTGTGTCAATGCATGAATGTGTCCTCGTGCATGTGTGTGTGTGTGTGCGCATGGATGCATCCATCTGTACGTGCACGGCTCCGGGCCCCGTGTGTGACGGTGGTTGGTCTAATCTATGGAAGCAGTGGGTTGTAGCCTGCCAGTCCGTGCCTTGGGGATTTAGGCCAGCTAATTACAATGTATGGTGGCTGGCTGCCATGGTAACACTGGGTGGGTTGGGTGGCTCCGGAGCCGAGGGGGCCCTTATCTCTCGCTGCCTACAGGCATATGGCATGTGAAGATATGCAGCTTGTAGAGGTGTCGTTCATTTGAGGTATAAAAGAACAATATCGCTACCGGGCTCCACTTCTACCCGGCTGGGAAGGGCTCTGGATGTGTGAGCACAGTTGTTGGAGTGGGTAATGGGCGTGCGTCTTCATCAAGGCGTATCTCAAGACGCTTGTAATGGAATGCGTACACGGCGCGAAACATTTCTAGCGACGCTCCTGTCTGCCTACTTAAGATGTTTCGTGCAATTTAGGCCTTGATTTGTGATTGGCAGCTCTCTTGTCATCCACCATTAGTGCACCGGCTTTGGAGGCATCGCTCTCTCTCTCTCTTCCTGCCTTTCTCTCTCTCTCTCTCCCCCTCTCCACTAACTGATCTGTGGGGAATCCTGCAGCTTATTGACCTTTTGTGTGTCCAGCCTGTTTCCTGTGTGCAGCGGTTAGTTCTTCAGCCTCTCTAGCCGAGGCCCATTATGGTCTTGATCGGGCTGCATGAGGCAGAGGGGAACAAAGACCCTGGTTTAACGGGATGACTCACACAGCGGCTCACAACACTTGACACTGGCTTAGTTAGCATTGTTAAGCTGGTGGGAAGCGGTGGGCTGATCCTCCATGTGTGGAGTGGAAGATGCACAAACTGGCCTTAATGTGGAAGATCTCAACTGGTAGGAAGGCCACTGTGTGTGTTACCTTTGTGCAGAATGTCTATTCACAAGATTACACTTGATATATAATAATATTAATAATACATGATAGATTTCAATTTGTTGTCAGTGAATGCTGAAAATCCTTTGTCCATTATATTGAATTAGTCATTGTAAGATGCCCTCTTCTCCGAGAGCGATCCCATTTCTTTAAATAGAATTGTCGGGTTGAAGCACAAAGATGGATGATAATTGTTCATTTAATTACATATCTAGTGTCTGATTATGTATTTACCATATGGATTGTTTGATCACGCTGCCTGGTAGTGGAAGTCTGGTTACAACTGGAGCGCTCCTCCAACTGAGACCTGTCAGTACTTGGGTCCTCATTAATCACAATTAGGACTGCTGGCTGATTCTGTCATGGCCACCAGATAGAAGACAAACAAGCCAAAAGACTACCACATTGAATCCAGGGCAGCTGTATGCTGGATTTACCAGCTGGGCCCTCATGCTTTTGTTAAAATGCTTCAGTCATGTACTGTGAGTGTGTGACATCCTCTTACATACAAGGAGAGAGGCTCGTTTAACCCTCCACTATTACCTTTAGATGACTGGGTTGCAATCAGCTACCACGCCCCTCACAAAATCCCCCGCTAAGGCTTCAATCACAGATTTCCAGTTTAATGCTCAGCTGACCGGCCAAATCTGAATGTCTTGTAATTGTGCGCGCGTGTGTGTATGTGTGTGCGCGCGCGTATTGATCAGTACCTAAGCTAGATTGATCACGGCGGAGGCTGACTCCTGGGGGGAGCAACAGACCTCTGTGAAGAACACAATCTGTCGCTTCACATCTGCCTCTCTGGCTGTAGGCTGGCTCACATATCCTCCGCTTACTGTTTTACCTTTTGCTCTCTGTTGTAGAACAGAGATCTGGACAGACCTGGAGCCACTTTGCAATGGAAATGCACACTCCCAAAGCTCCTCCTGTCATTTCCTTGCTTGAATTTAACCGTCTGCGTACAGTGGTGGTATTCTTCAGCTGAAGTATATCACCTGTTCTTCTGTCCTCAGAGCCCAGCGTTCCTGCTACCGCCATAGTTTATGGAATAACAGGACCGCCGCGCCGTAGAGATAGGCCTTCATAAAGGCTTTTAATTTCCCAGGTGTCACCTCCCGATTGATGACCACAAGAGAGGGAGGCATAAAGGACTGCGTGCACACGGCAACACACAATGACCACACATCTGTCAAGCCACTGATGTACTGTCACACTTTCATGGCTCCACAGGGCTGGGGGAGGCTAGTAGCCAACAGGGGGTAGATATGCTCTGTGGTGGCAGTGCTCTCGCTTTTTGTCTTCTCTTTTTTTTCTCATTCTCTCTTTCTCTCAATCTCTCTTCTAGTCTTCAGAGAGCTGATTCTGTGATGGTTGATCTCCTTTATATCTTTGGAGAGCAGCACAGATGATGCTGAGGGAATATCTTGTCAACCACCCAGAACACGCACACATGCATGCATGTACAGACATGTTTACTTGCACTCTCTCTCACTCTCTCCCCCACATGCTCCCCTCTCTTAATGACCTCCCCTAAGATACACTGAAGTGCACAACAGTCCCAGCCCTCTCCTGTAGAGGCTCTAATGCAGAGGCTGTTTGTCGGGCGGCTGTACAGAAAGTCCTCTTGGTGCCCACAGCAATGATAGCTGGGTGCAGGACATGATGTAATCCCTCTCCACAGAAAGGTTGCTGAGCAAGGCAGTCCAGCTTCCTGATTGAATTCTCGCACTGCAGCAGCAACTTTTTGCTGGTACTGCCTTTTATTATTTGCAACTTTCCACAGCCAAGCTTCGCCCCTATGGATGGCAGGAAGGAGGAGTTGCAGTACAGGCCTGATGCTGGCTGTCGTACCTTAATTCATCCAGGGACAGCGACGCCCTGCTTCATATTTAGACAGTTATACACATTTACACCTGGGAGCTGCCCAGCACCATGAGTTGTTTTCTCCATTGGACTGGATTTGAACCAGTGACCCTTATAGCAGCTGATTCCGTAATAACTGCAGGACAATGTAATAACTTGTCAAAATGTAATAAAGTGGGTTGAAAATGCAATAAAACCTGTTAATGTAATAAATTCCCAGATAATTCACTGACATTCTCACATTATTACATTAACTAGCGATTTATTAAGGGGTGTAACATTTTTAGCTGATGTAATAATAATTATAATCATAATAATCTTGACTAATAATGTAATAACTAATAATGACAAGATGATTGTGATTACTTGGCTTTTTACATCATTAGTCAATGTTATTACATCAGTTAAAAATACGTTGCACCCCTTATTACATTATCCATCAATTTCTTGCACTAACCGGTTTTATTACATTTTAAACCCATTTAGAGGGCCATTTTTATTACATTTTATTACAAGTTATTACATGATCAGTTAGTACAGACCATCTGGTCAGGAGTCGCCTCTCTAATCTTTAGGCTGCCGCTGCCTAGAGGTTATAATGTTTAGATGAATTATGATACCAAGTTGAATTTGGTTCGTTCAGTGCTGATCACGTGCATAGTATCAGAAAATAGGATCAGTTAGACAATTATGTGATTATTTTAAAATGTGTGGTTCTGGGGGGAATATTCTGGGAAATGGGGACAGACAGAGAGAGAGAAGAGGTAGAGGAAATAGAAAAAATAGTCCTAGCAGCCAGATAAAACCTCTGAATGCCCAAAGTGGGAAGTGAGTGGCTTTATCTCTGGGTTATATTGTTTGCGTACTTTTGCAGGAAACTTTCTGTTTGTTTGTTACCTTTCATTATTTGAGTGTTTCTTCTTGGGAATTGTTTTTATACACATACACTGTTGATTCTCTCTCAGCCACACACACACACACACTCAGAAAAATGTATTTCTTCATTCTTTTTCTGATCAATTCCCCTTGTATTTAGCCTTTTATTACTCATGCCAATAAAGCATACTGAATAGAAAAAAAGCACTGAAAGAGTGAGAGGACACAAATGTGCTGACTCATCTGTAATTAGGTCATCCTATAGTGCTGTCAAAACACACTGCCGCTGGTCTGCCCACACAGAATATTAATAGGGCAGTCGCTGTCACTACGTCACGTGTTCGAGTCGGGCCCGAGGTAGGAAACGGAACATGATTTATCTCCAACATGCAGTTAGCAGAGCGGAGGACAGCTACACACACACACACACTGACATATCCTTGGTGTTTGATGTTTCCATATTGGAGCGTGGATGTCAGGTGATGAGAAATGTCTGTTGTAGCTTTTTCTTTTTCTCAAGGTCATAGCATGTACCAGACCCTCCTCTATCCCCTACCCTGTTTGTGTATGCCTATGTGTATTCCTACTCGTGTGTGTGCGTGTGTGTGTGTGTGTGTGTGTGAGATGGACGCCGCTGTCGGTTCCCAGTGGATATCTTGGCTGTGTGATGTATGCCTCAGCAGGTCTCGGTAGTCCCACTCGCCCATCACATCACTGCCTTCACCCAGCTACTCTCTGACATCCCTGCATCCCACACCTAGAAGGGCAGATAACAAAAAAAAAAGAAGCTTTTATGTCAGCCCATGAAGGTGAGGTTACAGAACCAGCTATTTTTGTTGACGCTGGCTTTGCTTCGGGTGAGTGGTCAGTGCAGTTAAACAGCTGGAAACTGGCGCAGCCATTACGGCTCTAGCCGGGGGTCTGTCTATTTGTTGTAGCCAGGCACGCGGTGTGGCGGTTTCTTGTGCAACAAACGTTTGAGATTTTTTTGAGATTCCCTAATAAAAGCTCCCGGCTGAACGCCTCCTTTCAGCTTGTCACTTGACTTCCTGAGCAGAGTTGGACTCACCAGTTGGAGGAAGTGGAGGCAGGCAAAACTGCAAAGACTGCAGAACTGTCTAAGTCCACCATATATAGACCTGCTCTTCTCTTGTCGGATTTTAGCCCATGAGCCATAATGCAAGTATAGATTTGGTACGTTCACCGCTATGGATTTCTTCTGTTGGGCCAGGCTCACAGTCGGTGTGCGTTTGGCTGCTGGCTAACTATAAGAGATGAACAATCCATATCATCCCTGCAGAGGGTTATTGTTTAGTGTAGATGAGGGACAGGGGAGTGAGTAGCTGGCACCATTTACTCTCTGTGGACCCCTGAGCTAGTTTATGACTCAAGCTGTTCAGTTTGAAAGTTTCCTTCTCTTTTATTCCTCCTCTGGTATAAATAGAGCTGTCCTGCCGGGGAAACCTCCCGACACGACCAAACATCACATTGGCATGCAGGAGGCATTTGCGTCAAACGGCCTGTTGTCATGGCAGCCTTTACCCTCGCCACGGAGACGAGGGCCTGTTATTGGGAGTGACAATCGGGTTGGGAGCTGTCTGTCAAGAGAGGTTAACAGGGGGAGTGATGCGAGCTGACAGCGGGCCGAGGGAAGTGGGCTAGGGGTCGTCCGACGCGGCTGCAGACTCAGCTGGTTGGTTATGCAACAACACACATAAACAGAGGGACCGTCTCTACTGACAGATCACGCAGTAGAGAAACTCTGGACTGTCCACGTCACTGGGATTTATTGCTTCTCTGCTGCTGTCAGTAAGTGAAATGCCATTGGAGGGTACTGGAGTATTGATGTGCAGTCTTCATAGGAGGCCTAGTGGTTAGAGAGGCCGTCCTTCAACCAGACGACCCAGGTTCCTGCCCCAAAGTGTCCTTGAGTAAAACACTGAATCCCTACCAGCTCATCTGTTTTCTTCAACAGAATCTCATAGGCAGTGTCCAGTGTGCATCATTTGAACAGCCAAACTCCCAGCCATTCACATTAATGTGAATGAGTACACTGGCAGCATTTTAGCCTGTCATTTCTCTAATTTGTTTCATTGCATTCAGTCGGTTTCCTTTGCATTAAGTGCTTTCTGAAAGTGAAGCTAGTTGCTCTGGAAGTGCTGAGGTGGTCACAGAGAGTTAGATTTAAACTCTTGGCTTTGTCATTATGTCACATAGAGTTATGCAGTCGCTGAAGTTAGCAGTTCTACAGTTGTACATCACTAATAATGCTGCGTGTGTGTATTGACACTTTTTGACAGGTTTTCGGTGCAAGCACACACACACACACACACACACCAGAGCACACGTGTGATGGTGTATGTATCTAGTGTGTGTGAGTGACACAGTGACTCTGTGTTTCCTCATGGATATGGAGTGCAAAGGAAGCCCATTGAGAGCGATGTGGAGAGAAAGAGAGACATCACATACATGGAGCGCTGCATAAAGACGAGTCTGTTGGCTATTCAAAGCAGCTTTAAAGGAAAACTCCACCCTCACCAACACTTCAGCACTGTTAGAAAACAGCTACTGGTGAGGTACCTTGCATTTCTGGGCCTATTTCTTTAGTTTGGTGGTGTATTTTTCTTATTCCTGTGGATAACTGACCAAAAGTAGGTAAGGTAGCAAAGGTAAGCGGTAAACTGCTATAAAAGTCAGAAAAATAATGTACATTTCAGAGCCAAGGTGTCAGTGAGTACAGTTTCCTACACCATCAAAAGGCACTTGGAAACTGGAGGAACCGCTGACAGGAAGAGGTTTGGCAGACCCAAAGCCACAAATGAATCAGAAGACAAGTTTCTGAGAGTCAACAGCGTGATATAGTGGCTCACAGGACAACAGCTTCAAGCACAGCTTCACACTGGTGGAAGTAAGCAAGTCTCAGTTTCAACTGTGAAGAGAAGACTTTGAGCTGCAGGTTTGACAGGTCGAGTGGCAGTAAGAAAGCCATGGCTAAGATGGCAAAATAAGAAAAAGAGGCTTACCTGGGCTATGAAGCAAGAAGACTGGAAGAAGGTCTTGAAAATGGGGTTGTTCTAAAACTTTTGACCGGTAGTGTACTTCCAGTGCAACTACAATGCAGTTTAGTAGCAGAAAGCCTTTGCAATCTAAAACACTAATGGTACATGTCAGATTTGTGTGTCAGCCCCTCAGAATCAAAGATCAAGGGGCTTCTTTCTAGGTTCACTGTTTTGCGCCGATGTTAAACAATCATACAGGGAGAAATCCACACCCCAATGTTCATGAACTAGTTGGCAAACAAGCTATATTTATAACCCGTATGCCCACCTTTGATTGAAAGCAACAATCAATGGGGGTTGTTGAAAGTCATTCTGGGAAATGCAGCAAATCATGGAAGTAGAAGTAAATGAGGCAGGTTGAGGGAAAGTGAGTACACCAAAAATCTCCTCATCCTTTAGTAGTTTTATAAAAGAAAAAAATCTAGGACACCCAAAAATGCACAGTACCATGTTGCCACTCCTGTCACTTTGAAAGTTGTGAAGTTGGTTTTATTTGATAGGAGCGGTAGCAGCAGGGATTGTTCCAAAATCTGTTATGGTATAACCTGTTGGAGCGTTTATGTACACCTACTGTAATGCCAAGAAGCAACCACTGAAAACAAGCCGTAATGGGATTTTGATAAACAACAAAGCAAGTCTAGTGGGAAATAGACAATGTGCCTTTTGAATTTCCAAGTGCGTCAATGACTGTGTGCTGGTTCCCCTTTGATTGCGGGCAGAGGAGCATCCGTGTGTTTCACTGAAATAGACCATTATCTGGATTATGTTTTAGATGGTCAAATGTTTTGAGGAAAAGAGCAATGAACATATATGTAATTATATGGGGTCAGATGAAGACGTTTGATGATTTCATGTCCGGTAACAATTGATTTTAGCCTTCCATAACTTTCATTGTGGCCCCTTGCGTCTCTTTCCAAGCAGACATAAAGCTACATCATACATTTCAGTCTTTATCAGCAGATGTAGTGAATTTTCCTCCCCTCTGTTTGAGTCCACTAACTCGGTCAGTCCATCATGGTACACGTGTTGAATTCATGGCAGCTCACGGCATTAGCTGGCATAAACCTTTTCCATGCAACATGATTTGAATAACTTCCAAATACGAAGGCGTCACTAATCCAGAGCTGACTTCACCGCAGCAGCAGCAGCTCGGATTGGTCGGTTGCCGTTTGGTTTACGGTGTCTGAGGAGTGACATCAGCATCTGACCCAAAAATATCCTGTTGGATCCTCATAGTCAAATACATGGAGTTCATGTACAGTACATACACACAAAGTATAGATTTCTATGATGGCTATGTGGCCTACATATCGTAAAAGATGGTCTCACTAGGGGCTGTTAGGAAGCGATGCCACAATAATCAGTGGTTAGGGAAATTATATTGATATCCTGGATGCACTACCGAGCTACCGTAACCACTCTCTGTGTGTGTGTGTGTGTGTGTCACTTCCTCTTTGGATGTGGGTGTGCTCTGACATAACTTATTTGTGCCTTTATTTGAAGGGCATACAACAGGATGACTAGGCTTCTGGATTTGTTTTGGAGCAACAGTCGATACTGTTGAGTTGTTGAGTGAGCAACTCGTTCCGCCTCCCGGCTTCATCCGTTTTCCTCGTTCATCTGTTTTGAAGAGCACTTTGTGTTGCTGGATTCATACAATTCCAGCGCTGGAAACAAGACTGGTGGGACTCGAGGTGTGATGTGGCCGTGCTCTGACTGCCTTGGTGAAATGGACTACGACCAGTGAAAAGTGTTTTTGCTCAGACACACACACACACACACACACACACACACACACACACACACTCATGGCTTTCTTCTTTGAGGCTGCGTGTCTCCTTCGCTCGCTCCTCTCCCCCAGTGGTAAGTCTGGTCACCCTGTGCCTGATAGTGTGTGTTTGCTGAACCGTGGTGTGTGTGTGTGTGTGTGTGTGTGTGTGTGTGTGTGTGTGTGTGTGTGTGTGTGTGTGTGTGTGTGTGTGTGTGTGTGTGTGTAGATTCCCATCAGTCTAGTGATGTGACAGACCCAGGCTATATTGATTTCTCAATAAGATGTTACTCCTCTGCAAGTCAATCCATTTACTTGAGATTGCCTCATGTCTAATTGCATGTCATGTTGAGTACTCGTTTTCAACCTGTAGTGTGTGTGTGTGTGTGTGTGTGTGTGTGTGTGTGTAGGGGCGGGGGTGACTGTTAGTCTGTTGATCAGTAATAACAGGTTAGGGCTGATGGAGAAGAATTCCCTCTCCATTGATTGACAACATGGCATTGATTTTTCTCTTAGTCATGCATGAGGATTGTCCAGATGCATTAGCTGATTGAAGCAGCCTAGTGAGTGTGTGTGCAGATGAACATGTGCTTGTGTGTCGTTGGTGTGCATGACAAGGACAAAAAAATCAATAAATCTTGTCATATTTTGTTATATACCGTAGTTGCAGTTCAAATTGCGATATAATAAACAATGGAGTCCTTATCATGAGGCCAAGTGTATGATCAGTGATTAACCACTGATCCATATCCAATACTGACTGCTGGAAATAAGGTTGATTTTCCAGCCTTTTCTATGTTATTTGGATCATATCATAGCAGGATACCAATATCTTTTAAACCACCATTGTGCACCAAGTCTGCTTCATAGTTTAAAGTGTTCACTCAATGAACCGGGTGAAAGCTGCCTCACTAAAATGATTTATTATCGAGTGTGAAAGTATTTATTCATTTCAGGCAGTCGGGTAGCTCAGTGAATCTAATATCCAACTTAATGGGAGATTAATTGGAGCAACGATCGCAAGGGAGCGCAGAACGGCAGAACATAATGTGACCCAAACCATTCAGGCCATATCCCATTTTTCTGAAGTTTATTTACCGTAGATGGCTGAAGCGTTCAAAACTGATGCTGAACAATACAGCTGTAAACTTCAACAGTTGGCCTGACTTCTCCTTCCCTCTCGCGATATATCTGGACACACACACACACACACACACACACACACAGTTTTAATGTGACAGCATTAGATTGATCAGTCCAGTCAGAGGAAGCAGTTAGTTATTTCTCTGCCAAAAGCTATTTTCAGAAGTGTAACTCATGATTTGCAAAAGCGAAAAACAATTTGAGCAAGAAAATACATTTGTATTTGCAAAGAACTATTTTCAAAAGTGAAAAGACTGATTTGCAAAAGTGCAGATCTTTTCAGTTACGTCTTTACACTTGCAAAAGTAAATTTTCTGCGTGCCGACGTTTGTCAGTGTTTCATCGCTCGAAGCCTGCCAAAAAGATTTGCAAGCGTGTGGACCAGGATTTGCAAGTGAGATCCAGGATTTGCAAGTGAGATCCAAGATTTGCAAGCAAAGGGGAGGTGGGGGCTAGAACAGAGAACTATCTGATTGGTGCACGGAGATTGATCCCTTTGCTCTGCACTGATTGGATACAGAATGTGAAACACTGACAAAAGTCGGCGTGCGCAAAATTGACTTTTGCAAGTGTAAAAGCGTAACTGAAAAGAGATTTTCTTGCTCAGATTCTTTTCACTTCTGAAAATAGTTCTTTGCAAATACAAATTCATTTTTCTGATGGGAAAGTCCTGTGACAACACTGACAACATGAAAACTGTCATTGATGCTAATGGTAACACGTGATTCTGTCCTCTGGGGAGAAATTGATTCTGATCAGTCACAGCTGTATGAACGTCTCTGCATCCTCCTGTCTGAACAGCCGGATCAATGGATTCACAGGCTATGCCGTTCCATTATGTCTAAAGGTTTCTGTAGTATAATCCATTCAAATATGCCGTGTGTCTGCACACTGTAAATAAAGTGCATGGTGCCAGTGAGCAGCCAACGAGCCGTCACTGCACGAGTCAAACTGAGAAAAATGACTGTAGTCTTGTTGGCCTAGAAGTGGACTGTATATCATTTCATAGCATTTATGGGTAGAATTTTTACTGGTTATCAAAGCTCATCCCTCGTCATGACATTTAACCTTTTAAAACACAAAAAGTAGTTACTCCTCTCTGCACTTGTAGGGTAGAACTGAACCTTTATTCCTCAAGCTACGTAGCATTATGTCACCGTAACACCGCAAGATTTTAACTGCACTAGGGGAGAAATTCACGAAGAAATAATTATATTTTTTTATACTTGATCAAATTGTAACACATTTTTTACTTTTGATCAAAAGTAAAATGTTTATTATATCAGAAAAATGCATTCCAAAAATGTATTTCCATTTTCCTTAACCAGTCAGGGTGGTGAACTTTATTTTGATGGACTAGACTAACTAGGCTCGGTCTGAAGTTGAATTTAATGCTTTGTGCATCTGATACAGTAGCTGTGAGTGTGTATAGATATCATCAGCCTATGTGTGGCGTTTCCCACTGACTCAATGAGCTACAGGATACGCTGGCAGCGATCTGGCCGTGTTACGGTATACACGCCCTCCGTTTCTCTCTCCTTGATCGGCACCGTTCCACCCTCGACGTGGACGGCCTCGGATCTCGGTCTAGCCTCTTTGAGTGGCCAAGTGGCAGCCGGCCAGGCGTACAAAGAAATGCTCACACTTCCCCTTTTTCTTTTGTCTCTGCCTAATGAGGCTCTCTCTCTCTCTCTCTTGGTATCTCTGTCTGCCCCAGAACTCCAACATTAATAGGGCTAATGAGACATAATCATGGAGAAATGATGACCACTCTCGGACACTGAATGCACTCAGACAGATTGAATCAAACACAGACGGACTGTACTCACACACATTAGCAGTTTAGCACGCGTTTAGCACACGCACTTTTTCGACCAGCAGACTCATATGTGCCCAGACAACTGTAAATAAGCACATTGTGTGCATGTGTGTGTGTGTGTGTGCTGGAGGCAGTGCATGGGCCAGAGAGCAGAGGTCTTCAATGGACTTTCTGCTCAGTAAGGATTGTGCTTTTGGATCCGTCTGCTGCCTATTGATTTATCCGACAATGGAAATGAATTACGGCTCGTACCGCTGATGAAGACAGAACAGACCTTGGCGCTGCGCTAAAGGACGTCAGACGGTAGCGCCTCGTTGCCAGTTCGCGCGTCGTGCAAGGCTGTCTGGCGATGCCGAGCGTGTTATTACATTCTCATCATTCAAGCCAAGCCAATAGAAATCTTTGTTTCAATCGCGAATCCAAACCGCTCTGTCCCAGTCAGCAGTCGAGACTGTGAAACAGCACAAAAGGGATGTCTAATGGCAGATCTCTGTGATGCTGAAACTTTGCTGTTACTGTCTGAGGTAGAGGAAAGCCCTGCCCCGCCCCGCCCCAGCCCCCCTGCCCCCCCAGCAGACAGGGATGAACTGGGCTGATGGAGGCCAGAAGGTGGACAGGAGAGGCATGGCTGAGAGGGAACAGATGGGAGAGAGAGGGAGAGACACACATACACACCGACACACACACACACACACGGCAGGTTACATGTGCTTGGCTTGGCTATGGCATGACGGCGGCACAGTTGGAGTGGGACAACTGCTACCTTGTCTCAGTATTTTAATCCCGCCCTCGCCTTGAGGTCTCACATTTCACCTGCGTCACAATCCAGCAACGCGTTCACGGTGTTCATGGTCAACTAAGTCGCTGTTCGTCAAGTATGTGTCCATCAGCTACAAAATAAAGCATAAGGTAGCTGCGAGACTTGAGGGTCCATATGCAGCTAACAGATGGAGGGATTTTTTTATTTTTTTTGATTGACAGGTGGGTGGTCCAGTGACTGTGTGTTACGGCGCGTGTCAGGAGGTGACAGACGGCGGCAGGCTTGCGTTGTCCCGGTGGGAATTTAGCCGTGCTTTTATTTTCCAATTAGTACCCGTTTGTGACTCGTTACTTGCGTGGCAGCACCAGACCGTGGCTGCCTTGTAGTCTCACATGCACACACACACACACACACACACACACACACACACACACACACACACAGATGTCCTCTTCATGTTGTATGCCTGTGCTATGATAGCGTATTGTCATGTATACACACACTACTGCAAGTGCTGCTCCGAAGTGGGGTCTCGGCTCTGAGCAGGCCGTTGCCAGGCAGATATCCTCACCTACACACTTCCCACATGAGTTTGCTTTTCAACCGTTTAGTTCTACTTTTACACCAACCCACACCCTGTGGCTTTTTCTCATAATCACACTGCTGGCCACAAGCTTGGTGCAGTGTTATCAGTGCCTGCTTGGAACAGGAATATATGAAAGAGGAACAACATAACCAACACGTCTTTGTTCTCTATGTTTTACACTTTATTGCACTTTTTCTACTCGCTTTATTTATTAAATTCCTCCTTTTTGGCATCATACATTTTTTTCTCCCAATCGTATGCTTTCATTTCTCTTTCTGACATACTGTTTATCATATTGGCCACGATGGGTTTGTCTTCCATTTTTTTCCTGCTTGTAAAAGGGAAATAAAGCCAATCCAATTTCCCTGGATTTGACCCGTGGTGCGTGGCTCCCTGCTCCACAGCGGGGAACAGAGAGCGGTGTGCTGCACTCTCACTCTTTTTATCACCCCTCCCTGACTGGCCATCAAAAATACAGCTCTCCTGTCTAATAAGACATCATGGATGTGAAACACGTCAACCCACTCTTTTTATGTCTGACAGGCTCTTAATGTCTCCCCGTGCCTGGTGATTATTCCGCTGTTTATATTCCAGTGTTTTTTTTTGCGGGCAGGGTGGGAGTCGTTTCAGGCGAGCATTGCTTGGAGTCAGCGGCGTGCGTTCTGCTGGAGCTGTCGCTGTGACTCAGGCCTGAATGCCGGCGTTGTCACGATGCATGAATTCTGACCTCGATACCAATACGAAGTTACATTTTTTTTTAAATGTGATGCCATGGCAAACAAGAAAACCCATTAGGCACTGTCGCAGAACAACAGAGATGCTGCGCTAAGTTGCTCGTGTCACCACGTCGACTTGGACAGCTTAGGAGCTTCTTCTGCGCAGGAGCTTTGATGTCGGTTGGGCGTCTCTTTGTCGGCTCTATAAGCTGAAGTTACTCATAGTTTGTTTTGTCAACTGGGACTCGGTTGAAGACGTGGTGGACAGTTTGACACTGTTTCCATGTTTTCAGCTTTTCAATCCTGCATGTATACGCCCTCTGGAGGTGATGCTGAAATGGAATTTCACATTTGGTGAAGCTGTTTTTTTCCACTTGGTTTAAATGATTTCCAATCTGACACCTAAGGAGCTAAGGGAGGAGGTTCAGGGTGAGAGGAAGAGGTCAAGGGAATATGTAGGGTATGATATGATTGATATGATATGATTTTGTGTGCTCATTCTTTTTCTGTATTGTTTCATTGTGCTGCCAAAATAAAAGCAATAAAAACTTGGTCACAAAATCATTTCATGACAGTATTGAACGTTTATAAAATTCAAAATTATATTAAATCTTTCACAACAGTAAAAGAGCCCAGCAATGTCCCATTCCCCACAGTGTATCCTAACTACCTCTCTCATCTCTCTCTCTCTCTTCCCCCTGTCATCTCCCTCCCTCTCTATCTCCATCTGTCTCCCTCCCCCTCTTCTCCCTGCGTGCCTCGGTCCGTCCTCCAGACTTTAACTACAACACAGACGGATATGAAGGGGATGGGGCGGAGGACGGCAAGTCCCAGGATGGTTCGGAGACCATGCCCTTCATAGATGAATCCCCCACCATGTCGCCCCAGCTGTGCGCCCCCCGCGGGCCCGACGGAGAGGCGGTCTCCCCCACGCCGCCAGAAGGCCTGCTGCCCGGGGTAAGAGCGTGCACGCACACACACACGCACTAAGACACAGGTGTACAAATCCAGTGCACAGGTACATCAATCATCCACTCTGAAACAACTTGCAAATACGAATTTCAAGATCTTAAAAATGGTGCAGTTTCCTTCTAAACTCAAGGTCTTAAAAGATCTTAAATACAGTAAAATAAAACATTTGAAGTCTTAAATTCAGCTTTAGATGTTTTAAAAATGCTTGTTTTGTTGAAGCGCTGTTTTTCATGTGCAGCATCACCCCACTCCCCAGACCTGTACTCTCATAGATCTTAAGAAGTCTCAAATTTGACATTATGAAACTTTTTAAGAGTAAAATATGATTGATGCTGACATGAGGTCAGCCAGCGTTTCTCCCTCTTAGCCATAGAAGCGCTGATCTAGTAGCTCACCCTCCCTCTTGGATGACTTCACTCCAGGCTCCTTCTATGATGACAGTGTTTCTCTTCTTCTGGCCTACTGACTGTTTCTTCCTGAAGCTAGCAGGCGGGTCTTGACCCTCTGTAATTGTCAGCGATTAGCCACGATCGGGTCGTATTGCTCACAGCACTCAGCAGGTGCCGCATTCACAGCACCAGGAAATGACCATTGTAGCCGTCAGCAGCAATCTACTAGCCTATGTTTAAATGGAGAATTAAAGGTTTTAAAGTGGTAATCCAGTAGATTCTCTCTCTTTTTTGTGATTGACTAAGATTGTACCCCTTGTACGCTGGCCAAAGATGGAGAGGTTCCTAGAGATGACCTTCCCACTCCGGTCAAAACAGCAGAGTCACTCCCCATCCTTCGTCAAAGGCTGGAAAAGTGCCTCATGTCACCTTCTCCCCCCTGAATTATATCCTCTTTCTCACATCTTCATCCTCTACCTGCTCTAATTGCTCTCAAAAACCCTTCTGTCTCTCTCCTTGGCTCTTGATTTATTTCTCTTCCTGGCATTTCTCCCTTACACGATCATACATGGTCACAGGGATATTGTAAAGACGCTAAGGCTCCGACCATTCACCCTGGACAGGAGTGTCAGCTAACGTAAATGTGACTATCTCGCCATCTAGTGGTGGGATGGAGTAAGAACAAACCAGAGGGAACTTTTCCATAAGCTTTAAAGCTGCATGAAAGTTAACAAGGACCAGTTACACCCAACGAGTGTAGCGAACTTCGCTGAAAAATAATGACATCCTGACGGCCTTTCCTCGATGACCGTTAAAATACTGCTATTCTTGAGGGCGAAAGTGAACCAGCTGTGTGACCACGCTGACTAGACTGGAAATTTTTTCCCTTGAGCTCCTGAAGGTCTTTCCACCGCAGCCTTCCTCCACTCACTGCCTTGTTAAGTGGGCCTTTCTGCTGACTTGGCCTCTCATCATCTGCTGCCATAAAAGAACCAACAGTGACACCTCCATGCCAAGCCAACGCCTTGGAAGTAAACATACGGTCAGCACAGGGAGTGTGTATGCATATCTCTTTCTCAAGAGACTTTTATTACTATTGTTATAGTAATAAGTTATATTATAGTATAAGTCCCATCTGTCTCTTTCCTTAGCTCTTATTTTATTTCTTTTCCTGGCACTTTGCTCTTACATGATCGTTCTACTCACAAAGGAATATTGTCAGGGTGCTCACTATCCCACTATTGGTTGCTTGTAATGTCGACAATCAAGGAATTGAAGCTTTTTCTACTGTTGCACTCATTGTAAGTCAGTCTAGATAAGTGTGTCAGCTAAATGCCTGAAACATAATATTTTGATTATTATTTTCCCCTTGCCTCTCCAACCAATTTTAGGCCAATTAAAATAATGTAGGTTAGGAGGGTAGTGGCCTGAAAAACTAGCCTAGATTTTGCTAGATTCCCCTGCAAAAATGAGGTTTGGGTCACATGAAAAAAAGTGTTTTTTATTTTAGTACAATTATTCTTTTGAACTCTTTAATGTGAGAGAGATGGAGGGAATCTAGAAGGAGTTTGTCAGAGAAGTGGTGGGTGTCACTTCCTTTACACTGAGATCTAAAGGTCAGGAGGGGTCGGGAGCAGGGTGACAGGTCACAGGGGGTTGAATTCATTCTCTCACACACACACACATGACGAGGCTTGTTTCTTTCAGCGCTATTCCATACGAAAGAAAACCTGCGTGCCGGTTGTGTGAAACTGCTGGCTAGTGAACTCTGTGACCTGTAATTAGAATCAGCAGCGCTAGCAGCACTTTAGCTGGTCTCAGCTCAGCGTTTAAGGCTCTCAGCAGATCAATAAAGAGACCAAGACCAGAGAGAGAGAGAGAGAGAGAGAGAGAGAGGGAGAAGGTGGAAGGAAGAAAAGCAGCAGGAAAGATATTGTCTATAACTCTTACTGCCGCGAGAGAAGAAGAAACGGTGTGTATGCCTGATGAGGAAGTGGCTGCTGAGCGGAGAGACGAGGAGGCGGGAAGAAATGAAGTAAAATGTCTCAATGAAGCAAAGAGAGAGAGAGAGAGAGAGAGAGAGAGAGAGAGAGAGAGAGAGAGAGAGGAGTGGAAGAATGAAAGAAACGCTATGTACGGCCATCAAGGAAGTGGCTGGAGAGCATTTGTTGTGAGGGGAGGGGCGGATGTAGAGGGAGGGCAGACCTCATCGACCGAAGCGGAACAGTGAGACACACACACACACACACACCAGGAAGCCCAGTGGAGGAAGGGGGTGGGGTAATGTAGGCGGGGCCCTCTCTCTCTCGGTGTCCAGACAGCTCGCTGTGAAGGGGAAACACTGATGTGTCCGGGCAGGCCCTGAAGAAGGGAATTGCCGGCGGCTGGAGGAGAGAGAGGGAGAAAAGAAATACAGAAAGAAAGAAAGAAAGACAAGACTGAAAGAGGGGGATGATGGAGGAGGAAGAGGAGGAGGCGCTGTGCTACTTGGACAGGGTGCTGGAGGAGGAGGAGGAGGAGGTGTTTGAATATGGAGATGGGGAGCTGGAGTCCATCACGCCGCTGCACAGACGGTTCGAGGTGAGGCAGCGGCTGGACAGCTGAGAGGGGAGAAACTGCCACTGTGCGCGCACGCACACACACACACACACACACACACACACACACACACACACACACACACACACACACACACTAGACTGACATTCTGGCCAGGCTTGAATGCATGACTAAATATAGCCAAGTGGAAAGTCTTATTGGTGTCTTTGCATGATGTGGCGTCACCATGTGCTGCTGCTTGTGCCTCAGAGCCATCTGCGCTGGCGGAGTGTGTGAGTGTGTGAGTGTGTGTGTGTGTGTGTGTGTGTGTGTGTGTGTGTGTGTGTGTGTGTGTGTGTTGTTTGGACAGCCGTTTATGTTCTAGCGGTGCTTCAAGAGCCGTCTACTCTGGAGCCCTCAAACAGTCTGCTACTTGTTTAAGGAAGTAGATGTTTTTTTTCTCATGTTAACTTGCTGTATGTTAAGGAGCCTGTGCATGTGTGTGTGTGTGTGTGTGTGTGTGTGTGTGTGTGTGCGCGCATACACTCCTCCAGGTTGATGGACAGGTAAAGCAGGGCAGTGTCCCTGGTCACCCCTGATATCAGCTCCTTTATTACACACACTGAGGACAGAGGGCACAGTGCTAGAGTTTGCTCTATGTGAAGCCTAGCTGCAGCAGGCGTTCCCTGCAGCAGGTTGTCCTGGAAAACCCTTCTTCTCTGCTCATGTATTCCCCATCCTGCCCTCTCGCCACACAGAAGCCCTTTGTGGAGCAGAGGGAAAATATTCCCACTGTCGGAAAAAATAGTTTTCTCCTCCTTTCCTGTCTTTTCTCAGCCTGCTGTGGCATGTTTGTCAGTCACAGAGTCACGTCACTTACGACACACCACACACACACACAGACCCTTATTCAGCAGTGTTTAGTGAGACAGTGAAGGCATGCATTTGTCTGTCTGACAGTTACAATTAGGGCATCACTTCTAAGATACGATAAGATGGTTTAAATAAGATTTGGTCTGAATCTCTAGACGGCGTTTAAACACAAGCTGTTTAATACTGGCAGTGAGTGTATTAGTAAAGCATCCAGGAGATTTAGATCAATGTGACTCATTCCTCTATTTGTTGCATGTTGCAGTCTCAAGGAAGACAATTCGACTTAGAAGCACCAGCATCGAAACTCAAGTCACTGAAAGGCTGCTCAGGCTTCACCTGCAGGAGTCTCAACCTGCAGGAGGCCTGTGCAGCTAGCAATTACACAGTATGTGATTACAGTAACTTACTGGTAATGTAAATTAAATTTGATGGGTTCTGCGCTGAATATTTGAATGGGATGCTTTACTGAACAAGGGCTGCAACAGTCAGGGAGGTTTCTTCAGGTCAGGTTTTGGCTACAAACAGAGCCTGGATTTGAAATTCATGCAGACTCTTCAAGTTGGGAACTGTCACCACCAATCAGGGATTTGAAGCGATGTGCTCCAAGCACAGAGATGAGTAATTGTAGCTTGTGCACAAATATTTCTCCTTTGTGTCCAAAAAGGTGATAAGTGTTTGCAGTGCGTTTTTGCAGGATGGAGTCTCTTCCCCTGCTGAGCCTCTCCAGTGCTCCTCTGATAATTTCTTCACATATCTCAACACTTATATAGAATTATTTGTAATTTACAGTATATATAGTTTGTGTATAACAGCAGTTAGTCCGTGAGAGTGGCACCTCCCATCCTGAGGGATGACATCAGTAGTGGGGTGTTAGTGGTGTCACGGCTCTTTCCTCTTCTTATCAGGCTGATATCGCGCTAAGGATCTGGCTGTGTTAATAATTAATCTTCCTTTCTGTTCCTAGAGCTGCCCTTTAGCCTGCCCTTAAACTCACACACACACACTTTGACCTCGCACGAGGAAGACATTCTCCATGTTATGTCCTTTTGGCTGCGACCACGGGCTTATTAGCTACTGTGTGATGTGCACGGCAGAGTACAGATCACCTGATGGTAGTTTCTTTGGGAAACAGGTCAAGTTGCTGCTAAGCCTTGTCCGGTGGTATCACAGGAGAATATTTACCTGATTGTTTAATAGCAGTCACACCTTTTATTTTTGAACTACATTAGAACTATTATGACATCTTGCCCTTTAAGACATTGTTAGTCTGGAGATCAATGGATTGGCACTATAGTGATGTGGGAAAGGTATTTTTAGATTTTTACTTTTCATCCCTCCCATCTTTTCACATTTTATGTCCACTATTTCATAATGTTCATTTCTATATATAAATATTGTTATGGTATCCTTTTACTTTTTTTTTTTTATCAGCACAATCTGAGAAGTCAGTGTCAAAACATTTCACTGTGCATTGTATGAAGACCACTGACAGATGGGATGACAACCCCTTACAATGCCAGTGATGATACCAAATATCCTGACGTATTATAGTCTCATCACCACTGGGCTGCATGGGGCAGAGTTTATGTGCTATATGTGTCAACTTTTTCTACTCATTACTCACTTTTTTTTCTTTTTTTTTCATTATCTTTTGTACAGATTGTTATTTTTCTCTCTGTAGAGAGAACCGCAGCTTATTTTGGCTTTTCCTCTTCTTTCTAAACTATTAGTCATGAGAAGGGTGGTGACTTTTCTGACACAGCAGTCAAAACACAACAAGTGTGTGTGCTTCCCTGGAAGCACTTGGAGTTTTTCCCACAGAGGAAGCTAGCCATGGAGATGCTGTTTAGATGAGTGGCGATTCCCAAGAAACAGCTGGCGTCTATGCGCTTTGACTGTGTGTGTGTGTGTGTGTGTGTGTGTGTGTGTGTGTGTGCGTGTGTTGGTCTCAGTGGGTGTTTACCTAATGTAACACACCGCTGTGGTGTGTGTTTTGTCCTGCAGGGAGACATAGAGAAGGGACTGGAGATGAAGAAACTGGTCCTGTCTGGCTTCTTGGCCAGCGAGGAGATCTACATTAACCAGCTGGAGGCCCTGCTACTGGTGAGTCACGCACACACACACACACACACACACACACACACACACACTGCAAAAATGATCAGTCTTGAAGGATAATTCCAGCCCCAGTGAATATTAAGCCCATTTTCCACAGTGTCCTCTCTCTCCCTTCTAACATTTCTGTGGATTTGTACATGCTGTTCACAGAGAAACCGCTATGTGACTTATTTCCCTTCCTCTAGACGCCATCCACTTTCATTCAACTCCAGACGATATCAAAACCAAGTTTCCGAAATGGCAAGCTGTTAATGTAATACGTGGACGTGTGTGTGTGTGTGTGTGTGTCTACACACATTTGCTAAGCATTAAAAAACATTTTGTGAATGAAAGGTGCTTCCTATCCAAATATCCAAATACATTTTCGTGTTTTTGAATTCATTTGTGCATTCAGAAAGCCCTCATTGGACAAACGAGGCAAGAGTAGGCGTGTCTATGTTGGTGAAAATGTAAACATTGGAACAAGGAAGTAGGTGAAACCCTGTAGCAGTATAGCTCACTGGTAATAAAAACCTTATTCCTTATTCTGCTACCACAGCCATTTCAAAAATAGAAAAAAGTAGGTTAAATGTTACATCTGCGACATCCCCCTAGTCCGATGTAAACCAACTTTCAAGGATTTTTTTGACACTGGTTGAGAGATCCGCCTCATTTGAAGATATTTTCACTCATTTAAGAGAATACAAGTGAGATTATCTCACCATGTTGGCAGATTAATCAGATTGACAAGATGTTAAGGCTTGTTGAGGAGGGTATATTTTGCAGTGCATGCACACACGCAGTGCTGCTCTCTGAGTTGGTACAGTGAGCTGACAGAGTGCTGTTAGTGGTTAGTGGTCACACTGAAACAAGGTCGTCAGTCACAGCCGCTTCCTGCAGCCTTAACTGAAGGCAATGTCACGGTTCCCCCATGCTAAAGCACGATGTCACATCCTGCACCCTGCCCACCGTGCAGTCAGCGTCAAGTCCAGCGCAGCATTAAATTGGTTGTTTTTAAGTATCAGTTTGCTTGTTTTCTACACAGTGCCCACTCTGGGTGTGCCAGTCCATTCACCCACATACAGGACGGGGCCAGTGGATCTGCCCATGTAGTCCCGTAAGACACCAAGTATCAAGGCACCCTAGACTGTTTCACATTACTGCTCTTATAGTATTTTTTCATTTCATTTCATTATTTTTCAAAGCATCTACACTTTTTCGGATTTTACATGTGCAAGTTACAAGACTTTTGCACAGTGCTGTAGCTGTAGTTACTAGCCAGTCAGTGAGGCAATACCAGCCTATGACAGCCCGGCATCAGAGGAGTACGGAGTGTGTTCCTATTCTCCTCCACTTCCTCACACATAGAGGGAACATCTGAAATATGCATTCCCTGTGTAGATATATTGTCTGGTACCTCTGCACTGTTAGGGCGTGTGTGTGTGTGTGTGTGTGTGTAATGTGGTAAAGTGTGGCACACTGACCTACAGAAGACACACACACAAACACCACACGCCTGTTTCGTGGTTCTGAGGTGAAGAAGAGTTGTTCACACGGCTTCGGAAGCAGCACTCCACCAGAAACTCTACACACACACACACACACACACACACACACACACACACACACACACACACACACACACACACAAAAGGACATAATAAATGATTTCTCTCTTCTCTCTCTTCTTTTCCTCTCCTCTCCTCAGTTTTTCCCTCAGATCTCGGCCCGCCAAGCTCAAAGGGCAAACTCTGCAGCTCTTGCCTTTCGTTTCTTTCTTTCCATGTTCAAAGCTGTTTTCACTTTCACAGATAAACACTAAATAGCCAGCCCTCTGCAGGGTTCAGCGTTCAGACTTTTTTCCTCACTTTGAGTTCTACTTTCCCCTTAGTATGGCCCCGCAGACAAATATGAAAATAAACACTTAGTAAATGATTGCGCAACTTCTAGTAAACTTGACTCATTTAGCGTGCAGAAGGAACACAGCCTTCTTCAGTGTTCACTGAGTCTGTCTGTCCTGTGTCTCCTTGCCCGTCCAGCCCATGCGTCCTCTCAAGGCCACAGCCACCACCTCCCAGCCAGTCCTGACCATCCAGCAGGTTGAGACCATTTTCTACAAGATCCAGGACATCTTCGAGATCCACAAAGAGTTCTACGACACCCTCTCGCCCAACATCCAGCAGTGGGACGAGAAGGTCACCGTGGGACATCTCTTCCAGAAACTGGTGAGGCGCTGAAAGGGGCCTGGCACTTAACTGTGCGGGGCTTCATGTCTCTGTTCCCTCCAGCTTTCACAGAGTGCAGTGAATGAGCGTTAGGTGGCACTGTCAGACTCATGCAACCTTTCTACACCCTGAATCACTCTTTTTAATTTAGAGTGTGTGTGTGTGTGTGTGTCTGTGGTCTGATTGCATTAGCAGGGCTGTAGCACTCTCTGGTCTCTCCCACTGGCATATGTGGTTTAAACAGGGTTCCCAGCAGATAATATAACAGCGTAGTTGTTACATGCAGCTGTGTGTCTGTGTGTCTGATTGTATTAGCAGGGCTCCAGACCTTATGTAGTCTCTGAGGGATTTAGTTCTCCCTGTGTGTTACTGTAGAGCATCACACTGTCATATTTGCAGTGGATAATGTCATTTAAACAGGACTTCCCAGCACATAAGAGCTGTGTGTGTGTGTGTGTGTGTGTGTGTGTGTGTGTGTGTGTGTGTGTGTGTGTGCGTGCGTGTCTTCTGATTTTCGTTATAGACCACAGTCGATGACAACAATGAGATAAAGAAACAATCAGGACATAGCTGATATAGATAGACTGATGTAACCTGGTGTAAAAGAGGCTTTCCACTGAAATGTTGTAAATTATAAAGTATAATAAAGTATAAATGTGTCTTTGATGGCGAAACCATTTGAAAAACGCGGTGATTCATTGTGCTGAACTGATGGAAGCAAATAAACAGAGTGTGTCTTGTTACATCGTCCTGAGACCGTCCCACTGTGGGCAGCAAGTAACTGGATACTGTAGTTTGTCATATTCCCAATGAACTGTTCCACCATCCTCCAGCTGAAAACATCTGCAGGGCTTTGCTGTGAAGTTGGGAGCCTGTTGGGAGTACACAGGGTACACACTCATGGTAACAATGAAGTGATCCTTTTATTGATCGCCGTAGGAAAACTCTTTTCCTCTTGCCCCCTCCACAGGGAGGTCAGAGGTCAGGGTTTGGAGCTGCTAGGGAGTCAGCTTGATCCCTTGTCCTCCATTTAAAAGGTGGTCTCTCTCACCACTAGGCTACTGCTGCAGTTGTAACTGTTACAGCCTGGTGTTACCATAAGACTACTACACGACACCGAGGACTTTTTTGATGATAAGATGACAGCCACTTCTGTCATCTTTTTGGAAACAGATGCACTCGCATGATGGCGGTGTTAAACTAAAACTTGCCCTGTTTGGCAGTTACTTCTGAACACTGGAAGATTGTATTGCCTTGATGCTGGGAAGAGACACAAACTGTCTTAATATTAAATGCACTTTTTGGAAATGTTTCTTCAAATTGTTGGCCGATGACCAGATGAATGTGACAAGCTGTTATGGGATCGGTGACAAAGTGTAGCTTGCATTTAGTTGACTCTATTTTTTTGGATCTTAAGAGACAACATTTGTTCTTGTTAATGGGCTGCGAGTTACTCAGATGCCGTGAAGAGATATTCTGCGGCATATAGCCAAGACATGAACACATTGTTGTTTTGACTAGACGATAGAAGTGAGCCAACTCAGACAAATAAACACATCTGAATGATGGTCAATTATATAAGTGTGACTGTAGAAACCATAGAAAGAGAAGTCGTGAAGTTCTGAAACACGTCTTGCTCCATCGCCCTGTGATTCAGCGTTTCTTTCCTTGGGACAGTTTGGACTGTAACTGCCTTAAAATAGAGTATGACAGCACATGCAGCGATGGGCCACATTGCTTCACCCAGGCTTTTAAAGGTAGAACAATATACAGGCCTCATCTTTTCATCAACTGACAGCTGATCAATCTGTTGTTCTGCAGCTGATGGCAACACGGTGTCCAGTATTGTTTGGGATCATCATTCCTTCCTATGTCTTAGAAGTAACCAAGTATTGCTCAGTCAAATAGGGAAAGGCTAGCTGGTAGTTGCAACTTTTCATACTTTTTTTTTGCTGGCGGACAGGAACATGTAATCTGTTCTTGGCAACAGGGAGGCTCAATCACAGGGTATTAAAGTTCATGTAAACTGCTTAATGTCCATAAGACCTTAACCAGAGGCGTGTGTCACCAATTGGACGTTGGTGTGGAACATCGATGGTCAAATCTAGATGAGTTTTAAAAAAAAAGAAAGAAAATGAACACATCTTGACGAGAGCTCCGATGAAGGATGACGACCGCGGTTGCTTTTTCCGAGTATAACGGGTGCTTCTCTCGTCCCCCTCTCTCTCGCTCAGGACCGCAGGAGTCCCACCACCAAGTGACACCCATTAGTGGAGTCATCAGCTCCCATCTGTGCTGTGTATATGTGCGTGTGTGTGTGAGCATGTCGTGTTGCAGCTAAACATTTAGTCAGACTGCTCAGTGCGACGGTACAGATGGTAGCGTAATTAGCCGGTCTGCTCCCTGCTGCTCCTCGTCGGGGGGGAACGGAGGCCTGGAACGAGGCTACTGGAGCAACACGCAGTGGGGCAGAAACACAGGAACCGGTGGGGGTGGGGGGGGGCAGGAGGTAGACGCCAGTCACAGTTCCAACTTTTTCTCACCTATTTCAGAAGAGAAAAAGGCTCAGCTGCAGCCGTGGCCCCGCTGCGTCTGCTCGGATCGCGTTTTATCGGCCAAATGGTTAAAATTCCAGATGAAGATGATATATTATAGACGTGCCTCCAGCCTGGGGAGCTAAATTTAACTGTAAACCTTGGATGATGTTGTTGTGTGAGATTACAGTTACATTCTTGGTGATATCATTGTTATTCTGGATTACTTTATACATCATAAGAGTAAAATTGTGATGAAGGGATGTCAAAATATTGGCTCAGACTCCCTAATATTTACTTTGTGTAAGAAAGGTGTATTGTAAGTGTGGCCAGCCTAGAGATGCTTCTGGTTGCATCACTTGAGACTGAAGGCGCTAGTGAAGTTTGAGTGTGTAGCTGGTTGAAAGCACAGAAAAAAGAAAGCTGTGTGTGAGTGACTTTTATAATCCCTTTTTGATGGAGCTAAAAGGTCAACGGGACCTTTTGTGCATTTGAGTGTTAAGCATCAATGGGGAACAACCTAGTTAAGCATCAAGCGGAACTGCGGCTAACTGACCCCTTTCAGCTTCTCCGGGCTGAATATCCCTATGAACACATATTTGATGGTGCAATTTATTGTACGGCGAGATTTCTGTCTGCAGGGCGGCAATACTCGACTATCATGGGTTGTAAACAGACATCACTAAACTGAAATATTGAACGTATTGATGCCAAAATACTTGAGGCTAGCTTATGTAACCAGAAGTTAAAGAAAAAGTGGGACTGTCTCAGGATGGTCTGTGCCCAGTCCCAGTTGCTTCTTCACTTCTTCAGATCAGATTGACAGTCAAGTATTCATTTCATTAACAGACAATGCTTGGGCTGATGTGCTCCAGCTGTGCAATAGAGAACAATTATATTAATATGGCTCCATGGAAACCCCGGTCCTGCCAAAACCAGTCTAGGTTACAACTTTATTGTCTACAATATGACAGCCTAAATCCTTTATTGCTATGTTTGCCTTCTTCGTCCATCACTGATCCCAGGCATGTGAATGTGCAACACCAGCCAAAAGAAATAGTTAATTCAAAACAGAGATTGGAAGATGTTTTCCACTCAGCTGTAAAATCATGCAATGATCTGAAGATGTTGAGACATCCAGCCGTCCAACATGTCAGAGGGAATTGACTTTTTCCACTTCAGACATTTTTATCAGCTGAAACGTGGCTAATACCAGTCAACACAGACTCTGTATTCTCTGTCCGTCTCTTTTGTCTCTCTCTCTTCCCTCCCTGTATCCTCTCTCCTTCCCACCTCCCATCTCAAACGGCAGGCGTGTTGTTCCGTACCGGCCACTTTCACCTGTGATCTTGTTGTTTTGGAGTGTGGGAGTGTGGGCGTTGCTCGAAGCCCTGTGACTGATCTGCAGCTCGAGAGTTTTCAAACCGGCCATGACGCGTGAGGGGAACATGATAAACTGATGAAATGCCACAATTGCGTCATTTTCTTTCTCGGTTCTTCTTTTCCTCCGGCCGGTCTGCCAAGTCACAAATCACTATCTTTGGAAATTCAGTGGTCACACACGGTGGCTTTTCACTTCCATCGAAGATTTTGGTTCAACGTGATGAGGTCTCCAGTTAGGTGAAGGTAAAGGGTTGGGGATATCCAGATGAGTTAGAATGAGGTGAAGCCGAGGACAGGTGCCTCTAATCACGAAGCAGTTCCTGTCTTTTTCTTGTATGTGAGCTCAGGGCTCTGTCATCCGTCCATGCTTGTGTGTCCTGTGAGGCCTGATGGTTCCCTGACGTGAAAGAGAGACTCCTGTCACGAGAGAGGAAGAGAAAGCAACTCGGTTCGGCACAGGGGTCACCGATGGAGTGGCGTTGTGGGAATGTGATTAGACCGCGTGTGTGTGTGTGTATATATGTTTAGATGTGTGTATGTGTATGGATGTGTGTGTGTGTATGCGATAAGCATTAGTAAGGTAACTCCAAGTATGCTGATAGAGCAGAAGTGCGACTCTGCCAGTCTTTTCATCCCTCCACTTCAGGCTTAATCCTGAGGGGAAATGAATATCTGTATGGCAGGGGAGCAGCCACTATCTGCTACCGTATTGATAAAAGAAGGCAGGTAATAGCCAAGTTGTACTTACTACATCAAGGTACACTCAGAATAAGAGCAAACAGATCACTTTGTGTTGTAATAGTAAATGCATTACACTGTAATTTGGTTCCCAATGTCTCCAACGATTCAAATTGATCAGTGTAGTAAAAGCCAATGTTTTTTTTCTGTCTTTTACCTCAACATCCCCTAATTCCCTCCGTCCTCTTGTCCCAGGCCAGCCAGCTGGGCGTGTACAAGGCGTTTGTGGACAACTACAAGGTGGCGCTGGAGACGGCGGAGAAATGCAGCCAGGCCAACGGCCAGTTCCAGAAGATATCCGAGGTACGTTGTTCAGCCTCCACAGCTGATAAGAGACTCTGAGAGCAACCTGGACGCAGGGCGGAGCGTGCTTGAATGCCAGACGTGCCACATTCATGAGATTCAGTGGATATTATGTCTGCTTTTAGATCCTTTTGGGTGATAAACTGAGTCATCGTTCTGTTATGATGGCTTTTACCGCAACCAAAAAGAGGAATGCATATTGGCTGTTATCGGAGCTTGCCCTTTCTTCTTGCTCTTCAAAACAAGAGCGGCGACACTGGGGAAGGGGAGGAAGGACAGGAAGTAACAGGGTTCATGGGAAATGTGTGTTTAATTTGGAGAAACACTAGTGCTGTAGCACTGTATAGGTAAATGTGCAGAAGAAAAGATTTATTATAGTAATGGGAATCATTTCGCTACTTACTTTTCTGTTCTACCGGTTTTATTTAAGAAGCCATCCACCATTTCAATAATCTGACACTTGCTTGTGCCTAATTTTGAAAGTTGTTGGCTCAAGTGAAGCTGTTGTCAACCAAATACTTCATCTGTAATTTTGACATATTAAGTCCTCAATTTCAGGTTTGGTATCAAGACATTAGTAGCAATCAAACCTGTCATGTGTTTGTTGTTAGTTTGGGTGGTTGGTGTACGGTAAGTTAAAGGTGTGAAGGTTGCAGGCTGGCTGCCTCCGCCTGCTGCAGCGGCCCGATACTTCTTCATTAGTTCCATCACCTCCACTCAGCCTCAGCCAAGCCTGCACTGGGCACAACCTTGTGTGTGTGTCTGTGAGTGTGTGTGTGAGAGAGAGTGTGTGTACATAAATTAAATTGATTAATTCACTCTTCTATTATTTTTCAGAGCCTCAAAGTAAAAGGTCCTAAAGATTCCTCAACTGTCACAATGGAGGGTAAGTGTGTGTATCTGTCTGTGTGTGTCTGTGTGTGTGTCTGTGTGTGTGTCTGTGTGTGTGTCTGTGTGTATCTGTGTGTGTGGGTTGGTGCTTTAAGACTCACGCCCTGCCCCTTCTACTTGTGTATGCAGTGGCGGGCTTTGAGAGGCGCACACACACACACACACTCTCTCTCGCTCTCTCGCTCTCTCGTTCTCTCTCTCTCTCTCTCTCTCGGGCTGAGAAGGGAGGCAGAGAGCCGGAGAACAGAGTGGGGAGAGGAGAAGAGGGATATGGAGGTGCTACTGGTCCTCAGACTGTGTTGTAACTGCACATACGGTAACAACTGCATGATATGAGCTGCCGCCTTTTGATTCAGACAACTTGGCTTCTTGTTTTTTTTTTTGTTTTTTTTCTGCTGTTGGGTTTTTATGTGCATAGGATGTCAGCGTCTTGGAGGCGACAGAAGACTGGCGGTGTGTTTGCTATGAAGTTAGGACAGTGATTAACGAGGTGTCAGGTATGCCAGGAGACTTGAGGGGGGGCAGGATTTAGGATGTTGGCATGTCTGATAAGTGTTTTTGCACTGATGCAATGAGCAAATTCTGTCTGTCCGGTGTTGATTAATAGAGTGGCAATGGAGCGTGACTGTGTCTTTAGTGTTGTCTCTCTTGTTTTTGTGTGTTCATGTGCTTGGGCCAGGCGTAGTCGAGGCGATGTAGGTAGTTTGCTTTGAAATGTCGGAGCCCGTGCGAGGTTTATCCTCTTGAAGATGCTTCTTGCCGGGACTGACAGGCAGGGACTCACCTTTTAACTTTAGCAGCACCAGAGGGAGACGAGAGAGGAGAGTCAAGAATGTAGAGACTTAAAGAGAGGAGGAGAGGAGCTTCTTTAGTGTGTGTGTGTGTGTGTGTGTGTGTGTGTGTGTGTGTTTTTAAAGGCAGGGCACGTTCAATCCATTTAAGAGCTGTTGGCCCCAGACTGCTCCTCCATAGAGGGTACTTATCACCATCGGATCGGAACAAGTCTGATCTGTGTGTTTGTGTGTGTGTGTGTGTGTGTGTGTGTGTGTGTGTGTGTGTGTGTTAGGGGGTTGGCATGTGCCTGTGCACACTGCTCTGTCTAACTCCGGTAAACTTAAGCTGTTTGGGGGATTTTGCAACCAAAGGGGTCACAAGTGCAAGTGATTTGCAAAAGTATCCAATGCAGAGCGTCGTGGTTTGCATGAGGAACAAACGGTTTGGCTTCGTCAGCATGCGAGAGGGTGGGAGTGTGTGTGCGCTCATGCGTGCGAACCCGCGTGTCAATTTTAGCAGCGTGTACCTGTGAAGTGTCTTGTTAATCTATGCACCGCAAATGAGGAGAAGAACGAACCCCCCCAATTCTTCTCTCGTCTTTTCCGTGGCTGTTCAAATCTGGCTAGTTTCGTACCCCCTCAACAATCAGCCTTTTCACAGCACCCCGGGGGTAGTTGCTTTTGATTACTGTTTGTATTGCGGTCCCTTAATTGCCCGTCGAGGCGGCGGAGAGGGATTTCTCTGGCCGGTGTTAATGTGTCCGTCTCCAGGCCGGATACCAGATTCCTTGCTCTGTTTCCACTCCGACAGCTGCAGCATGGACCAAAACGTCTCACACTGCGCTACTTTATGGAGGCTATTAGCCTTTCATTCCTTCCTTCCTTTCATCCATTCATCCTTTCATCCATCCTTGCTTCCTTCCTTCTTGCCTTCCTTTCCTCCTTCTATCCATCCACATGATTTAATTGGATCCCAGCCAAAGGAACTCATTTGTGACCTCCTGTATGTTGTCTTAATTGAAGTAAGTCAGTTTGTCGGGCTGGGTCATATACAGTAAACCTCACTGTGTTTTCATCCACCGACCACCTCCTAATGAATGGATGCGACTAGCAGCACCGGTGTACTGAATCCAACGAGCATCTGACATGTAATCCCTCCGTTAGTAAATGAGGACTGCTCTCTATTCCTCAGTGCCCAGATGTTGTGTTCTGCCTGTCTTCATTCTTCTTCTCCTATCTGTCTCCTCCTCTCATTCATTCTCTCCCCATCCTCCGCTGTGGCACGTGTCTGATTTTGGTGGCTGAATGGTTTGCCAAATGTTGAGGGCTTGAAAGCTGGCAGTCCCCGTGTCCTAGCTGTGTGTGTGTGTGTGTGTGGTTGTTCAGAGACTTGGCCCACATGGCCCATTCCCTTGTTAGCAAAGCGGAACTATCTGTCCATCAGCCAAGTCGTCAAGGCGACCTTGAGAACAGGGCCAATCAGGGCTAGCTTGCTGTGACAGGTCATTGACTTCCAATAATCTGCCTCCCTATCTCTCTCTCTATCTCTCTCTCTCTCTCTCCTCTGTCTTCTAATCCTCGCTCGCCCTCTGCATTTGACTGGACTTTGAACTCCTCCCCTCTCTCCAGGATCTGTCCTTCTGTATAAAGACCTGATACGATAACCATACAATGAGTCAGAGTGTACGACTGCACTGCTAGTCTGCAGTAAAACACTCCTTCATTCATTTATCCTGCATGAGTACTGCAGACAATTCATTCTTGAATGTTATACAGCAGAGCCAAATTAGTATATTGTCACAGAAAACTAGTGTTTCTCAACTAACTAGTTACCCGACCATGCTTTGTAACTCTGACAGTGGAAGAGATTGAAACAATTCCTCTTGGGAATGGAGCCATACTGCAGTAGTTCAGTGAGCATGCAGTAAAAAGTACTTTTACAATGGCTACATCTGATGTACTAATGTAATAACTAATGTACCAACAACGGAGGTACTAATGTGCTAACCTGTACTAAAATCGGTTCAGGCACACGTACACAGACAAACCCTTTAGACTAGAGATGTTCTTGGCCGTTGTAGTGAGGACAGGTCCTCTGGTAGTGAATTGTCCCAGAGGTGTAGCCGTATCGGTTCACTGAGCCAACGCCGATGATGGAGGCTGCATTATTAATGAAAAGCGAGTGTAGACACTTCAAAGAGAATCGGCAGGGCCCTATAGAAGATTCTCTTTGGTCTTATGGCCGTGTGTGTGTGTGTGTGTGTGTGTGTGTGTGTGTGTGTGTGTGTGTGTGTGATCACGAGAGGGAGACATGTGAGTGTGTAAAGTTTAATATGACAAGCCCCATCTGTAGATCTGAACATGCTCCCTGTAGGTTTCTTCTCTCTCTCTCTCTCTCTCTCTCTCTCTCTCTTCTCTCTCTCTCTCTCATTTCTTTTAGTTTAAGTAGGATGCGTGAAGAAGGAGAATGAAAAAAGAAAAAAAAAGAGTCAACATGTCTGTAGTACAGATGGAGGGAGACATGTCCGATGGTTCACATAGATACGTGCAACGTTCAAGGGGAAGTGCAGTTCTGTCTCCACGTCTCCTGGCGGGGGGAGGACTTGCCCTGCATACAGAAATCCCATCACTTCTTTGTCGGAGAACGCTATGCGCAGTGTTTCTGGGGGTAGAGAAGGTGCTCTGTTTGAAAATCCTTTTGCTTTAGGTCGCCAGAGCATCCTCCCCAGGGAAACCAGCCCAGTGTGGTAGGGCAGGTTTAAACTGGGATTTAGAGAGAGGAGTGTGTGCATGCAGTGTGTGCTGTTCATGTTTGTGTGTGAGAGAGATACACAAACACACACACACAAATGAACTACTGACACTGTGTAAATGCTGTTCACACCAGGCAGACTGTAGTTTACCTAGTAGCAGCCTAAATTTGCAGTGGAAGCAAACTGCCGAGGAACCAATAGGAGACCGGGACGGCGCCAAGCCTGGAGACGGACTGCATGTTAATCAGCCTGCCTACTGACTTCGCTGTGTGTGTGTGTGTGTGTGTGTGTGTGTGTGTGTGTGTGTGTGTGTGTGTCTGTGTCCCTACACTGTGCAGTATTGAACCACTGCATCTATATAACAGCAGAGTTTATTTTTTTATTTGTGATGTGATATTGATCCCTATAGGGAAATTCTCTTGAAGGTCAGGGTCAGCTGCGTGTCTTGCTCAAGGACACTTAGATAGATGTGACACTTAGGTAGATGCTTGCTGACGAGGGGGTTTGAACCCGGATCGTCTGGTTGCATCGTCTCTCTAACCACTAGGCGGCCCTGCTGGCCTCCAGTGAAAGGGAATCATTTTATTGGTCTAGGTCAGACTATGGGCACAGTGTTTATATCAGTGTGAGTTGAGTGTTTGTCCTTGTCTAGCAGTGGAACTTTGACCGTGTGTGTGTGTGTTACTGTCTGTGTGTGTGCATGCGCATCTGCCCTGTGTGTGCGCGCCACACACCAAAATAAGAGCCCTCCTCTTCTGTCCCTACAGCTCTCCTGTATAAGCCCATTGACCGTGTGACAAGAAGCACCTTGGTCCTTCATGTGAGTACAAAGCTTTGCACTGTCTCCCACACAAAACCTGAATGAACAGATTGTACTAGAAAGGACACAGCCATCGAGATAGACTCACTAGATTCTCCCGGGGAGTAAAAGTTAGAATCGTCCACGTCTTGGCTCGCTGTGCCGTCCGGAGCGGCCCATCCAGGACCTCGGCTCGATCCACCCAGCAACACAGCTCTTTGAAATGCAGCACAGCCGCAAAGTCAAAGCCTGCTTATTTGTAAGCCGTCCGCACCGCTACCTTTCTCCCTTTCCCTCGGCGTGCTCGATCACAACGTCCTCCCGACCCGAAACAAGCCTCTCTCTTTTGATGAGCCACAACAAAGCGGAAGCCGCCCCGTCAAGCAGCCATCGATGTGTTTAGCTCAGTTCGGGGCGAGCGTGTTTCATGAATAACTCCGTCCAAAAGCCGTCCAAACAATAGCCCAGCGCATCAAAGGTCACGCCCCGTCACATAAACTAGAGGTGGTAGAAATGTGTTCATTAGGAAGACGACTTCTCAAGCCTCTCTGTTGTCAGCTGTCGAATTTCATCACCCGGTATGCTGATGAAAACAAGGAAATGAGACTTCCCCCGGTTATCATCCTGAAACAAAGTTGCTTACGTGCTGGGAAATTACATTGCGAGTGAGGAGATGAACAATCTCTGCTTTTTCTTGGGCGGAATTTTTAAAAAGCAGTCGCACCCACACATGTGAGAATATATGAAGAGATGCAGAATAAGGTCGAGCTGAACAAATATTTGGAAAAAGTCCTTTATTCTGCATCTGTTGTGCGTTAGTAGTGCACCGACCACCATCGGTTCTTTATTTGCTTACATAGTTGGATAAAGTTTGATGTGTCAACACAAAAATCAACTGGCCAGTCACTGGTGCTGGTCCAGAATGAGAAACCCAAGTTGCACTTTCCAAATAATTCCTCCGATTGATAGAGCAACAATGAACCAGCAGTGCAGCATTTGTGTGCATGTGTTTGTCTATGTGTGTGTGTCTGTTTTAACCGTGTGTGTTGTGTTTCCGTGTGTGTGTGTTTGTTGCAGGACTTACTGAAACACACTCCCAAGGACCACCCAGACTTCCCCCTCCTGCAGGACGCTCTGCGGATCTCCCAGAACTTTCTCTCCTCCATCAACGAGGAGATCGACCCACGCAGGACCGCTGTCACCACACCCAAGGGAGAGGTATGTGTGTGTGTGTGTGTGTGTGTGTGTGTGTGTGTGTGTGTGTGGATGTGCATGCTGTGTCTTTGCTGTGTCTATGACTCTCACAACACTGCACTTGAATAATGTCTTCTGCTCCGGTTGCACTGGAAGCACATAAACATTGTAGCTCTTGAGGAAAATGTGTCAACGTGCTTGTGAAATGTGGTGGGGTTCAGAGGGAAACCGCCGTGGCTGCCATGCTTTCTTCTTGCTTTCCATATCCCCAAACCTCTCTCTCTCTCTTATCCAATACCCTCTGATGTCCCTTAACACTGTTTTTCAGTAATGCTCAGCATACAGCGCTGAAACAACATGAAAGTAATATGATACATTTGTTACAGGCGAGTAAGAGGTGTATGTGTTTATCAGTGTCAACCACAGCGGTCTCAGCTGGTTTTGCAATTGGCCCAAATTTGACCAAGTTGTTTAAAAAGCAGCTAAGACATCAAAGAATTTATTCACGCTGAACATCAGTGAAGAAAAAGATGTAAGCCTTGGAGTCTGGTCATATATGATTTATGACAGTTACTTCTAAAGAAGTCAAAATGATAACAGATGCAATACGTGCAGTGCCCCAAACCACTTCCCTAACATGCGACGTCATAGACTTGTATTCAGTATGAATACATCGGTTGAGTTGTTCTGCATTCTTCCCACAGTGGGGTTGCTTTCTTTCACTTTTGATTTTGTCAGTTCAGGAAGAGTACAGCTTTAAGCAAGAATAGGCAAAGAATAGGCAACAAGGGTAGAATTGAGCCTGTTTTCATCTTGTGTTGGATAAAATGAAATGGAATAATTTTATCTGCATGGCAACAATCGTTTTAGTAAATGTCGCTGAGATTTTTCTACATTATCTCTATAGAGTCTCACAACCTACGTAAAGAGGGTCTAGATGACTAGACAGGACACGCACACTTAATACTTGTTACGGTGTTACCATGTTATTACCCGGTACTGTCATACTGTTATTTCAGCACTGTGTCAAAGTGTTGCTGATTGTTTTTCTTCTCTTGTTTAGCTGGTAGTGGGGAAAAAAAGCTGCATGAATGCAGAGCTGACTGTGAGGATAGGTGAGGGAGAGAGACAGAGAGAGAGACAGAGAGACAGACTGACAGAGAGAGAGACTGACAGAGAGACTGACGGAGAGAGAGAGAGAGACCCTGGGTGGAGGAGAAAGGCCTGCAGTCAGACACCCACTATATAAAAGCTCTGTACACCCTCTTTCACTGAGGCTCCTTCAGATCAGTTCATATCTTTCTAAGCTGAGCCAAATGCCCTCGGTCACATCTACATGCCACACCACGCCAAATCGTATGTGAAAATAATTCTTCTTATTATTGTAACCT
This sequence comes from Hoplostethus atlanticus, assembly GCA_034670405.1. Taxonomy (NCBI): domain Eukaryota; kingdom Metazoa; phylum Chordata; class Actinopteri; order Trachichthyiformes; family Trachichthyidae; genus Hoplostethus; species Hoplostethus atlanticus. The sequence goes on along the minus strand of JAXDDX010000073.1, from coordinate 1,020,017 downwards.
CCTTGGAGTACCAGATGGGCGGGGTTATTGGCCCGGACAGCTCAGTCGGTAGAGCATGATACTCTGTGGGTTCGATCCCCACATAGTGTCAACTGTCACCCTTGTAAGTCGCCCTGGACAAAAGCGTCTGCTGAATGACTGTAATATAATGTAATGGAGACAGTAAGTTGTCAGGCAGAGAAATGTGGCGAACACCACCTATCCGGTACTCCAAGCAAGTGAACATGACATGCTAAATATTATATACAAAGGACTGTTGTCATGTGACGACCTCGTAACTTCAGCAGTTTACTTGAATGTGATCTCAGCTCTCGGGTTCCCCAGCTGATCAGCCGCCTTACTCTCTTTTATGGAGAGTACAGTGACGTTAGGCCGCTTGGTTTGCCAGTTAACCTTAGTAACTGACCCGTTGTAGCGTATTACATACAATACATACATAGAACGACTGCTTATACAACAATTCGCTTTATTCTGAAATGCTAGAGTATGTTTTGTGTTATTGTAGCATAAAGATTAAAATCACAGCAAGGGTGTGAAGATTTCTTGTATAGATTTATATTTATATATAGTCACAACAATACAACGTTTACGGCTCTGTATGGAGTTGATTTGTACAAAATGACCTTCACTGCACCATGATGAAGTTTCACAGCAGCCAGCTGTAGAAGAGTGGCGTGTCTCACTTCTCGTTGCTCAAGTTTAATTGGTTCTCGAAGACTACGATGCCATGGCAACCGTATCATGGGGGGCAAGGTTGTGTTTCTTGGTTCCTGAAACGTTGAGAGTGGGTGGTGAAACAGGAAGTGACGTCAGGTCTTCCCGCAGGCTCGTCAGCTGGTGAAGGATGGCTTCCTGGTGGAAATGTCAGAGGGCTCCAGGAAGCTGCGGCACGTCTTCCTCTTCACCGACCTGCTGCTCTGCGCCAAGATGAAGAAGACTGCCGTGGGGTAGGTCTACCTGTCTGTCAACACACACGCACACATACACACACTCACAGAATATACATACAGACGCATGCGTCAGCTTATGCCGTGAGTGACTGACTGCCAGAGAGACAGATAAATAGAGACACATACATTACCCTGCTAAGAGACACACACACACTTTAAAACACACACTCGTACCACACACAGACACACACACACACCTACCTCACCCTGCCAATCTTCCCCGTTCAGACTGAATAACTGTGATTACACCCCCCCCACACACACACACCACATCCTCTGTGAATTGATTAAAGATGCAGAGATAAGTTTACCTTTAATTTGAAAACCCATTTTTAGACGATCTGCAGCTATCATACCATTCATAGCGCTTTTCCATGTGGCCACGTCATTCAAAGCACAACAGCGAGACGGGAGGGATGACGTTGGCACTTTGGCACAGATCCTGTCTCTCTTTCTTCTCCTGGCTGCGCTTTGATGTCTCCCTTAATGAAAGGAGAGACACTAGCTGGTATCTTGGAGAGCCGAGGAGAGCAGGTGTTTGATAAATGCGGTGAAAAGAGGAGTTGGATGTGGAGAAGGTGCTATCCAGATAGATTGGCGGGTTGTGAAAGGGAGCGCAAGCAGGAAGCAATCTGTCTGGTAGAGAGAGGTGGCAGAGACGGAGTGATTGTGTGTGTGTGTGTGTGTGTGTGTGTGTGTGTGTGTGTGTGAGAGATATAGCACATCTAAACGCATGACACCATAGATGACGTGTCTTATTTACAGGATTGGGTCACTCGCCTCGTCAGCACGGTAACCGTTGTTAGCCAGATTGGACCTGAACTGTGAATGACAGTCACAGTTTGTCATTCGCAGCCGCTACTCACCGGGGGAGGAAAAAAATGCATAGCGGTTGCCATAACTACGATGCCTGTAAATCAGGCTGTTATGGTGTTATCTCAGTGTGTTGTCTACACGCCACACACAGGCCCCGGGGCCGTGCACCAGACAGTTAATCCCATTCAGTCCCACGCTTGCCTCTAATCTATCATATTGGGATTAATCATATTTACATCGACTCCACTTCCTGAAGTAGTATTTTATCATTTTCCTCCATATAGTCCAGCATGTACAATCTACTTGATTATGGTGAGTAAAGGCCATGAAATTGGCTGTGGGTGCTGTGGACTGGAGAGATTGTTCATATTCAATAACACAGCCTAGTCATGGATCTATATTACCCTCACCCCTCTCTCTGTGTGTGTGTGTGTGTGTGTGTGTTCCAGCATTACTAGATCAGCACTGCTGGCGGGGGGGGGGGACTACAGAGTAAATAGATGGATAGAAAACAAAGCCTTGAGAGACAAAGGGGCTGATGACAGAGAGAGGGGGACTACAGGCCGAGGCGGGACCATTAAAAATAGGAGGAGGGGAATGGCTTCGGGGGGGGGGGGGGGAGAGACGAGTGTGTGTGGATGAGAAAGAAAAGAATGAGCCGTCTTGCATGTGCTGCTAAAGTCACCAGATAGGCTTCGACTATCATCTAACCAAGGCAATAAAATCAGCGCGCCACAAGCATCAATTTAGCCCGGGTGACGCACTGTGCAGCGTTTACCGCTGATGCGAAAGCTGTAGCCTATGGTGAAAGAGAAAATGTGCTCTCAAGCAGAATTAACATATAGGTGATCTCAGACGGTTCATTCAATACTTCCAAAACGAAGAAGTCACTCTTAACCCAGAGAGCCAGAGAGGCTCCTGCCCCTGCTACGAGACACAACCTCAACATAGACTCCGCTTACAATGAATCTTTGAGCTGTTATTGTTATCGTCATCTAATTGGTGGGAAACGGAAAATACGCCCTTTTTACATCAAGCATATCTCTGTTTGGGAGAGATTTGTTTGATGTTCTCAAACCCAGACGAAGCTCTCAGAAATGATGCTAATAACTCAACAACCCCGCGTGTCTGTTTCCCTTTATTTTGATGATTGCGTGTTTCATATCTGAGGCGCCGTGCTCAGATCATCTTCCTGATGAATGTATTGCAGTGAGTTGAGCGCTAATGAACGTCTCGTTAGCCCACAGCAGGCTAGCTGGGGTGCTTAGACGGTTAGACGGGTAGATGTGTTACAAGAGGAGGCTGAAAACGATGCGTCAGGTTGATGCGTTCGGTTCAGATTAGCCCTAGAGGTCAGAGGTCGTGTTTGTGACCTGCCAAGGTGCCTTTTGAGCAAAGCACTGAATTTTGTTTGAGCATCTTCACCCAAAGGCTTTATTTCTACTTTTCTGTCTATAGCTTTGCGTGCCCTTAATCGATCCAGTGACATTATAATCCATCTCTTGCAGGACTCCAATGAGTTAATAGCGTTACTGGAAGGCTGTGTGTATCGAGGCATGCAGTCAGGATTTACGGCTCTGTTTGGTTCTTCGATTAACTCGATTTCTCCTTCTTCCTTCGCCGCCTCACCCGAACCCCTCCGTCCCTCCGCCGCCGCCCGTCTCCAGGCGCCATCAGCAGTATGAGTGCAAGTGGTACATCCCGCTGGCGGACCTGGCTTTCCAGACCCTGGACGACTCCGACTTCTGCCCCCACGTCCAAGTGCTGCCCGAGTACGAGATCGAGGAGATCAAGATCAAGATCTCGGTCATCAAGAGCGAGATCCAGAAGGAGAAGGTAAATCCCACAGTTTGTGAAAGGCCTAGTTGGTCAGATCACCAGGAACGGTTGGTTTAGCGGGACCAGAGGAATAAAGGGAGGTGCAAATATAGGGTTTAAACATCTAGTGTGTTTTACATTTTCCTTTCGTTAGTCAGGAAAACACTTGGTTTGGCTGACTACAGGCTGTATTTACTAAGAGGCGCGATAAGTACTACCATGTGCAAAACCTTGACAGGTGCAGCTTTCTCCAGTTTAGCACCTGATTTATTAAGACCACTTGTGCAAATCAAGTCCGTCGCAATTTTCCAATTAGAAAAGCCTGAAGCGCAGCCATCGCCCCGCACGCCTCATTGCTCTCAAGGCAACAGCCAGACGAGAGAGCAGACCGGGATCTCCCCCCGCTGCAGCCGAGCCCGAGGCCAGCAGATGAAGTTTTGTCAACGTTTTTTTTTTTATTATCTAAACATAGCACCCAATATCCCTCAGCTATCTGGACCTGTGATGGCAATATCTTGCGTTGATATGGCAGCCGTTTTAAAATGAATGATTTCATTGTGATTTCTTCTTCCTCTATGACCAAATGAATTTCACCACACATGACGTTGAAAGTCATCGAAAATTCCTTGAATATGACTCGAGTGTGGGAAGCCTGACGCAACATGAATTAGGTCATTGGGCTGGGCTTAAAAGTAAATCAAGGTCTTTTCCATCAGTTAATATTGAGATGACAAAAGCCTTAAAAATATGAATCATTGGAAATTCCCAAAAATATAAAGAGAAATGTCGATGAAACAATTGGACAAGTAATGACAGAGATTCCTAGACACTTCCTTCCAGTTAGGATTACCTCCATAGCAAGATACAGATCAGGCTGCTTTGCTCCGTAGTGTACTTCCAGTAAAGTCGTACATTGTTTACAACTGAAATGGTGAGAACAATATAGTATTCTGCTCTGCCAAGTGAATTTGTGTTTGTGCATTACGTGACTTAGTCGATAATGTGGAGCTCAGCACGACAAAGTCCCACTCCTACCTATCTCAAGGTCCATAAGCCGTGTGGTTCTTCTTCCTCTACCGGCCCATACAGGGTCTGGTTCTCCAGGCAGGGTCAGCTGAGGCCCAGACTGGGTGTACCCAAACATGCTTTAGTCAGAACCTGCATGGGACTGGCCCGGGCTTCCACAGAATCCATCATTAGCAAGGTTGTTATTGGAACGGAGACCCACGCCACTCCCTCAGCTCCAGCTGCTACAGGGGAGGCGTGAAACCGGCTGTGTAACCAGTGGAGCCGTCCGATTGTTGAACGCCACCCTGTATAAACAGACTGTCGAGGAAGACCTGCCCACGGTATCCGTGCCTCCTATACCAGACGCGGCACTCATTAGCCAGCCTTTTGTTTTTTCTCACACAAGGTCAAGGTGTGTTGTCATATCCCATTTAGGGAAACCCTCGTAGTCACGTAGTGCATCAAAACATGAAATTTAAAAATAGTTCCTCAGACTGGGGAAGAACCGAAACCCTAAGCTGGGCAAAACCGTTTTACTCCTAGAGGAGTTACAATCTTGCTTCCTCCCAACCTCAATTTTTTTGTGTTATTATGATTTGCAACAGTGCCCAACAGTTGCCTCAGTGTTTTGATCACGTAGGGACATCTTTTTACCGTCTCACCTCGTCGCCTATTCCATCTGCATCGCCCGAAGAACTATTTGGTTATTGATGGGTGGAAAAGGCTTTGATGCAGTACGTAATATACACACCCCCCCACCTCATTGCCTCAAGTGCACTCAAGGCTACAGTAGCTCAGTTCCTGTTATTCTCCTCATGCGGCGCTACAATCGCCCACCGAGGGCACAGCGAGTGACCAAGGCTGATATTTACAGTCGGATGAGGAGGCCAGGGCAGTGGGAGATTCAACTGATTGTGGTCAGGCTCTGAGTCACGGCTTCCTGGCGAGGGCTGGGAGGATGTGTGGTTAGGGAACTGAGATTCTTGTATTAAAGGGGCTTTCATCGCAAGGCATTCACTCGCGGGGGGGGGGCTCAGTCTTTACCGAGGAAAAGGAAAGATTCTCGTAAGCCGCTTTGACGTCACCAACAACTTGGAGTCAGTCATTGATGGTGTTGTGATTTCAGCACCTCCTCGATAATACACCAGCTGCCAATATCAATACCACAGTTTATATTCCCTGCCCATCAGTTCAAAACCCTTTCTACTCAAATGACAGCTTAAGTTTCCACTTGTCATTTTAATGCAGCTTTTGACATCTAATCACATCGGCAGCAAGTGTAAAGAAATGCAGACATGGTATAATGAAACACTGTGTGTGTGTGTGTGTGTGTGTGTGTGTGTGTGTGTGTGTGTGTGTGTGTGTGTGTGTGTGTGTGTGTGTGTGTGTGTGTGTGTGTGTGTGTGTAGAAAGCACCAAAGGGTCAGAGCCGTGTGGAGCGGCTGAGGAAGAAGATGAATGAGCAGGAGTCGTGGCTGCTCCTGCACTCCCCCACCATCCCCTTCCGCATCCACAACAAACACGGCAAGGTAACGTGGCCACCCTGTCTGATCACTAGTTGCCGTGTTGGTGCAATGTTCACTCTTCACCACTAGAGGGAGACCTTTGCCTTTCAAAAGAATCCCATGTGTCAGATTTAGGTGTCCGAAATCAAAATGTTTCTCTGAGATCATCCCATGGCTAAATGTTTCTGAAAGTTTTTAAAGGACTGTGGGCACTTTTACCTGAACGTGGCCACTTATTGATGTTTGACGTGCTCTAATCTGATAATAGCCAATAGTTTTTTGTTGTTTTTATTGCACATATTTGCTGCATATTTGCTGTAAATCTGTCAGTAGTCATTTTACTGAGAATTACTTTTAGCCAACAGAAACCTTGTATTAGCATTATGAAGAAATACATATTCTATATTTTTTTATTTAATTGTATGTTATTTATAATCAAATTTTATAATCCAAATTCCAAATCCAAACATTTTCATATATAATTACCATTTCTTACATCATCCATTTCATTTATGCTTTTCAATTACATAGATGCCACTTAGAGCACCTTTACCTCTGAAGCCTAAACTGATGATGCTAATAATAGTAGACCTTTAATTTCCATAGAATATCTCCAAGACTAAAACCTCTTTATGTGGGATCTTTGTTTCGCTGTCCTTTTAATAAAGTTTTGAGTGCTAGGATGCTTTGGGGAATCACAGCCCCGGATGTCCTGGATGTGTTTGAGGCTGGATATTTCTAATGCTCGTTGTCGCTGTGTGCCTCCAGAGCTACCTGTTCCTGCTCTCCTCCGACTACGAGAGGTCAGAGTGGAGAGAGAGCATCCAGAAGCTCCAGAGGAAAGGTACCGCTGCCCTGTCATTGTCCACCAAGGAGACTTAAATCTCACCTAAATATACTCTGCTATTGGCTGTTTTCAACCTCAGAACATGGTGCATTTTGTCATAAACTGGTATAAAACCACTGCACCACAGGAAAGTGAGTGTCTGACCGCAGCTGGTTTGTGTTTTTCAGATATGCAGGTGTGTGTGTTGAGCTCAGTAGAGCTCCAGGTCCTCACCAGCTCCTGCTTCAAACTCCGAACCGTCCACAACATTCCTGTCACCAGTAACAAAGACGGTAATTAACACAAACTCTCGCTCTCTCTGGCTTTCTCACTCTCTCTCTTGTTCCCTCTTTTCCACACACACACAAACACACACACACATTCTCCCCTTGCTCCTTGCCCTCCCCTCCTTCCTCTCCTCTCTGCTTTGAGTTTAAACTCGCACAAAAGCACATATTACTTTCTCAGCAGAAAAAAAAGCCACAAAGCGAGGAAGGGGGCCTCGCAGGAGAGAATCTAGGCTGCAATATGTTTCTCATCTAGCTCGTACCAGTCGATGCCATGCAGTGTGTCCAGGGTGGGCCTGTGCTGAGCTTCAGGTCCTATATGTTTGTTTTTGCTCCAGATCTCCACGTCAAACTGGTTTCAGAGCCTGGTGACATTAAAGCCATCTGGCCGGCCTACACTGATCTGCCTAAATGGCACGAGGGTCTCTGCTTACACACACACACACACACACACACACACACACACACACATCACATGCAGGGTAGGTTCCAAGACATGGGGTGCTGCCTTTCCTTTCTCACATCATACAGAAAAAATAATCTAAAACGAGATTTTGCATCCATCTGATTTCATGTGAAACCATTATTTTGACATTCTAAAACTAAATCTTGCTTTAAAGTGTTAATCCCTGAGATCCGTGTTAATCTTGGCAACGTCTTTGATGCTCATCCTCGTTGCTGTGGTGTTTCTTCACTGCACTTCCCAGAGATCACCTGTCAATCAAACAGTGTGTCCAGTACTGCAGCGTCTTGTTCCTTGGAGTTTCTGTTGATTAAGTTTGAGTTTCTATAGGTGGCGATCTTTTCTTTGTCCGTTCAGGCATGGTGGCTGTCGCTGCTCATGCTAACTACCCAGTTCTTCTGTTTATTCCAAAAAAAAAACACTGTTGCTGCTGCCAGGAAATGTAAAACACATCACTTCCTGTGTGCCAGAGGATTTTTCCCAGGAAAGACCTACCTGACACCGGGTGTTTAGAACAGCAAATGTAAAAGCTTTCATGAACTGGCTAGAGGTTGAATCATGTTAAATCAATCAGCAACAGAGAGTCTCAAAAAGGACATTTATTGATATGAAAATGTTGTGATTTATTACTTAAAAGCTGCCTGAACGCTGTAGTCTGATTAAACCTGAACTTTTCTGCTACGTAAGAAGAGTCCGACATTTCCTTTCATAATAGTCAAGCTAGTTTTTTCATTTTTCCCTCTAGCGAGGTGCTAGCCCAGTGTGCTAAAACAAAGCTCAGGCCCCCGTGTCTTGCGTTAGACATTTTGACCCACCGCTCATTATAAAGCAAACATAAACACACACATAGACACACACACACACACACACATACACACACCTCCATGTCATGAGGGAGCACAGTCGGGGTTGAAATGGAGACCAGCTGGCGAAGGAATGCGACTCGGTTAGTTTTCATAACGAACACAATGGATGATGCAGCAGGGACCCGTCCCCAGGCCTCGGGGACACTAAAAGTAAACACTGGAACATTCATACTTTGATTTGACTTCTCTGATGATGATTTTTTTTGTAGCATTTATATGTGTCAACGGTTTCTGCAAAGCTTCTGCAGCTGCTCAAGTTTGTTTATTGTTGACAGGAATTAATCTTCACTTTACTTGACGGTAAAAAGCAGCATACAGCCCACCATGAAGCTGAACCTTTGAACCTGCTCTCCATGATGTCGCCCTGTCGCTTATATACAACACACACACACACACACACACACACACACACACACACACTCTCCTCTCAGTCGCCTACAGTGCCGAGGCCCTCCACTATAGTTTATTTATAAGGAAACACCCTGGCTTCACAGGCCTAAACCTGAGCCTACATAGTGGTGTGTGTGTGTGCTCTGTTGTGTGTGTGGGTGTGTGTGTGGGTGTGTGTGTGTGTGTGTGTGGGTGGGTGGGTGGTATATTGGGCCACCCAAAAACGTCCACCCACGAACTTCCACTCGGTGGCCAGCGGTGTTGTTATGGCAGAAGACTGTGATTGTTGATGGGAAGCCTGATGCTGTTTTGATTGTTAAGGTTGTGATAATAGTTCATGTAGAGCCTCACATGGAGAGATGGCGGTCAGTTATTTGTCCAGTGCAAGAGATTGAAGTCTTGTCTCATGATGTGTCTCTTCTTGGACATGAATCGGTAAATGGTTGTTTTTAGGGGTGAGAATAATAATGATGCTGAGTTTAAGCTACATTGTGCATTCAGGTGCTGGTGGGAAGATCCGACATCCGGGACTTCCTAGTCGGCTGCTAAACAACATTGTATTCGTATGCTTTGTTTTGTCAGAAAATCAAACAAGGATAAGTAAACGATAAAAACCATGAGCGCCATGTGGATTTAGCTGCTACATGCTTGCTTTTCCCCTTTTCGCTTTCTCTCTATCTGTCTCTATCTATGTATCTCCGTCTCTCTAGATGGTGTGGATATCGACAGCATAGGATGGGATAGTGTGTTATGTGTCATCATTTGCCATAACACTGTTTTTCTACAGAAAGGGATAATCCAATGATTGAATGTTTCAATAAGTGATGGCAATTCCCATTCTAAATGATCATCATCTTAAGTTAGCCCCTAGAGCTACAATAGAAAATGGACTAACTGTTCTGTGTTTTTGTCTGCCTCCCTGTCTGTCTTGTGTTTTCCAGATGAGGAGACTCCAGGCCTCTATGGTTTCCTGCATGTGATCGTCCACTCTGCCAAAGGCTTCAAGGAGTCAGCCAGTAAGTCAGCCAGAAACAGCCTTTTCTAACACTGCACTAACACACACACACACACACACACACACACACACACTGGAGCTCAGCATCCCCTCACACATAGCTGCTGTGCATGCATGTGTCTGCCAGCATGCATTCTGCAAGACACATGACTCAGTCAATCATTACAATTTGCACATGCTGCAGCCCACTACAAAGATGGATGGATGGAGGAACATAGTGAAATAGATAGAAGAAAACAAGGAGGGATGGTGATGCGAATCTCACCCAAGCAAGAATATTAGCTTCCCGATAGTCAAGGGCCGGGGCCCCTGAACAGACTGGAGGGGGAGGGAGGAGAGAGAGAGAGATGCTCTCAGCCAAAATGCCATTCCTGTGGTTGTTTTCATGTGAGGGACATCAAAAGTGACACAAAAAAATTCTCCATACACATAAAAGATGTAGAGAGAAAGAGGGGCTACACACACACACACACACACACACACACACACAGCAGACAATGACAGACAAACTTGCAACTGAACTGCTGGTGTGGCAAATATGAGGCCAGTTGTTCAGGCCTTTGGGACACACACTCTGATTTCCCCTACCTCACACAAACGACCCATTGTGTGTGTGTGTGTGTGTGTGTGTGTGTGTGTGTGTGTGTGTGTGTGTGTGTGTGTGTGTGTGTGTGTGTGTGTGTGTGTGTGTGTGTGTGTGTGTGTGTGTGTGTGTGTGTGTGTGTGTGTGTGTGCGCGCGCGCGCGCATAGTATCAGGGGAATATGATGTTGGCATGACCCTCCAGAGGCTGGCTCAGACATGTCAGTAGTGGACAGCTGGCACTCCACTACACTATGTACCCTGTTACACAAGCGCCAGTTCAAATATCAAATATCTGGAAAGGGAGAGGGAGAGGGAGAAATATGATTTCCTCAGTTACCATGACAGCCTTTGGTAAATGAAAGCTGGCCCGCTAGAATTTCCTATGTAATGGATTGGAAAGCTATCTCCTCTGAAAGCCTGTTTGATCGTCGATGGAGCGCAGAGAGCTGAAGGGTTTAAAAATGAAGGGTGGGTGTGTGTGTGTGTGTGTGTGTGTGTGTGTGTGTGTGTGTGTGTGTGTGTGAGAGATGTCAGTTTGTCCAGCGGCGCGTACAGAGTCGTGGCCGTGGCATTCAGGCCTTGGAGGTGCTGTAGGGTGGAGGCTGTGTTGGCCTCATTAGAGTGTGGAAAGGAAGAAATTCATGCCACCTGCACTGTTAAATGGAGACCCATGGAGCACTGCAGCAACTCGTAATTTATTACCTGTCAGATAATGTGATAACTTTAGCCTCTTAAGCCCCTAAGGTGTGATTAAAATTAAATGTAATTAAGCCAGTTATTGCAATAAACTGAAGGATGCCCCGTATCCCCTGATTGTGCAAGTTGTCCAACACCGGTAGCATCTCTCATATCGTAACACACCACTCTGAAAACAGTCTAGTGATAACAGAGCTAGTTAGAAGTGACTGCATTCACAATCTGTGCTCATAATCGTGTTTCCTGTGCCCGTGTTGTTCCTTCAAATACCATAAATAACTGCGATTACGCCGTTTCCTCCAGATGTGGCCGACGATAGGCACCCCTTGGCCTTTTTAATGTGGAAATGAATGTGTTGTAGTGTAATTCTACCTCCGTGTGTTGGAGGATGAAAGTCTTCTGAGTTTCATTGTGCTGTTGTCTCCTTCATTGTCCCTGCTCAGCGTCAGAGATGCATTTTTCATTGCTTCGGTCTCCCCTGCAGACCACACTTTCCTATACAAGTCTGACAGCCATTTGCTGCACCCTTGCATAATAGTGTGTGTGTGTGTGTGTGTGTGTGCGCGCTCTGTAGATGCACATTGAAAGTATTATTGTTTCAAAAGATAAATGTGTAATTACTGGAAATAGCAGTCATTATTCAGTGGTTCGGATTGTAATAGTCAATAATATCCTCTTTTCTTTTTTTTTCCTTTTTGTTTTACTTGAATAATCACAAACGCATGTACAAAAACATCTTATTGGCTCTGTGTTATTTATGTCACATAGGGCTTTCAGTTCCCGCCCAGGGCAAAGTACTTTAACTGGGTCACAGAGGGAAAGATCTGGGATGTCGAGCGCCTCCCAAAACGACTGGTGTAAAAGATTCAGGAGGAAAACATGACCTAGTAGAGAGGTGCTAAACATGTCACTTTGTTCTGGTAGAAAAGTAGGGAGCTGTGGTGTGTGTGTGTGTGTGTGTGTGTGTGTGTGTGTGTGTGTGTGTGTGTGTGTGTGTGTGTGTGTGAGCAAGCGAAGGGGCGCACAGTTCATTGTTTCCCCTACATTCACTCAACAGCTGCTCCAACCTGGAAATTGCAATTGCCCACACCACATAGTAGCGTATGTAAGAATCCAGATACGAAGCCATTTTAAACAGGCGACAGTTTCTGAAACCGAGCGAAAACAACAAAAGTAAGTAAGTAAAAGTGGACTAGTAAAGTAAAGTGCATTTCTAGTGAGGTAAGCTAACAACACAAGATTTAAAATACTATCAAATGAGATAAGGGAGTATAACCGTGCTACAGGAACGAAAGTAGCTTATACGATAACGTCCCTATTCCTATACCATCACTCAGAGGATGCACAAAGCAAGTAGTTTGCAGTGAGTCCAACCAGGAGTGTATCCGTGTCTCTCCCTGCTACCGTTCCAAGACGTTCACGGTGAAACACTGCTGTAACGCTACACGTGCTGCCATGGCTCGTTGTAATGTCTGTGTATAATCAAATCCAGTCATGGCTGCATTCCCACTGAATATTTGCCTTCCTTTTTATTAGCGTTGCCATTCTGGATCCTAGGAAAATAATTTGATTATGCCGTTTCCCTCCTTCTAATGTTATTTTCAGAAGTATAATTCCTTCCAGCAAAATAGTCTAAATCAAGCAACTGCACTACCTATACAACGAAGAGCAGAAGGGAGGCAGACATACAGCTAGCCAGATGTAGATCAGATGTAGAGACCTGCTCGTCTGATTGTCATTTGTCTCCTAATTGTGGAAAAAACAACTGTTTGACCAAGCATTCAACACAACCTCAGGCACACATTAGCCCCCCATACACATGCACACACTCCCAAACACACACGCAGAGACAGGGGTCCATACTTAACTCAGACGGGAAAAGGATGGTATCCATTAACCCCTGCATTTAGGGGTCAGAGACCCCTTGCCGACCAATTTACCCCCCTTATATACTGAGCCTGATGGTGACCTGCCAGGAAGATGAAAACCCATAGAGCTCCACCAATCATATCCAGGCCTCTTTTTAGTTTGTCCTAATTCTCGAAAGCCTCCCGGCTCCACTGTGAGGACACAAAAAGACCTCGCTAAATATGTTCTCTTTGGCCTTGTTTAAAATTGTAGGTCTAGGCACAAAAACCCAGTTCGGATTGGAGAGGAAGTCAACTTCCAGAGTAATCTAGGAGCTGCCCAGGACTCGCTGCTAGACTCACTTGCTACACAGCGGCTAGCTGAATAACAGCGGTTCAAATCACAGCTGGGGCACGAACAAACGCCCTCGCTACCTAAATCCTCTAAACTGAACACAACCTGCAGCCATGAAGAGCATCAAACCGTATGCCACCATGTACTGCTTGCACTAGTGGGATCGGGAACGATGCTAGTTTTCAAGAACGTCATCCCTTCGCTCGACTCTGACTAGCAGGTAGTTTGTATGTTCAGGGGTGTCGTCATGAGCTTGTACTGCTTCCGTGCTCAGCCCGGACACTTTTAAAAAGAAATATCCCCCAGATGGTCACGCCGACGTCTCCTCCGCTGCACTTCCCCACATACCGCCGCTGCTAATCTCTTCCTCATTGAGAGTAATTACACCAGAGCCAGTCAGGATGCAGGGAAAACAAACAAGAGGGAATGAAACCAGATGGAAGGAGATGCCATTTATACTGTATGGCCGCGGTTGCGATGGCTACAGGCTGCATACGTGAATGTTTGCTCTTGTCCGTCGCAGTCTCAGCTGGGTGGTGTCTCTCCCCGACCTTTTACTCAGACGAAGGTCACGCCGTTGTTTTGATGTCGATAAGCCGTGCGTGACTGTCTGCTGCAGTGTAAACATATTCTGTTTCATTCTGCAAGTGTCCCTGTTTATATGTACGTATATGAGAGACGGCCTGCCCTCCCCTGCCCTCCCTCCCCTCCCCCCCAGTGAAAGGTCGAGCTGCGTGTCCATCCATCATGCTGTCAGATGGGGGTCAACCCAAGGGTCCGGCCTCTGGGATGCACTGCAGACACATTAGAAACAGTCAGCAGAGTGCCGCTGCAGCAGCATTTAAATAAACACATTAACACAGTTAATTGCTCCCTGTAAGAGCAGAGGTAGACCGGAGCCCAAGGGAGCAACGGTTGTGGTATGAGGACAGAAAGGCTGGTGGATGTCTGGATGTGTATATGGTGTCAAGTGGGCATATTGACATTTTAAAGGGATATTACATTGCGGTTGAACACATACTGTACCTCTATAGGAGTTCATGACAGGTCAACCACCAATATCAGATGCTCGCGGGGCCATTCACTTACTTTCATTGTGAAAACCTTTGATGAAAATTTGACTTAAAACACTATAAACAAGGAAAAATAGATGCAGGCGTTGTTATTTCATTCTGTGTTCGGGTCAGCAGTTGTAAATGTAATTGCCAAACAATCGTCAAATGGAATATGCCAAGTTCTGGTTGGTGAAGCTAGAAGGTAATGAATCCTAAAATGTGACTTTGGTGTAGATGGACTCAAGGTCAAGAAATCCAGTCAGTCTGTAATGGTGTTAACCTTTAACACAAAGGTTAGGGGGCTTATTTCCCCCTGGGCCACGTGGTCCAGAGATAAAATGTATTTAATGGCTGTACTTTTACTACAAGGTGATAAAGTTGAGAGGAACAGAAGCTTGTTATTTGACTTCATAGTGTTACGTGTCTTTTAGAAACACGGACATCAAGTTGTGTGTGTCAACTTACCATAATTGATGGATCTGTCTATCTCCTGTGTTTCCTAGATCTATACTGTACCCTGGAGGTCGACTCGTATGGATACTTCGTCAGCAAGGCCAAGACCCGAGTCTTCAGAGATACCACCGAGCCACAGTGGAACGAGGTCAGGCAACGAGGCATCTCCATTTGCTTTCCCTTAGACTCTTTCGACTTGACACCCGAGGACAAATAACGATTGTCCTTCCTCCTTCTGTCACGCGGTAGGAGTTTGAGATCGAGCTGGAGGGCTCCCAGTGCCTGCGGATCCTGTGCTACGAGACGTGCTACGACAAGAGCAAGCTCAACAAGGACGACAACGAGATCGTGGACAAGATCATGGGCAAAGGGCAGGTCCAGGTAGGAGAGAGAATCCGTTATCTGGATCATGTGGACCATCACAGAAACACACCACAGGGTCTGACCAACATGAACACACACAAGGAGGGAGGTCTCTGCCCCGACTTGTGATTCACTGTAATTAGGTGTGTAGCCGCTGTGAGCAGCCGAGTGGTTTTGTTGTGGCGGGTTCTAACGACGTTGGTTAGATTAAGAGTTTATTTAAGGGGTTTTCCCCTCCCTCGTTGTGAGAAACCTCCCTATAAAAGTCCCTTTCAGAGACTCTGAGTACACTGTGGAATCTGTGGGTTTTTTTGGCATTGAGGCAAAATGCCGTTTTCCACATTGATTGTCATTTAGGGTTTAGAGTGGAACTGGGTACAGCTCGTATTCCACTTTTTCCATTGTCCACATGATTGTGTTTGGTCAATCGATGCTCGACTCCTGTCATTTTCCTCTAATACAGTCAAGTTGCTGCTGTTGCACTCCAGAAAAGTTTTCTCCTCTGCCCCCCCCCCACCCCCCCAACCCATTGAGCTTCACCATGTGAATCTGGGTCAACTCTGAGGGCTTTTGTTGCTCTTATCAGAAATGAATGTGCTTGAGTGTTTTCTCGAGTGATGCAGTTGTGTCATAGCCAGAGGTGAGCTCGTAGCGAGTCATTCTTCGTGAACCCGCTTCTCACATTATTTAGGAGTCTCTCCTATATGCAAAAACAAAACAGCAAAGACAAGATACGGTTAAATCATTTCTGAAGTTGTTTGTTGTTGTTGCTGCTGCGTATAGAACAACATTTTCACGCTCAGGTAGAAGCAATATCAGCGCCGAGTTGCACTGGGAATACAAAACTCCTCTCTATCATCCAGAGAAAGTGGGGCAAACTTGAATTACTCACACAGCATTGTATTTTAAAGAAAAGGATGGGTTTAAAAAAAAAAGGTCTGCTTTCTTGAGCGCGTACCTCTCCTCGAACCTAAAACTCTTCCAAGCAGTCTTTAAATGGGGAAAACAACAAAACGCCCACAACATATTTGTTGTAGCATTTCCTGCCTGCCAGCACCACTTTAATGATGTATGTCCTTTGTCAAGTGTCAAGTCTTTTTATTTCCCCTTCAAAAGCAAGGAATAATGTCTTTCCTCCACTTTTTCCTCCGCCTCCTTTATTGCGTCTCTAATTTGGAGTATGTTTGTTTGTAGTGAGCTGAGGCTGAGGAGAGCCCGTCACCCTGAGGACCTCTGGCTGTGCGTAGCCACTGAGGAATGTACAGATTGTCTATCACACCGCCTGTACCTTCAGAGACTTGAGTCACGACAACATCATCACAGCCCCCTATGGATACAGTGTGGTCATAGACATATCTTTCCCTTGACTGTTGTCAGGGTTGACTTGATCCAGGGCCGTAAAATGCTGACGGGCCAGGAATTATGTCGCAGAGTTGCCGGTCAAAAAGTTAAAACGATCGCTAACACGCTAACATTAGCACCAAGAGTTTTTGCCTCCTTCATGCAGAACATTTTGAATTGTATTTGATTGTTAAATAAATATAATGTTATTTATGGAACTACTAATGTGACACTATCACATATTACACTGTCACATGTCACTGAGTCAGTTAACACAACTAATATTATGACAGGCTTCCAAAAATACTAGATGTTTAGATTTGCTGACCATCTAAAAATATGTTGTTTATACGGGGATCTATGAGTGTGCACCACTCTGGCGTACTTTCCTTGTTTATCTCGGTCTCTCCATCTGCATCTTTGTTTTGGCATCCACGTTGCCCTCGCGGCGACCTTGGATGTTTCCTCAATATTTTACGGAAACGACTATGGCGATGCGAGGGACGCTACCAGCAAATCTTTGTTTCTGAGCTGAGCAGTAGTAAGGGTTAGTGCCGTATGCTGGACCCCCATTGAACAGTTAACTTTAACAGCTCCAGTTATTTGTAATACCAGCCAAATGAAGCTCCGCTCTATAGAGTTATTCCTACAGGCTTTATCAGCCTTTCCTCGCCAGGGATGTCGGGTTAATTGGGCTGCATTTAGATTGGCTGACCTATGAGAGGATGAAAACAAGAACTGTGTGTGTGTGTTTCCACGTCTGCATGTGTACAATAAGTGTGTGGGCAGAAAGAGGAGGACAACTTCTTCGTAATTACAAGCTGCTAGCGAAGGGCCAACGTACAGTATGCCACCCCCTTCTGGCATGGCTACCATTCAGAGAGACAGCCCACTGCTGATCTCTCTCTGAACGCTGCTGCTGCTGCTGCTGCTGGGAACATCCACTCCCAGCCAACTACAGCCAAAAAAACAAATAAATACACCACATGTTGTTCACTGGCTTGGTTGGAGCGGGGGAAAAAATAGAGAGGACGACAGAAATGGAGAGAATGAGATGTTCTGTCCCAGGCTCTGAGATGGTGGGAATGGTCAACAGTCAGCCGATGATTGCGACCAAACAGCGTGAACTCTGCAGGAGACCCATTTTACAGCAGAAAAAGTCTCATCAAAGTAATTTATTGACCCCCTTAAATAATATACCATTTTAAAACTCTGAAAGCAAACTGTGAAAAGCTATGAAAATCTGTTTTCCCATATTGGATCATAATAATGATAAGTTGTGGGTTGGCTTCCTGCTGGTGCTCCATAGCTACAAATGTATAGAGCTGCTATGCTGTTACTAGTAGACGATAAACGTAAGAGTAACAGAGGCTTGGTATTTGACTTCACAGTGGGATGTGCGTTTGAGAAACATGGTCACATTACGCTGATATGTCATGTCACATGGACACGGCAGTCGAGAACCCTATATGTTTTCACGTTTTTCGCAGCGCTTTTCCAGAGGGCCGTGGGTCTGGGCTCCAGAGTGCATACCTAGAGAGAGACTCTCACTCAGAGCGCGAGCTGTTTTCTTTCCTGGTCAAGCTGAGTTTGGAAGGAGCCTTCGATGTTTTGCTTCGCTCTCTGGAGACCCTCTGATTTATTTAACAAGCCTGTGGAATACTGACTGACCGTAAATGGGCATATCGGGCTGGAAGTTTTCTTTTCGACCCGCTGCTGTTACTTCACTTTGCACCGATGAGCATCTGTGTCATCGGAAGATGTTGTCATTCGGGCCAGAGATTTGATTTTCATAGTGGTGGAGGAAACCTGGAGGTCGTCGTTTGATAGATTCTTGTCTGTGAATTATTGACCTTTTATGTCCATAGTGCAAACCTGCTGTGTAAGTAGGTTGTAGTAAACCGGGCTGGAGCAGCGCTGTGCTGTTGGCTTGATTGAGTTGCCTGTCCGCAGGGGGAAATGCCACCATTTATTTCTAGACCTTTACCCAGCTGACATCCCTGAGCAGATAACCTCTGATCTTTCGGGTCACTTTGCTAATCCTCCATTAAATGGCAACACGGTTGGGGTTACGCCCCCCCCCCCTCCCGTCTCTCCAACTGCCAACACAAATGGATTCATGATAGCTCCAAGGGGGCTGTTTGGTAGCAGTCAAGTTGCCGGTTAAAGGAAAGCATTGCCTCCAGTGTATGATTTTTGGTGGGTTGCCTGTGATATTGTTGCTCTCTAACCGTTGATGGTCTTCTGGCAAAACAATCTTTCCTGATAAATTGTGTTGAACCTAAATTAGTTGTTCATCTAGGAGACTTTTAAGAGACTGTTAAATCTAGACGCCAGATTTGGAAAGCTCAAGTTTAGCAAAGCAGTGATTTGTAATAACATATCAGGAGCTTTATTTGTTCTTCCTTCTCACTTTATTGTAATCTTTTAGAGAAATTTCAATGCTTGAAATATGAACTGCTTCTTTAGTAATGCCAGTGCGTCTTGTAAATCTCTTGCTGGCTGGCTTGTGTTCAGTGCTGCTATGAAGGACATGGAGTCCTAGACTGGTTACGAGTCTAGCAACTCTACGAACCCTGTTCTCCATCATGCATTATAGAAGGCTCCTGAGTGACCCTCGTGGTGGCTGCAGCTAGCTATACTTGTCTTCTGAGGACCGGTTACGCCACACCGTGCGCTAACAACCCCGGTGCTTTGTGTAACAGAAAGGCATCATATCAGCCAGTGCCAGCAATGCTTTCATCTGGTAACCCAGCCCTCGCTCACGCCATCCCAGCATCCCCTGGGTTCTGCTCTTGTGCTTTTATTTCTCTTATCAGGAAAAGAGTGTGTTGCCTTTCAAACGCCCACCAGCACACTCAGTCTGCACCTCCCGGTTTGTCTGTCGAGGTTTCACCGAGAGAATAGCTAGAGTTTGTTCTTTCCTCACGCCGGCTTCGGTCTCTCAAGACCGTAGGTTGCCCCGTCACCGAGCGCAGCCGTGACCTCGCTGGCCTCCACGCCATTCAGAGTCCCACACTTGGATATCACGGCTAATGCCACGTGGTACTGTACGTTCTCTCTGCGGTGTAACCTCTCTCACCAGTTTGTCTATAGAGGAACTCGGTGTTCTCTGCAGAGCGTCCTGTACCCTGTCGCTGTGCTGTCCAGAGTTTCAGAGCCGCATCGAATGATCCCATGATTCATTATTTCAGTAACCGATACCTCCCGTCATCTGCCCAGCGAAGGGACACCACCTCAACCTCTCGACCCAACCCGGGGCCATATCCCACCCCCCCCCCACGTCCCTCAGCACCACGCTGGGGGTTGTTTTTATTGGTTTGTATTCCAGGGCGAGCGCATGTCAAGCTCCATCTCGGCGGTGTTGCTGGGGCCTCTATAAGCAGTAACCCGATCTACTTGAACGGCTTCCCGGAGATAATGGGAGCCAGAGAACCGAGGCATTAGAAGAAGAGAGAGGAGAAAGGGGTAATGAAACCGTTTGTTCCTGGCAGCCGTTACCTCCATCTCTTAAACCGGACCGGGGTGCGGGGCATTAGCCGAGCTTACTGTAAAACAGCGAGTGCAGAGGGGTTGTAAAGTTTTGAGGCGAGCGTCTGTCTGCACTCTCGTTCCCACTTAAGGGCGAGGGCCCCCCCCCACCCCCCCCACCCCAACATGCAAAGTTTGACATTTAGATGCGGTGTGAAGGGTTTATTGGTGAAAGTGCCATTGTTTCGGATAATAGCGGGCCGGCCATCTGGAGCGCGGGGAGAATTAGTGGTGAAGCTTTGTGGACGAGTGGCACCGGGCCAACGCAGGAAGTGCAGGCCAGTAAGATCCAATCTCTTCTCCCTATAGTGAGTTAAAGATCACGAGGAGGCTATGGGGTGATGATGAAATATCGAGATCAGATGAAGTATTATGTATACACAGTGATAGTGAAGAAGCTGCTGTTTCTTCTTTGATCACCCAACTTGATTTATTTGCCCTCTTGATGGACGATACCACTATGGGAGGTTTGTACGTAGTGGATTGAGCAGATATTGTTGGTATTCTTCATCATTTATGATGACCTAAATAACACAATTCCTCTATTCTGTTGCAGTGCAGCATATGGCTTACAGCAAGGGGAACATTTTGATTTGTTGTTTTTCATGGAAAGTGGGCTGGTCCAGGACTGAATTCTGTGCAGCCACGGTTTCTACTATTTAGTTTAGAAATGTCTTTGTCTCCAGGGCATGCAGGGTGCTGGTATTTAGTATAGCATTTGTTGTGAACCGGGAGCTCAGCGATGTTAATGAGTGTGTGTGTGTGTGTGTGTGTGTGTGTGTGTGCACAAGCATGTAGATATTCATATAAATTAGCGTCTAATAGATGTTGCCATCCATCATGTTTCTGCCCCCCCCCCCGATCATTTAGGGCTGTGATCTGT
The DNA here is from genome assembly GCA_034670405.1 of Hoplostethus atlanticus. NCBI lineage: Eukaryota > Metazoa > Chordata > Actinopteri > Trachichthyiformes > Trachichthyidae > Hoplostethus > Hoplostethus atlanticus. Next base: position 998,965 of record JAXDDX010000073.1, on the reverse strand, counting down.
CATGTTTCCACCCCACACCCCCTGCGGTCATACACACACATACAAACACGACTATCAACAACACTGACAGATGGGACTCCATGGTGTGCGCTCTGGCCCCCTGGAGACACGCACACACACACACACACACACACACACACACACAAATTGATGATGGGCTAATGCCATTTAATTATATCAGTAACTCAAGTCGGCTACATTACCTTGTGTTTATTAGCTTGTGTGTCTTTTGTCTGGGTAGGTGTGGGGTTTGATGGAGAGTGTGTGTGTGTACACATCACAGCACATACATTTAACAGAGGATCACCAAGATCAAAGAGGCGCCTTATAGATGGAGATACCTCTCCCTCGATCACGCCAAGTCCTTGCCACTCTTTTACTCCCAAACCCACTTCTTTTACCGTTAATCTTCCCCGTGCAGTTTTTTTCCCCGGTTAATCTGCTATGATTTTTAATGAGGCTCATCTTTCGGCATATGGTGCTTTTTTTTATTGATGGGTTCCAATTAAGCAGACTTCCTCATCAGACGATCCTTGATCAGTGGAGCCGATGGCAGCCATTTGACAGATTTTTTAGTCTTCCCCTGTCATCTCTCCACAAAGAGCCTCTTCAGTTGCAACCCTCACTTAGACAGCCTTTGTTACCCGCTTAAAACATCCACTCTCTACCACAAGGGATATCTGCGCCCTAAATAACTACCTGCGTTCCCGATCGTAAACTGCAAATACTGGCCTTTTTTTTCTTTTTTCTTTTTTCTTTTTAGACTAGAATATGGAAAACCCCTGACCTGCCAAACCTGGGTTGACAAAACAGACGCATTTGATCAACATCTGTCATCTGATTCAATCCATTTCTTTGGCTCCTCTCAAGCTCAGATGGCGCAGGCTTGGAAGAAAACATCAGCATGTTGGATTTATGATGCATTATGGCAAAATAAAGCCATACTCATAAAAAAATAATTATCGTAACTAAATTTATATGGCACTTTCGTTACAAAGTGTTACAAAGTGCTTCACCACCAAGACAAGCAGAACACACAGAAACAACATTACACAAGCAGAGAAACACTGTAGCCGTGGGGGCGGGTGAGCGATGGTCTGTAGAATTAGTTTAGTTATATGATATATGGTCTCCTTTCCTCTTAAAGATCCACTATGTAACATTTTCATAAAGAAATATTGCCTTATTTCCAGTAATGTGTTTGGACTGAGTTTTGCCCATTTGCTCAGGAACGACCGCTGGTGGGGAAATCTACTTGCCGCCCAGGAAGCGATGAAAACTGGAAAAATGCGCCTTTTTTATGAGCACATTTAGAAGAAAAACAAAAATACAAGGTATCAATTTACCTCAAAGGAAGACGCTTGCCTCTCTCGTCCCTTTGTTGTCCTTTAGTATGAAGCCTCGCAGACCAGCCAAGTGGTGATTTGCAGTTTACTGACATCACATTACATGATTTATGGGTATTGAAATCCTCAAAATTCAAACCTCTCGCCGCCATTTGTGACCACCATTAGGTCTAGATTTAGCAATGACTAGAACAACAGCCCCTGCCCAGGGATCTACAGTTGTGCTCAGGCTCATAAGGAGCTGAGGTGTCAGAAATATAACTGGGTGAACCTAACCGGTAACCGGTCAGAAGATGCCAGAATTGGGGGTGACGTCGTTTCTGCTGTTAGCACCGGTTAAAATCCTCCTAAAAGTTGGAGGCGTCGGAGAGACTTTAGGCAAGGACTAAGAGAGTGAACTATGAACCGTGTGGGAAGAGCAAAAGCTGCTGTAGCTGTTGGGTGACTGTACACCCCACAGAGGAATAGAGTATGAAGGCCATTTAAAGGCTTGGAGATCTGTGTGCGATATTAATATTTCTCTCTATCTCTCTATCTCATCCCATCTCTCCCTCTCTGTCACCTTCCCTTTGTACACACACTCTGCGCTCCACTGTAGTGGTTGGACCTCTGAGATGTGCAGCGCCTGGGTAATTGGTCTTCATTATAACATTACATAATCATGCAGGGAAGTGTAAGGGATTGACAACAGATGTACGTTTTCCTGCCACAGACATGCATATGCTGCACATCTGCAGAGGGGAGGTTAGAGACAGAAGAGAGGGGGAGAGGAAGAGAAGAGGAACAAGAGCCCCAGATGGTGGCCAATTATATGATACTGAGAGTTAAAGTGAGAACAAAGGAGCTTGTTCCAGCCAGAGAAATGAAATGCTCTCTGGAGAGACACCGCGAAGCCCTCCTCACATTCACTAGTGCCTTTTGTCTTTGTGAAGAGTTGGGGCTGGGAGATAATTGGAAACAGTTTGGACGGGGTCACCCGATACAAAGGCACCGTGGAACAATCCGCTAACCATCGTATTTGAAGTGGGAGACCGTCATTTTTGTTGCGTTCAGATAATACCCCGAGACAGACGAGAGCCTCCCTCTCCAACCTCGGGAACATGAGTCTTCCTCTTCGTCCAATCAGTACCAGTTAACTTGTTTTTTATTGAAATATCCCATTACTTCTCTTATGTGAAACCACTTTCGCGTCGGCTTCAGCTGCTAACTGAGACAAGAAGGGGATAATAGCTTGGAGACCAGAGCAAAGAAGGAAGTGTGAACTTTACGAAATCTGGCTAGGGGCTGCAGCTGAAAACCTTAGGGTTAATTCTGGCACATTTGAAGAAATGTTTATTAGCGTGCATTTTCCCTGTCAAATAAAATAAATGCATCGGCAGGGCAATAAGGTTTGTAGCATGCGGCATGAACCGCTAACAGTCGCATCCCTGCACCCTGCAGCTCCAAGAGGAGCGTGTGCATCCCAATCACAACAAACATCCACTAAACAACACCTTGCTCTGTTAGAGACACCACACACACACACACACACACACACACACACACACACACAGTATGGCATGGATCCTCCTCCCTGAGCTCGGAGTGTTGGGGTGGGGAGGCAGGGTGAAGTTGTGCAGGGGGTATTTGATGTATGTATGTGATATCAAAGAATAATTTGCCTTTGTTCGGTGCCTTCCCTCCTTCCCTCCCCCCTCCACCCTCACAGACCCCCCCCTTTCTCTCCCCGTCTCTCTGTTTCAGTCTCCAGTAATGCATTAGCTCTCTCTGCCACCCTGCTGCGTCGTCTACTATGTGTACCAAACCCCGACTCATCACCTTTCCTCCTCCAGTGATGGTTCCGTGGCAGGGGACCTCAGCCGGCGCGGCGACTAAATATGTTTCCGTCAACATCAAATTCTTTCCACTCATTTGACTGAACTCGACAGAGCGCTCCCTCTTTTGTGGTCTCTGTTTTTTTCTCCTTTTATTTTGGGACATTGAATTCCAGAGATTGTTTTTTTTTTGTTAAAGAGACAAACCTGAGGCCAGGCCATTCATCTGTTCTTCTGATCGCCAAAACACACACTCACTCACTCTCTCTCTCTCTCTCTCTCTCTCTCTCTCTCTCTCTCTCTCTCTCTCTCTCTGCTCTCTCTCTGCGCTCTCAAGCTGTGGATTTATAGACAACAGATGACATTAGGGGAAGAGATCCACCTCGTCCTCTCTCATCGCGGTCCCAGCCCGGCTCTCTAAGCGGCAAAACTCATTTCATGCCTCTTGATGGCTGCTCTGTTTGAGCCGTTGTCCTTTCCAGGGTTTACTCATCCTTTCAGGCCGACATGTAACATATACATAGTAAACCTGATGTAAGTTATATGAACATAAGGTATTTAAAGGAAAAAACTGTGCCACTAGATCACTGGTCATTCATTCTGGAGGTGAAGCATTGCAGTTCTATCTATGATAGATGAGAGGTGGGACTGAAGGGCTACCATGTTCCATACAAGGAAAAGGAAGGAATCAGACGGCTTTGAAAAAGGTTTGGTGATCTTTGTGTCCCTCTGTTAGAGTTTAGAAAATGGTCTCTCTGGCCGTCCTCCTCTTCTCTCTTGGTCGGCTAGTGGGATAGCTCAGCACACAGGCACTCCTCAGTCTTCCTCTCTCTGTCTTCTTTTCTCTCGTAATCAGATTTCACATCGATGCCAGAACCAACTCTCTGACCACCAGATGTGACCAGATTCTTATTTTTTTTTTTTCCCCCTTTTATCCCCAAAGACCCTGGGAGACCAGAATACTTTATCCTTTCTCCCTCTCCCTCTTGCTGTTGTTGGCAGCCATCCTGCCCATATTAAAGTAAATGGGCCTCGGCAACACACAGCGTCCTAGCGTGGCGAGGCCGCTCCGGCTTTGAAGTGGCCAGTCGGGGGACCCGAGCCTTCCCCCGCAGCGGTGAGATGTGATGGATGTCCATCTGTAGCTGACGTCTCCGCCGGGCCCCCCTTTTTTGCTTTGAGTCCCGCACCGCCCCGGGGAACTGACTGATAGGGTTGGACAGTTATGGAGCTGCGGACTTAATCCAAGTGCCACTTAGTTAAAATGCCCTCCTCCGCTGTTTGTTTAGACGTGGTGATTGTGCAGCGACTGAGATGCTTTCCACATGGTCGGAGCTGGGGTCTGAGATTGAGCAAGCAACCCGCTGTGGTTCTGCACCTCATTACGGAGGATGGTTGATCTGTACTGGGGCCTGCTTGAGGTTTTTCTCTGTTCTAGGAACTGGAGATATGGCATAGAGGACAGCGGGGATTATGATACTGTATGTTTTCCATTATCTTGGATATGAGTGTTTCTTTTGTTGCTGAGGTTTTCTTCAGAGTAGCTTTTACTTTTGCTTCATGTGCTCTCACCCAAAATGAGATTGGAAAGAGGCTTGCATTGTCTGCCTGACATATGCCATTTTGTTGATGCTGAACTGGATTCTTCAACCTGGCAGTGTTAATACCACTCAACATCCAGTGAGTGATACAGGGCTACTGTGGTTTTGTGGTAGGGAATTTCTTTTTGCTCAACCAACCCTAACCCTACCCTCATCCACAGGGAGATCAGAGGTCAGGGTCAGCTTACAGAGCAACACCCTGAGAACTGGTAGGGATTCAGTGTCTTCCTCAAGGTCACCTCAGCAGGCCAGATGCTTGCCGACACAGGGGCTTGAACCCAGGTCCTGGTGTTGCAGGGTGATCTTCCTCCTCGCTCCACCGCCCTGCTATGTCCTGACCACTGTGTAGCGTTTCTCTCTAAATGTTTCCCCAGAAATGTCCAGAGGAATCCGTCGGGGGGGTGTAGTGTGTCAGACGGATTACTGACAGCCTGATTTTTCCACTGTGCAACCTCTACAGTTAAGTTAAGAGAAGTCGGATAGCTTCCACGGTCTAATGTCAACATTTTGTAACGGCAGAAGTGGTTGAGACATGTCAGCAGACAAAGTCAGCATTTTTACTAGCATTTTTTATCACTTTTACCAATGAGGGGGAATGAGAAACGCAACTGGTTTGACCCCCTTGGTTCTGTGGTAACATTCATTGGAAGCAGTTTAAAAAGTGAGTCATGGTGAGGACAGGTATGTCACATAGATACTGGGCAGAGGATACTGAGACATGACCAATAATGGGAGGAGCTTTAGAGTCCTGTGAAATCATCGATGTGCTAGCTGAAGCCAAACCTTTTACCTGCTTCAACGGCTCTGCACTCAGATCAGCCTGAATTTGGCTCATGCCTTAACCATTGAGGGGATGAAATGGCAGCTGACTCTGAATCAGTAGCTAGAGGTGCCGTAGCTGCTATTTTTGGGGGATGCTGTGTGCAGTTTTTGCAGGCTAGGGTGTTGCGCAGAGATCTGCCTAGTTCCTACAGTGATCCAACCATGTTCATGTGTGAGTCAAGAGACAACGCCCCCAGCCCCACACTCTCTCTCTCTCACACACACTGAATTTGCTTGGCAGACAGCAAGGCAAATGAGTCGACATGAATCTCCAACTGCTTAACATTTATTAAAAGTATTCTTCCCAGTGCTTGTAGGGAAATGTAAAAGTGAGTGCAAAGCCCTTAAAATGGCCCATTTAGCCTGTAGCCTTTAAACCATCTACACCGTGACCTTTGACCCCAGTGTGAGCGAGTGGCTGACGACAGGGAATCAAAAATGATCCAATTCGTAAGGAGTTCTGTAGTTGGCAAGTTTTTACTCATTGAAAGCAAGGTGACAAAATCACTGTACTTAATATTACTACCTTATATATATTTTGTAGTACATGGATTTTGTAAAGCTCTCTTGCTTCCGGTTTTGAGGCAGGGTCATCGCTCAGATCTCCATTGCCTCCAAGATTGTTTTTTCCTCTCCATGTCTCAGCGATGCAGGTCCTGCATGACCTTTTCGGCGTCGCTTCCACTCCACTTCTCTGAGGGGGACGAGGCCTCTCGAGGGAAATGCAGGAGAAAGTGGTCAGTTAGGTCGTGAAGGCAGAGCAGAGATGGTGGGGCACTGGATGCTATAAATACTGAGGGGAATATTGGTTTTATAGGTCATGAAGATAAGCTACCTTTCCCACAAATCCACAGACATCCTCAATGCATCACATCTAAAGTCTTAAGTTAGAGTAGGTGCAAGGCTATGGGTTGTTGTTAGCACGTCCACACTCGGAGGCTGTGACTTTCCCTGACATGCTGCTCATGTGGGCCGTGCCAGGCGTTTGATCCTGCTTTATGACTTCCTCTCCCAGGGCTAGGACGGGAGACTGACCATTTCCTGTCTGGGCTGCGCTGAGCTCGGCTTCCTAGCGCACTAATCACTCCAGCCCTCATCTCCATCGAGCTTGATGTTGTTGATTTTTTTGAAAACATCAAATCTGACGCTCAACTAAATCAGATTTTGTGGTATTAATGTTTCAACGATCACACCATCATAACTGATAATGCGGTTCCCATCCAACTCTATTGTACAAACTTACAGTAAGGGAGCCAATTGTTAAGCTCCACTATTGAAACCAGGCTTTCCTCTCTGGCTGCAGGCACACGGTTAAGAGTAAGAGCGATGTAAACATACGACCATAATGGTTAGCTGGTGGACGGTGTTATCTAACGCTTTCACAACTTACTCTCAGCTTCTTGGTTTCCCCATCTTGGGGCCTCAGCATTGGGCCCCTCTGCCACCACTTATTAGGCTAATGATGATGTAATTGTTTTCATGTGGAGTAAATGTCCCTAAAATCCCCTCCTAGAGCCCCTCAAGGCTGTTTAACCTTGTCAGCTGTCTGAAAGATGAGGTCACAGTTCTCTTGTTTTTATGGCCGCACCGAATCCAGTTCTGGTTGGTTGTTGGACCGCCGGCCGAGGAGCCACGTGTAGCAGAAATCAAAGCATGTCAATTTGATTCTCTGCCTTTTTCACACCTCACACAATGTTAATTGTCTCTAATAGATCTAATAATTTAAAGTCTGCTTTCTCAGACTTTCAGACCCATTCAATATATTGTTTCAATATCAGCATTTCATACATCCATTTCATACCTCATTATTCAATTGAATCTGGAGATTGACCACTGGAATCGACTGGTTTGAATAACCTGTGTTTGCTGCAGTGCTAAAACCCAGGACTGCACTCCTCTCTCTGGCTCGTAGCGTCTTTCAGAGCTCTCTGTGTATTGCTTCGCTCCAAGCAGCCTGTTGCATAACCAGAGTGTCGTGCTGAATTCATCTGAATTCAACCTTTAAAAAAAGAAAAAAAACGTCGCCGGCAGGAACACAAAACACGCTGGACCAGCGGGGGCGCTAGCTAGAGTGTGTGTACCTGTTCCCTCCGCTGGTGCTACTTTCAAAGAGCTGAGTGGGTGTTTCTGAGGGAGGGCACCGCAGTCCAAACCTTCAGAGACACGCAGAGTGTTTGAATTATGTAACTGTGTGTTGTATAATAGCCTGTGTGTGTGTGTGTGTGTGTTCCAGCAGATGCAGAGGACTTGTTTGGGTTGATGACCATGCTGCCTGCTAGTATCTTCTCCTCTCCCTCCAGCGTAGATCCATCCATCAATCCTACCATTAGCTGCTAGGTAGTGATCATTAGGTATTGATCCTAAACACCCTTGTTTGGTTTCTAATCCCACTCCTGTGGAGAAATAGGAAGGAGAGCGTGATGGAGGGAGAGGGTCAAGGCAGAGCGGAGAGAGAGAGAGAGTGTTTACCTACAGCTCCTCCTCATCACCCTGGGGTGCTACTTACTAGTAGATGGTTTCCCAGTCAGTCAGAGTTGATGGCTTCTTCACCTTGCTAATGAGGTTTTGACCTTTCACTGGATTGGTTTAACGGTGATTTTCATTGGTTATTGACGGGTGGGGTTGGGGAGGGTGGCTGCTGCTCATCTAGTTAATAGAATAGCTGACCCAGTTGTGTTTGGAAAGGAAATGGTCGCGGTAACAAATCTGGATGTGTTGATGATGGGGATTTGATGTCCGTCCTCAGGGCGTGTTCACACTAGTCTGCCCATTTTGTAGAATTGCGCTGCCTCAATCACATTTTCACATTTTGATTATCGTTCAGGCCAGGCAACGTGCTCTTCCAGAACCGCTGCGTTTCCATAACACTGGTTTGGGTTGTGGTGTGTTTAGTTTGACCATGGCAAAGACGAGACCCCCTGTGCTTTGGCGATGGAGGCAGAGGAGCCTGAAACCCTGCCTCATCTTCGTAGTGATTGGTCGGCTCACAAAAAAAATGCAGTCCAGATCCAGAATAGTACGAACACACCCTTTATCCTCAGTTAGACCCTAACATGTAGACATTCTCGCTCTACAGGCTTGGGATTGTTTTCAGTCTGCGCTTCTTAGTTGTGTAATACTTCCTCATCCCATCTCTTGTCATCACCCAGTTCCCTCTTCCCTCTCCTTTAGTCGCCCCCCCCCCTCCTCCTCTTCCATGTAATCTTCCAGGTGGCTGGGTGCAGCCAGTCACGGGTTTACTCTCCAGAGTGAATTATTCAAGCAGGTCAGCAGAGGCAGCCTCCGGTGGGGCCGTACTGCTCTTCATCACAGGAACTAGGTCACGCAGCTCAGATGGAGCTCAGCCTTGCCCCAGTCAAGCAGCGGGGGAGAAGCACCAGGGTGTGATGACTGCTACAACGTAGCGGGGTCGTGTCCCCATGGCGATATAGGATAGGATGTCTTAAAGGTACGCCGGGCTGGATTTTGTGTAAAACTACACCTGTCTTGTCATTCTAAATCACAAATCGGGGGCTGGAGGGCGGAGGAACTTGAAAGATCTCCCGCGGTGAAATTGGGTCACTGCAGCAGCAAACCGCAACAGGATACAGCAAAATCAAAACGGGATATAAATAAGAATACTATACTGAAGAAACAGAGTAGAAGTATAAATGTATAAATCAAAAGTATGAACGTCTATGAATTCCAGCGTCTCTGCAGGGTGTAGCTGGATTGTGTGGATGGAGGTTTTTCATGCAGAATCTGCAGCATTACCGCTTCACCCGTGGCTCTTGCATCACTCTGCCTCTTACCCTTGTGTTGTGCTTTATTTTCTCTCCCTCTGTTTGTTTCTCGCTCTCCTGCTCTCTCTCTCTGTCTCTCTAACTGCATCCCAAACTACTGATGAGACGTCAAACGTATTCCCTAGTGGGTGGAACTTCAGAAAGTAGAAGGAAAAGTTCTTCGGCTGATTTGTGGACAGCTTAACCTGTGAGGAAATCGAGGAGGCTTTAAATGGTTCTGTCTTTTCACACCCTCCGTGCCTCCTCTTTCCACTCTCTCTTCCTCTCTGAGGGTAAACACACACATACACACACACACACACCATACACCCTACAGCACACAGACAAAGCTACATGTTAATGATACATTCTCCTAGTACCCCGCCCCCCCTCTTTGTTTCAAAGTGCTTAATAAGTGATGGAGTGGTTAATCGGAGGGAGATGCCTCCTGACAGCTCAGATGAAAGGAAAGCAGGAATAATGTGTAGAGCACCCTAAGGGGCTCTGATTTCCCATCCCGCCAAACCTCCCCCTTCACTCCCTCTTTTCCACTCCCACTGCACCCTGAAGGTCCCTCAGTTTAAAGCTCCCTTCCTCCAGCCTATCTCTGTGTACAGGCAGCAGGGAAGATCGAACAGAGGGGGGGTCACTTCGTAAAGATGCTTATAGAGACGGTTCCTATTAAAGCTGATCGAGTTATGTGCTCAGAACGCCGCTTATGGCTATCGGTGTCACCCAGCCCGTCACGTCAGCCAATCGCAAGGCTTCAAAGAGACGCGCACGTGCACTTTGTCATTCTCTGTGAATAAGACAAATAAGCCCGAAGCATCTTCCCCTTTCTTTGGGTTTCATTGGTTTTTATTACCCCAGTCCCAAATGATCATCTTTATCCCACCGTTACAGCGGGAATGCCACAGAGATGAAGCCAATGCTTGATTGCATGACAGGACACACACACACACACACACACACACACACACACACACACACACATGTTTTTGGAAGTCTGCCACCCCCAGCTGAGACTCAGGGTGGGAGTTCACGGCTAAATTGCTGATAATAAACCAAATAACATTGCGGACCAATTAGCATCACGCTCACACACACACAGGGTTTGTGTCGTACGCAGGGGGGAATACAGCGAAGGTCAACTACACAACGAGATGTTTCCAGACCGCGGTACAACGTCCCAGAACGTCTAACCTCCAATCATCAGGGGGACAAAACAAGGATGAAGCGCACACTAAAAGCACCAGACCTTTAGAGTTGGGACGCTCCCATGTCCGTTAGCCAGGCATGGATTCAGAGACGCTCCATATTCATGCCGGCTTGCCGCGGCCGTTAAATTGATCATTAATTTCCCTCCGACTCTCGGGAGGTCTCTGTGATTGGCAGGCCGGTGCTGAAGCCTGCGGGAGTCGAAGGCAACAGAATCGCACATTCAACAGAATCCGCGGCGTTCGGGCTGTTTGAGTGGAAACCAGGACCTAGTTCAACACTCCCTCCCTCCCCTCTCTTGTCTGGTCATATGGAGCAGCTTTACGAGGGGCTGTGCCACCCAACCCATCTATAATTAAGAGAAAGGACCGGTCCTGATGTCAGAGCGTAGGCACTCAGGGCTGCGCCATCTGCTCTCCTGCTCGTTCGTTTTGAAGCATTTTGTTTTTATCTTTATCTTTGAAGTGGTAACCCACAACCTTGCTCTCTATCGCCGGCTGATGTAACACAATAGAGATCAACATATAGGCCAAAATTACAACAAAACAAAACAAGAAACCAGAGCTCTCGAAGGTCACCGCTCCAATTTCTCTTTTTTCTTTCATGTGGTTTCCCATTCTTCCAGAAAATCATTGTTATCTCCCCGTTGCCTCTGCCCTCTTTATATTTTTGTCATGCCTCACAAGCGCACAAGGACCCACACAGTTCATTCTTTGATATGGTTTTCTTTTATTTTCTTTCTTTTTTTTATCTCTTTTTGCTTTTTATCTGTGACTGAGGGCCTTGGAGGAAAATACTGGGCCAACGTTGCTCTTTTCTTACACACAGCGATACCCAACGAACCCAGAAAAACCAGGGAGTTGAGATATTTCGGTTCAAACGCAACACAGACAAATACTATCCTGGCTCAGTTGTGTGAACCTCCGGTGCTATGGGTTAACATGGCTGCGTATACATGGCCTTTACACCATAAATAAGGCATGAGTGAACACTAGAGAGAGTGGAGGACGTATATGTGTGTGTGTGTGTGTGTGTGTGTGTGTGTGTGTGTGTGGATGTGTGTCTACAGTAGGATGTCACTCATATGTTATGAAGTGTTGGACTCTAGTTGACCTGACCTTATAGAAGCAAGGGAGCTGCTGTGGTGCTGAGTAGTCGTGCTTCTCTGTGTGTGTGTGTGTGTGTGTGTGTGTGTGTGTGTGTGTGTGTGTGTCTACAGTAGGATGTCACTCATGGGCTATGAAGTGTTGGACTCTTGTTGACCTGACCTTATAGAAGCAAGGGAGCTGCTGTGGTGCTGAGGAGTCGTGCTTCTCTCAGTGTGTGTGTGTGGGTGGATTTCAACCTAGTAAATCCTGACTCTCACCTGATTGTCCAAGTTGAGGGATTTTCTAACGAGAATATAAGGACACATAAGAGACAAGACATAGAGGAGAGGGTGAATACGGTAAGATGGCAGGAAGAGAGGATTTGCTGACGACTATTTGTCTTTCTTTTGGGATGAGCTGTTGTCAGGATCCTTTCAGGGAGACGAGGGGAAAAGGACGAAGGAAGCCAACATCCAGTCAAACTGAACCCGGCATTTTGGAGATCGTGGCTCTAGATGACTGGGATGGCGAGGGGACGTGCCCACCGTTATTGCATTCATTCATCTTCTTAAAATGGTTGAGTCGTCTGCAGAGTGCTCTTCATGTGTGTCTCTGCTTCGTGACTGCAATGGATATAATTGTTGAAATCAATAAGGGATCAATCTTTTCTTACTTGGTCAGCATCCTGAACACTCAGTTGGTACTGTTTTTGTTTTGCTCATCCCACAGTCCAATTGACACATACCATGTTAACATGTTAAATTCAACCTAATACAATGCTGTACAGTCCAAGTCAAGTCAAATTGTCCCACAAGGGTAAAATTCTTTTTGCAGCAAATGTTAAAAACACATACATGACAGTTAATAAAAAAACACTTAAGAAGTCAGTCCTGCCATAGGAGTCTATTTCTGTTTCCTCTTTCATCTTCCTCAGAAATCCATCATGGCTTCCCTTAGAGGTTTTTTTTCCCCTCCTCTTCCAAAACATGGTTTTCCCAGACATTCTTTCCAAGAAGTGACGCATGAGACGCGTGTATGTCTCATGCTTACAATCCCTGGGAGTTAAAAATACACCGTGGCATCCTCAGCGATTGTTGGCTGCGGCTGCGGCCTTCCATACTGACCCACCCTCCTCCTCCTCCTACGCTATCAGACAAGCCAGTCCCATTCACCTTCCTATCTGTTCACTGTTTTATCATCACTATACACGTAAACCCACATGCTGTCACGCTGACCCGTGATATCAGACTGTGTAGTATCTGAGGCTCAGAGACATGATGGTTTGGCTTGTGTGTTCAGAGCCTATGGATTTACCAGTAACCACTGGATATATTGCGTTTAAGCCGTCCCAGCCAATAATTGCTGCAGTGATGGGAATATAAAATGGACACATCATCAAAACAGCCTCCAGAGTACCGATGACTGTTTGCCCAGTATTGGCAACTTTTACTACCATCTTAGAATTTAGGAAGTAACAGTTTCGTCAATAATTATTACTCTTGATTAGAAATTTGTACTTTTAATTTCATTCCTTTTGTTAAAAATTGACATAAGTAAAAAGGATATTTCACTTTGGAAAAACATTTTTGTTTTACAGTGCACATATTTCTACGTCTGACTTGAGCTAATCTACCTTGCCATCTGAGTCAACACACATACGTTTCAGTAGATCGAGGTGATTGTGTAACGTGTATATTATCTTCTACCTTTTATGAGTCAACGCACAATCAGCAGGCATCAGTCTACCTACCAGTAGACGGTGGCTCTGAATCACATCTACCATTCAGCCCAGGAGACGGCGTGTCTGACTGGTGGTGGGGGGGGGTTTCAAAATGCACCCTTGTGTCTGTAACCTTTTCCCGAGCAGAATTTTTTTTTCCCCCGCTAATATAAATGGGATGGGACACGGTGGATGGAGATGGAATTTGACAGGCATACAGACTCTCCTGCCCATATCGATCCATTACAGAGAAATATGCCTTTTAAGAGCAGCCGGCTCCAGTTGTCCCGTTGAATAAAGATGGTGATTCGCTCTGCATGTCTCTGAGGATGTGTGTGTGTGTGTGTGTGTGTGTGTGTGTGTGTTTGTGTGTTTGTGTTTGTGTGTGTGTATCTTTGAATGACTTTCCAATGTCAACAGACAGCTCAGTGGAAAGAGTTAACCATTGTGGTGGAAAAACACACGCGCATGTACGCATGCACACACACACACACACACACACACACACGAGTACTCCCGGATCTAGTGCTTCCATAATGGGAGGGGAATGGTGGAAATCAGAGGACTGTGAAAGTGTGGTGAGGAGAAGTCATCTGCAGAGAAAAGGCATGGCAACAGGCACACGGATGAGAGAGGGGAGGAGGAGGAGGAGGAGGAGGAGGAGGAGGAGGAGGAGGAGGAGGAGGAGGAGGAGGAGGAGAGGGTAGAAAGAGGCATAGAGGCAAAAAAAATAGCAGAGAATGTAAGAATGTCGAACCATTTCAAGCCTCCTAGATTTCTACTCAGATGAGGTTTTCCACTGTTTTTTATATTGCCGCTGCTTCTACCAGTACTTTTGGATGAGTCTCATTCTCCACCTCTCTATCTTCATCCCATTCTCTCTCCTTCACTCAATTCCTCACTTTGGTGACTAGTTGTGGGAAAGGTTGACAAGGGGTCAAGCGAATGAGGAAAGACACATTGCAGCGTTGGTCGCTCACTCCCTCTCTCACTCCCCCTCGCTCACTCCCTCTCTCACTCCCCCTCGCTCACTCTCTATCTCTCTCTCTCTCTCTCTCTCTCTCTGCTCTGATTCTCACTGTGACTCTTTCTCTCTCTGTTTAGTGCCTTTTGCACCCCTCCCTCCCTCCCTCTCTTCCTCCCTCCTTCTCTTTGGAGGTGTGTCCATCAACATCTGGAGAAGCAGGGCTGGTCGGTGACAACGGGAGCTTATTCACTCCCCCGACCCCACCTCCCCTCTCTCCTCTCTCTCCTCTCTCCTCTCTCTCTCTCTCGCTCTAGCGCTCACTGCCTGTGTTTGCCGTTGTGGAAATCAGATTGCGAGGCGAGGAGATGTTGGCAGCTGACTGTGGTATGAGCTCGGCAACCCAGAGAGGCTCCAGCGTGGAATTATTGTCAGGCTTATTGAGGAAACCATGGCAGGATCTTGTTCCTCTCTTCTCACGCACTGAAAGATTCCTCTCATGCAGATTCTCTTCATCCTTCTAGTCTTTTTGAAGTAAATATCTGACCGAGTATCAACTACGGAAGACTTTTTTTCTGCCTGTGTGTCTCTGAATTTTCAACAAACCTCCTCTGCGCCTCGGCTGATCGTGTCATCATCTCTTTAACACCGCTGTCGGTAGAGTAAGAGGTTATAATCGGTGTACCTCCTCCACCCGTGCGGGCGTTCAGAGGCTCTAGGATGACGGAGATCCTGGTATCGGATGTAAACTTGAACTCGGTGTGCGAGTGTCTGGAGCAGCACTGCTGCGTGGACCAGAACCAGCACAATCTCGCCGGCCAGCCGCAGACCCCCGTGCTTAAGAGGCACACCAACACCGGGGCCAAGCTGTGGGGCCGCGTCCGCAGCAAGCTGCTCAGACAAAAGGTCTCTAGCTGACACACACACACACACACACACACACACACACACACACTTCTTTTATCCTCTTTCCCTCTTGCGTTTGTTCTGTGATGACTTTCCTTTTTGTCACTGTGTCACTGCCATCTGTTTCGCTCCGTCTCTTTCATGCTCGATCTATCCCCGTGTGTTTGCTGTGTTCTCTCCCCGGGTGTCTTTCTTTCAACACAGAGTTGAAGTATTGTTCTCGTCTGATGGGTCTATTGACTGTAGTGTAGCCGATGTTGTAGTGGTAAATCAAAAGGCGGGTAAACTATGACCTGCAATAACAACCACCACTGGAAACAAACAAAAAAAAATCAACCATATTTTCTCCTCAAATGACCCTGTCCTCATTTTACTTACCTCAGTTTGATATGACTTACGATGATCTCATGGATTCATGTCATAATGATTTATGTCTGGTCTAAAAAGGTGAGTACATCTCAAATCTGCAAATGAAAAATGTGGGTAAACCGAGTTGAGATGGGTTGAGATGCGTCCTGATGTAGATGTGGAGCACTCTAGGATAAAATGGTAGATGGATCGATGCTGGACTGTGGAGTATAATAACCAAGAGGTGAAAATGAACGAGTCAGTCTGTCCCATTAAACATAGAACTACTACTCCTCCCTCCATTACTAATATCTCCTCACTGTCTCATTAATTTCCCTCACTATTTCACATCTACCTGTCTGTGTTTCCTCAAATGTAATGTAGTGCTGAGTACATGGTCTTTACACCGAATGTTTGTGGGTTATCGGAGGTGTTTCTGTGCCAGGCTAGCTCCCCCTGCTGTTCATTTGAGGGAAGCGCCATGTTCTGACTGAAGCTGATCTAATGCCCCCCCTGGCTTTTCCCCCAACTAATTTTTTCCCTCCTAATAATCAACTGTGAAATCAGCCCAGATAGCCTCCTAGACCATTGTCTTGCAAAAGTATTGCATAGACTCCCTTGCTGTTTTGCATTGTGATGGTTAGGATTTTGGTTAAAAGTTGCCAGTTTTCAGGGCGTCCTGGTGGATCACGGCTCGTAGCGTGTATCCGCAACGTCCTGGGTTTGAAGCCGGCCCGGGGCTGTTGTCGCATGTCATCCCTCCTCTCTCTCCCAATCTTTCCCGTTTCCCGTAAAGGCAAAAAATGCCCCAAAAATTGTCAATTTTTAGTATGTAGTCAATGTTATTTTGTGCAGTGAATTGTAGAATGACCTCTACAATCCATAAACAACACCGGATTCTTCATATCGTATTATCAGGTTCTCTTTCCACCCTTTTATCTGTGTGATTATTCAGCTGTAACCTCACTTGGCTCTAAATGACTCTGAGGCAGTATGGAGTCCAGTCTGGAAAAATCACGCTCCTGCTACCGAGCTTCAAGACCGAGCCAAACGATTTGAACGGCGGTTTGTCCTCACTCATTTTTACTGTTGAAGAAAATGAGTCTTAAGGCTAATTCAGAAATCATTCAGTAACTTTATTATTTATTGTTTAAAACTATTGTCACTTCCTTAAAACACGACACAGATGAATAGCCCCGTTTCCTCTCTCAGTGATGCTTACGTTGTGGGAACGCACACGCACACACACACACACACACACACACATCTGGTGTTTCTTCTATTAGTTGCAGGGCAGAGCTCCTTTTTTCTTGAGATGCTATTTCCGTGTGGATCTTTGGAAGGGAGGGTGGAAGCACGTGAGTCTGTTGGATTCCCTGCATAGCTCTGCAAAACTATGACTAATGTGTAGGGGTAAGAGCCCTAGATGCTTTTTTTATTATTATTTATTTGTTTGCACGTGTGTGTGCAGCTGTTCCTCCACATCTTGTCAGCACGTTGGGCATAATAAAAGGACAAAGCATCCAAGTGGAGAGCAAGTTTGACCTTTTTGCTTCAGCCCTTTCCATTGTTCAATACAGGCCTGGGGAAGGCTGACCACTGGTTTTATCTGCTCCACTGTACTGGGTGTGATAAAACGGGGATTACACACAATAAGCCCAGGCTTTACTACATTGAGCCCGTTGGGTCCCGTATTGATTCATGCCGCCACTCCTTACCACATGTCTAACGCCGAACAGCACGATATCAAGAAGGATCCCTCTGTCGTGTGTGTCTGTGGCTCTGTGTTGTCCGGTCCCAGATGGTTTAGACGTTGATGACTGGCTTTGCACTTGGTTTCCCTTCGTGGTGCCGCCTGCCACAGCCTCCGAGTGCTGCGGTCTGCTGCTCTTTGGTGCGCACACACTTCACTTCTATCCAAAGTTGTCAGCTTTGCAGTTAGTTACATGCGATTGCGCTGCCCTACTCTCATCTCGGCGTCAATCTCCCTACAGTGGCGTGCCTTCACACTCCAACTGCTCTCTGAAGTCCCATTCATCCATTCATTCATTTTGAATGAAGCTTTGATGGCCACATTTTATGAGTAAACTTCTGTTGCGATGTTTGCATGCTCAGTTGCCTCCAGCTCCTACCAGTTCTCCCCTAATCCCCCTTCCTGCTGCATTTCTGCTACTAAAAGGAGGTTAATGCTGGCTAGTGGCTGTACTGTACAATCTTCTACCATTATCACCTAAAAATACTATGGCAGAGTATCCACAGGTCAAAAAGAAAAGAATGAAAAGGTCATAAATGATCTATATTTATCTTAAATACAGTCGATAGACCCATGGAATGAGTTTTATTTTGATGCAAAGATAAAATTAGATATTGGTATTGATGAATTCTTTACATTTGGTACAAGTGGAAAATAAGGCAAACAGAATAAGGCAAATGCTGTGAATTGTGTAGTTTGTCTCATCATCATTTCCAGTTGGTTGCAGTGAGTTCGACCCACGTGCACGTCTGCTCTTACAAGCTGTTAGAAGCTGTTTTTGCCAGCTTTTTTGTTTCTTTATTCTGTTTTCTTTCAATTCCAGGCAGCATTAAAAAGGTCTTTTAAATGTGGCTTTGTGTAACCTGCAGATACGCTGCATGAGGAAGAGTGTTATTTTCAAGGAATTAACGAAGGGGGCCGGGAAGACTTACTTTGAAGTATATTGCTTTTTATGTTTGTGCGCATCTGTGTGGTATGCGTGCCATTTAGAGGTGGGAGGAATGTAAGAGGATGTATGAGGGTGTGGAAGTACACCGGGGAATTGTCCTCTCTCTCTCTCTCTCTCTCAGCCTAGAGCGACTTCTAATTAAGACGCTGTGTGATGAGATGGGGTGAAGAGGAGGGAGGGAGGGGCTGCCTGGGAATGCTAATTGGACTTGAACCAGACACAAAGTGTTTTTATGTCTCGTCAATAGAATGATGATTAAGCAGTAACTCAATGGACTAGATGGTGTTTTGGCTGTTTGTTTGACATTATGTTCTCACGGCTGGTGAAGTGCTTTTTTTTTAAACTTTCTATCTTTGTAGAGCTTCAGACGGCTTAGCGGCGAGAACAATGGAGCCGTCCTGGCCGCTAAGCTGTGGAATAGAATGAGATCCAACCATTATCAACCCCCCCTCCTCCTGCCTCATCCCACCTCTCGCCCCCGTCGCATTTTAGCCCCCATACAAAATTATGCTCTTCCATTTGAGGATGTTGATTAGTGCAGATGGGATATTAGGGTTTCATCCCTCCTGCGTGCCTAAAATGCCAACCAGGCCCCTAATGGCTTTTTTTATAGGCCACATAAATCTCTGCCTGTCCCCGCCGGGGGGCATAGCCCTTTATTGGCCCCAATCCATCCCCCCCTCACAGCCCTCTGATTGGTTAATGAGCTCCAGCAAGGGACTGGCAGGTCAGTAAAGCATTCTCAGGTTGATACCCAGAATGACCCTCTCTTCGATGGGTCCGACCCCACCACCTCTGGCTGAAGAGCAGGCCGTATGGAGGGTGGGTTTAATCTCAGTAGGATGACAACAGGGCATTAATCATCTAATTAGTAGATGATGGTGTGGATGATAGTGTACATGTTGGGCTCTGGTATGTTCAGCACAGGCCTCCTGCCTGGTCTGGGCTGAGGTAACAACAGGGAAGTTGTTAAAAAAAACTGTTTCTATAAGACAGTTACCCAGTCATGACAATTACTGGTCATGAAATTCCCTGGAGGTGTATTCCAGGCAGGGACAGTCAAGGGAGCTTGATAAATTCGAGGAATATCAGGGTTTTTTTTTTTACAAGTGGATCACTTTACTGGAATATACCGGATTGTATTTTACCACTTGGTTCACAGATTCATTGCATCAGCTGGTGGTTTTCAGCTGTCTTTCTCCACAGCGAGCCCAACTGTAGTGCAAACTGTTTACCTCTTTGCAACTTTAAAAAAAAGTTTAAAAAACAACATTAACAAACCACAAAGGAATGACATTTCTAGCTCAAGGAAGTGCTTTGACTTATTTAAGGAAATTCATGGAAAAGTCATGTAATTTTATGTCAGGGCTGTGGTCGTAACCCTGAGTACCACACTGACCAAAGGCTGCAAGACTGAAACATATTTCATTTATTACACTGATTTATTGACTCAGATGAGTGAACAGACATGGACACAATCTAATGGCGTGCAAATGAAACATACTGTTAGTGCTTTAGATTACAAATAACCTGAATAGTTAGGTAACTGGCTAGCCCACATCTACGTGAGGTTCCCACTAGGCAGACCAGTGGAAAAACATCAGCTCCCTCCAAGAGAAACATGAGGGTCATCAGAGGACAAAAATGCATCTGTTTTGAGATCCTGGTCTCTTGATAGCATATGTTAGCATATGATTTTGTTACCGCCGCACTAGATTAACTCGAAAAAGGGTCTAAATGGAGGTTAGCCTATCTATCCATGGGAAGCAACTGTGTTATGCAGGTATCTTCCTCTAAGGGGGTTTACATAATAGTTCAAGGCCTGGAATGGGAGCTGACAGTTATATATATATATATATATATATATATATCTAGGGATGTAGTGAGGGCTGAACATACCTAAAATCAACTTACCCACCTTTTTATTTGCAGAATAGAGTTTACTATTTACAGCTTTTTACTTTTTACAGCTGACATAAATCTTTATTACATAAAGATGATAGTAAGTAATACAAAACTGATGTAAATTAAATGAGGATAGGGTCTTTTATGGAAAAAGCATAGATTAATGCTAATAGATTAACTACATTTCTGGAAATGTAGTTTTTCTTTATAATGCCGATTATTTATTATTGGCTTATTATGGGGATCACCCACGTGGTCGTAGCTTGCCCACCCTTGTATTTACCACTACATCACTGGTCATATCTACAGAGCACCCCTCTCTCCTGCTCAGTTTTGATCACTGTGAGACTCTGCTCTTGTTTCCAGCTCAAATTCGTAACATTAAAGGGATATTTCACCCGTTCCCTGCTGGTGAGGGGAGGACAGGTCACGCTTCCGTGTGCATCAACGCTCTTACTAATGCAGGCTGCAGGCAGGGCCATGTTGCATAAGCCCTGTAGTACATGTCTGTATGTTGCTGTTTATATACTCTATAAGAGAAGCGTGCGCACTGCCTGCAGAGATTCTAGACCAGCCCGCTACTCTGCAAATCGCAACCCTGCGCTGGCTGAAAACCCCCGCCGATTGGCTCAAACAAGGGAGTGAGGGG
Organism: Hoplostethus atlanticus; assembly: GCA_034670405.1. Lineage (NCBI taxonomy): Eukaryota > Metazoa > Chordata > Actinopteri > Trachichthyiformes > Trachichthyidae > Hoplostethus > Hoplostethus atlanticus. The sequence goes on along the minus strand of JAXDDX010000073.1, from coordinate 978,121 downwards.
AGAAGGCAACATGGCAACGGAGTCAAAGACCTCATGTGGTGACATCAGCAGATGTTGAGTAAAGAGGCAGGCTATTACTAATGCACACATAAACATTATGCTTATATGGTTCTTTAACTAAAAATAGCCACGTTGCTTGTTCTGTGACGCTGATATAGCATGTTAGTTGAAAAAAATAAATAAATAAATAATAAATACTCAATCTTTGCACACAGTCCCCAGGATAGTGCTGTAATCCTACTTAAAGCAAGGAGCCATGCAGTTTGAGCCACGTTCTAATTAAAGGACTAATAAAAAGCTTTCTGCCGCCGAATTAATATTTCATCAGCCGGGGAACTGCCACGGAAAAAAATGAAGCGATGAAACACAACGGACAAATTAAAGAGAGAGTCATTAATTTAGCATATCAAAAGATCAAGTTGTGTTTTGAATATCGCTGCCAAAACGCATTAGCTCTCCAGCAAAGCAACAAAGGGCTAATTAAGTGTGTGGGGATTTGATTATCGAAGGCTTTACACATTATTTCATGTGCAGCTGACTTCATGTTTGGTACAATATCCTCTGCTATTTCAGAACGCTCTTATTTTGATTTTTAAGTAGTCCGTTTTATGAAAATGAAAAGCAAGCTCGCACAATTTATGTGAATTTTTATAATTCCAATTGCAGAACAATGAAGTATCCGCTCCCCACCCTTAACGACAACCTAAAAAGTGACATCTGAGTAACTCATGAGATTAAATATTCAGTATTTCCTGCCAATAAGGCAGTCTAACCCAAATGAAAAGACATTTACAGACTAGATTTTTACAGTTATTGGACATTTTTACTCCAGAAAATCTTTTCCAGTGGTGTGCATGGCTGTAAGACATATCTTGAGCACCTTTTTGTGCACATATTGCATATACTGTATTTCCGATTGCGTTTCACACCGTCAGATGTCTGCATAAAAGCCCTTCTTTTGAAGAACATTTCATGTTTGCAGATGGATGCATTATGCCACCCAGGGGCCCTGAGCAGACACCCACCAGCCCCTTAGTACACAACCAGCCTAGTGCCCACTCTGTCAGGTTATGCACACAATAGTAAATATAGACGATCGCCGTAAATTTGTATGAGAGGGCAACTGGAAAACACCCACGGCGTTAGGAACAGGACGTGGAATTATCAGATGATACAGCAGGTGTGGGAGAGTGTGAGGCCGTGAGCGATGAACTGTTACAAACGTGTCATGTGCACGTATTCCAACTGATGATGAGATGTTGTACATTTTACCTGCACGGTACTACAACGTGGTCCCTGGGTCGGTTCCCTGCATGCCCTGTTCATAATTCATACCTGTTGGATTCACACTCTTCATTCACTCACAGATCAAAGACCTGCATCTATTATTCCCCTGCTGCTATGCTGCCTGTGTTGAACCACCACAACTCTTGGAGTAAAACCCTCTGAACCCTGCTGTGTGTTGTGTTTGCAGTATAAGAGGCTGTAACACTGTTATACTAGTGTGTCTCACTAGTGTGTCCCATGGGATTTGGTAGAGCAAGAGTGGCAGCAGGCAATGCGGCTTACGTGTCACTGGCAGGGGAGGGAGGGGGGGGATTATATTTGCACAGAGCGGGGGAGGGTGATCAGCCAGTTCCCGTAGTGTAGTGGTTATCACGTTCGCCTAACACGCGAAAGGTCCTCGGTTCGAAACCGGGCGGGAACAGCTCCTTTTTTCCCACTGGTAATGTTTTTTTTTCTGATTGAGCTAAAGAACAAATGTAGAAGTTATGGTAACACTGTAAGTAAGTAAGAAAATCTTTATTTCTGTAGCACCTTTCAAAACCGGAGTTCCATAATGCTTCACAGCAGCAATATAAAAGAAGCATGGAAATAAAAACCAGACAGACAAAATCAGACTCATAAATAAAATAAATACTGACAAGACTGATATTCTGTGTTGCATGAAGTGATTTAGTAGTAAATTCAGTCAGTGATCATCCTAAGGCAAAAAAAACCCACCAGTATAAACATAACAATGAATTATAACAGCATTCTGGAGTGCCTTGGATCGCTCTTTAGTACTTTTTTTTTTTTTATCCAAAGAGCTCCCAGCCATTTAAAGACTTCAACATTAGATGTAAAGAGGCATTCAAGCCTCTAGTCTATAAACAATAATCAGAAAAACATAAAAACATGAATGCATGTTTTTCCCCCTAAAAGCCCTTGCTGTCATATAACTTACATACCATGAAACACCATGTGGTGACAATAAATCATGACTTGTCTTATCTGCTCACTTCTGTCCTTGTAGTTCAGGGCAGGGTCTTTCTTTTGAAGTTGAAGGACAGAATTACTGCCTACATAGACAACAACACATTTGATGCAGAGCCTGCAAGTGTCCAGTAACACATGGCGGCCACATGCCTCCTGTTGTATTCTGCCTTTATATATGGAATGCTGAAACACACAGAAAGGCCATGGCATGAGGGTATTTGTGTGTGAGAGCATGCAGCGGTCGGTATTAATCAACGAGACAGGGCTGAGAGACCTGACACACACACACACACACACACACACACACACACACACACACACACACAGCTGGATTTGTCCCTTAAAAGAACAATGTGTCCCCGTACAACAGAGCGTCATGCTGGCTGAACAGATCTCCCAAACACACACACAGTTATTTATTGTACTTTGCACAGGAACAAAGCTTCAAGTGTGTGCCGTCTACCAGCTGGTCTGTGCACAAATCACTGCGTGGAAGTGTCTCCTAGATTTTGAAGTATTTCTGTGCTTTGCCTCGGGGGCCGCCGTCCTCTCTGGCCTCTCCTCAATCATATACGCTTGATAGTCTTCACGGTCCTACAAAGAGAGCTTTGACATCGGAGTGATGTGATCCAAATCGAAACCATATTAGTGTCTACCACAAGACACTTTCTTCCTTTTTTTTATCTTTGGCTAGACACGCACAGGCACGCACGTGCACATACTACCAATGTGTTTCGAGCTTTCTTAAGCTGGAGCTTTCTTTAAAAAAGGAAATTGGTCATTGTGTTTTTCATTTCTTTGGACTGATATGAAAGAAGATTTTAGTACTAAGCTGGAAGGGAATCTGCAGGTCCTTAAAAGTCTTAGAATAGAGTACATTTCCTCTCCTTCTTCATCGTGCAAAACCAGGTTTGCTTCTTTATTTGGGTTTTTAAATTGGCCTCAAATTAAATTCTAGGTAGCAACCAAAAGATCTTCTATTTGTCTTTCTGTAACTTACAGATCCCCTGGCTGGGTTCTCCTCCCTTCCCAATCCATGCTCTGCTCCCTGCTGCCCTCTTCCTTCTGGTTGCCTGGCTGAGCCGTCACTCAGGATAAAACCCTAAATCCTTTTTCCCTGCTTTGTTTTAACCAGCCAACTGGATACATCCCCCCAAGTCACAATCCGTTTCCAGCACCAGTGTTCCTTTATCGGTTTTGTCATGCGACCCATCTCCTGTCGTTCTGATCTGGATTCAGAGCGTAACATTTAGTTCAAACTAATTCAGTTGGAGTTTGCTCCGTGCGACCCCCTTAGCCAAGCAGTTTGCGGTTCGTCCCCTTAAACCAACTAATTTCCCAGGAAAGGAAAGAGGGGAAATTGGCCAAGATCCTCTGAAAGTTTTTTAATAAAAAGAGCCCAGTTGAAAAAGAGCCCTTTTAAAAGGGGTCAGTGAGTATAACCGCTACCTGTAAGGACCCTCTTTATTTTTACAACCCTTTTTGACTCCATTCATTTTTAATCAGGCTTGTGAGAAATTAGCAGAGGGTAATAGAGAGGAAATAGGTGTCAGGAAAAGTGTTTTTCTGAGCCTACTTTGAGGGGTTACAAGAGGTGGTGTCAATGTGATCTGGATGCTTGCCCAGTTCTCCTCTTGGCAGTGACTGTGTAAAGACCCCATTGCAATAATTACCCGTCCCCCGGTCTCAAACCCAAAGCCTGCTGGGAAAATGAGCTCTAACGATAATAGGAGCGCGTGAAACGATGCCAAATGGCCTTTTTACGAGGTAATGAAATACGCTCACTGAGAACTTTTAATGGTTGAAGGCTGATGCTGACAATAAGAGAAGTGTGCTGGCGTTGTGCTTACCTACTACTATGCAGGGTAGTGATGACATAACAGTGTAGTGTAATTGCGACACACAGGCAGCCGCTGAATCAGCTGCTATAGGGCTGCACGCTGTTCGCCTCACATAGCAGGCTAACCGCAGCAAAGACTCCAGGAGACCATGCTTAAAACTCAGCAACCTCCCATCGTGTCTCAGGACCTCTCTCTCTCAGGGCATCATGGGTAGTGCGGTCCACATCTCGAGTGTGTCTGAGCCAAACTGCAGCCCTGGTTGGAACCCCTTAAGAGACTGCCAAGGGTAAACGGGGGAAAAATAAGTGCCGTCTTTCTTTCCCAAAGAACACATAGTGACTGTCTCAGCGCGTAAGTTGTAAAGCAGCACCACCTGGCCACACCTCAAAATGATAGTTTGGCTTTCCAACACCAACAAGAACTGGAGGAGAGGAGGCTCGACCAGAGGTTATAAAGGATGTAGCGGCTTAAAGGATGATTCCAGCCGTGGTGAATGTTCAGCCCAATTTCCAGAGTGCCCTCTCTCCCTGGTGAAATTCCTGTGGTTTTGTGGTAACCTGCAGCTACAGGGATTTCATAGATGCTCTATTTACCTATATTTTCAAAATGTCTACATTTAAGAATAAAACTACCCAATTTAGTATCTTACTCTAATCCATTTCATAGGAACTACTTACAGTCAGAAAAGTGTTGAAATGAGGCGGGATGTAATAACGGAGGATGTTATCGATTGAAGGCGGGACTTCCGATATGCACAGAAAAGATTAAGCAAAGATTGGGGTGAGAGTTCTGGGTGAAACTGGTCCGACATTGCTCTGATGCTACAGTTGTGCTGCTACGGTGTTTCACCTACTTCCTTGTTCCAATGTTTACATTTTCACCCACATAGACACGACTACTCTTGTCCCGTTTGTCCAATGAGGGCTTTCTGAATGCACAAATGTATTAAAAGGAACTACTGTTCATTCACAAAACAATGTTTTTTTTAATGCTTTATTAGGCGATGGCATAGCAAAAATATTGTAGACACACATCTCCATAGAGTACACTACTACACTTAGCTTGCCATATCAGAAATTTGCCAATGCAAGTGAATGTCGTTTAGAGGAAGGGAAATAAGTCTACATGATAAAAGTGATCCACAGGAATTTTTAGACGGGAGAGAAAGGCACGCTGGGAAATGGGTTTAACATTCACTGTGGCCAGAATTATCCTTTAAGGCAACATTCCTGCATGGCTCTCACATCTGTCTCATGTCATGTACTTTCTACTTCATTCAATGTGATTCCTGTTCAGTGGAATGAGACGCAGTAAATCTGAGCCGTGGGCATAAACGCCTTGGATTTGCTGCGGTGAATGGGCTGTTTGATTATGTGTGAAAGAGCAGCTTTTGTGTTTCCCTATGTATATAATCAATTAGGAATGGACACAGCCCTCTAGATGGCTATGGTACATCCTGTCTCACACACACACATATATACATATATAAGGGGCACAGTACCCATAGTGCACCATTACTCCCCCCTCACAGGGTGCTGCAGCTCATTTCTCTTCATCAGATGTTTTCTTCCTGGGAATCTAATAAGGAAGAGGAAAAAAACGAGGCAATTTTGAGGTTCCCAGAACTGGGTTTTTTCAGTTTTTTATATATAGACGGGCCTGTCTGGGAATTTCCACCAGGGACGTAAACAGAAAAAAAATGTCTTCTTGTTTTTTTCCTACCAGTAGTAAATAGGCTTGGCTTGGGTGGGAAAACCGCCTCTGGTATTGTATCAGAGAGATTCAAACCCTCAACCGCCTCTGCATGGTGGGGATGACTAACGCAAATGGTGGAGGGATATAGAGAGAAAGGCTGTCATGGATGCGTCAGTGTGACACGAACGAGTCCAGATGAGATGGTTAGGGCTGGAGAGGCGATGTACTGTGGTCAGAGAACACGCTATCTTCTGAAGGTGAATTTTCTGTGGTGATCCATATGATGATATTTGAATCAGCAATGCCAAAGGCAAATCTCCCTTATGCCCTTATAAGGTAATAGAGTTAGCTTCCAAAAACACATCATTTAATGTTTTTCTTTCTCTGCCGTGTCTTTCAGCTGGACCCTCAGACAGTGCAGTCCAAGAACTGGCACATGGACGTCATAGAGATGAATGGGGTAAGACACACTATTACTAGACACACTATGCACTATTGCGTTGATTGTGACACAGACAGCGTAGGGATATTGTAATGCGAAGTGTTATGGTGGGCCGAGGCAATGCAAGGTTGGCCGGCTGTCCTGACTGCATACAGCGGTCATTGTATCCCCTTACACCCCCAGAGGTCAAGCCAAAGAGAGCTGTGTGCTGTAAAGCCCCAATCCAGAAATGTTATGTACACACAGATGTGTCAAGGGTACAATTCAAAATAGAGGTTTAGAAACACCAAATGTTAAAAAAAAAAACAGCTTCAGGATAGTATGTACTATTCTATCAATAGCTCAGTCTAGAAATGTCAGCATAAATAAATGTGTGCAAACCAGTAAATAACTGTGTAAACAAGACAAACTTTGTGGCTTTGAAGTTCAGTCCTGGATCAGATCGTTTTTTTCTGCTGAGCGATGTAGTTGACTGTAGCCGCGTTGTGTGTGTGTGTGTTCATCTTCAGATCAAAGTGGAGTTCTCCATGAAGTTTACGAGTCGGGACCTAAGCTTGAAGAGGACGCCGTCCAAGAAGCAGAGCGGGGTGTTTGGAGTCAAAATCAACGTGGTGACGAAGTAAGTCCAAAATGAGCGAGGCCTTGTGAAAGCACGGTTTGGGAGAAAGCCAGATCTTTGAACAGGGTTCCCGCTGGTCATGGGATTTCTGAAAATATCATGCAAGTTTGAGACGTGTATTCCAGACAGGGAAAACACCAGGATGCCTTTTGCAATTTGTTTCACATATTCATTGCATTACATGGTTTTCAGCTGTTTTTCTCCATGGCAGTCCAATTGTAGTAGAAACCAAACACAAACCAGGAAGGAATACAATTTGTAGGCCATGGAAGCACTCTGACTTAGTTATGGAAATTCATGGAAAAGACATGAAAAAGTCATGGAAAAGTCATGGAAAAGTCATGGAATTTTATATCTGAGCCACTTTAATTATACATTATCAGGAAGGTGATGTTGTTCTGACTATCTCCACAGGCGCGAGCGCTCCAAGGTGCCTTACATTGTCCGCCAGTGCATTGAGGAAGTGGAGAAGAGGGGGATAGACGAAGTGGGAATCTACCGGATCTCAGGGGTGGCCACCGACATCCAGGCCCTCAAAACAACATTTGACTCCAGTAAGACTCTCTCTGTCTCTCTCTCACTCGCTCTCTCTCTCTCCCTCCATCCTCTCAACTGGAGGTCCATTAAACAAGGCCTCTTACACCCATGGCTGTTAATTGGGTATGGCAAGGTGTGGCATGTACCTTAATCAAAGTAACTTCATTTTGTCTTGCAGGTTTGTATCATTGTAATGGAGAACAAAGATCGAGCAAAAATCCCCAGAAATGTATTTGGAAGCTTGATCATAAAAAAACACACCACGACCAATATTCCCTCTAAGCTGACAGTTTGCTGACCTGCATCTAATACTTTATCCAACTGACTAAAGAATATCTTATCAGTCATTTCTCTACTTTGTCTCCAGAAATGTAGTGAATATAAGGAGGTTTGGTCGTCTCGCTGGCAAACGATACTAGATGACGCCCCTGCTCTACCCTGCTCTAACCTCCCAATAAGAAACAGGTTGATGGGAGATGGCTGTCGGGGAGGCCAGGGGGAGATGAGGAGTGCCAACTGTCAATGTCATGTCGAACAAGAGTCTTTTAGTTTCGGTCACGGCCTCTTTTACAGCACCGAGGACTGCAGAGCCGAGCTCAGTATCACCCTGTGTCCACGTCCGTGATTCGAGAGCATGTCTGCATCTGTCTCTGTCTGGATGTTGTGTTAGCGAGTGCATTACATCATTCCTGGAGACAGAATGATGCGGAGAGAGAGCAGCTGTGTTATTGTGAGTCTGTAATAATTTAGTGTCTGCAGGTTCTGATCAGTCTTTTTTTTTTTTTCCTCTTCCTGCCTCCTCCTGCTTCCCTACTGTCTCTCCTCCAGATACCAAAGATATCCTGGTAATGTTGAGCGACATGGACATCAACGCCATCGCGGGAACTCTGAAGCTGTACTTCAGGGAGCTGCCAGAGCCTCTGCTCACCGACCGCCTCTACCCGGCCTTCATGGAGGGCATAGGTGTGACCTTTGACCTCCCAACCTTGAACTGCTAGAACAGGGAGTGTGTGATTGTCATGTGGGCAGGGCCGATTCAGAGGATTTACAACTTAGAAATATAGAGATATAGTAGACGAGCAAGGAGAGACGAGGGCTGAAGTTAAAGGGCTGTCTTGGGATCTGACATCTCTCCGTCCTTCTCTCCTCAGCTCTCTCAGACCCGGCAGCCAAGGAGAACTGTATGATGCACCTCCTGCGCTCCCTGCCCGATCCCAACCTCATCACCTTCCTCACCCTGCTGGAGCACCTCAAGAGGTATATACACACACACACACACACACACACACACCACTGGTCACAGTTAGACACCGAAAGACAGTAGTGGATCTGAGAAGCATCCTGCGCTGTAAAACTGTAATCGGATCCGATATGGTTCAGGCGAGGTGCCTCCATCAGTTTGAGGGGAGAGACAGATGGAGAAGCCATCATAAATGTGTATTGGTATTTTATTTGAGCCTTTATTGATCCTGCTTCACATTCACACCCGGGAGCTTCCGAGTACTACTGTTGTCCACTGAGCAGCTCCAGCGGGCAGTCGGTTGGTTAAGCGCCTTGACAGTAGTTGTAGGTTCACGACGGAAGACTCCTGACAACTCCGGACCAGTCAGAGCCCAAGATTATTTTCATACGCCTTTAATTTCGTCAGCCTAATCTGACTGGTCTGGGTCGTGTAGAGTGAAGCGGCCCAAGACTGAAACCTGAGCGTGATGCTGGCAACCACAAATGGGAGTTTAGGGAGTTTAACAATAGCAACTCGCACTCACATATTGCATCAGCTGCATTTGGAGGAATAAATCTTGTACAAAATGGTAAATAGCAACCTGCCTGAATCAATCCACATAAGTCTCAATACAAAATTCTTCATCAGTGTTAACCATGTAATAATCCATTTGTAATGTAAATGTAACTTGTAGCTTCTGACTGTATTTACATCGAACTGTTGTGGACGAATGGGAATGACAGCATCGTAGTAGTGTGAGATCCTTCGTCGTCATGTCCCCCTGTCTCACCGGCCTGTCGGCGGTTGTTTCCCGCAGGGTGGCTGAGAAGGAGCCTGTCAACAAGATGTCCCTCCATAACCTGGCCACCGTGTTTGGCCCCACTCTGCTCAGGCCCTCAGAGGCAGAAATCACCAAGGGGCAGCACATCACGACCGCTTCTGACATCTGGTCACATGACGTCATGGCACAGGTACCTACGTAGTGTGTGTGTGTGTGTGTGCTGCTAAACTACTGCACTGCTGCATCCCTCTGTGAGTGTATAGATGGCACAATGGTGCGTACATGCGTGTTTGCGGATTGGGTTTCACTCCCACGTCGCTTTGTGACCCATGTCGCCGCGGTCTAGTCTCCCAGCTGTATTTAGGCTGTTGGCCATCCATTCATCTCTGCTGAGAGATGCACGTTTCCTGTTCCACGAATGTCTTTTCTTGGCAGCGTAAACATCACCCAGAGTAAATCATCATAAATGGCTGAGCACGGACATGCAGGAGGCCATATCTCCCCATTACAGTAAAGCCGCGTGTTTGTATCGGGGCTTATTTAAACTCTAAATATTTATTACATAAGTATACAATGTGTCAGACACCGTAGACGGATGCTTCCGCAGGCGTATCCTCAATATAATCTCATATGGGGGCTTGAGTGATGTACTTGCCCTAATTTTAAGGAAATTAAAATCAGGGAATCAGTCACCGGTAGATTGTTGCAGTCTCAACATAATAGTGGTAGACAAACAATATACAGCAATGTACAAAAGCATCAAAGTAGCAGGCTCATGGGCCGAACCTAATGTTACCTAAAGACTGCTTCTGACTGCTTCTGCCACAAAATCATTCATTATCAATTGAAACTCACCAGGACAGACCGGCTCTTCCAGCTTTAAATCTTTCTGCATCAATTCTCATTGTCTAAGGCATGAAGACGTTGGGAGGAGGCATGTGGATATAAAACATTTGCCATAATCGAGCAGTGGCTTCAACGTGGCAGCGACCACTTTCTTTTTAGCTGCAACATTTCTAATTTCTGCTTTAATTTCTTAGCAATTCACTGTTTCCCTCCCTCTCCCCTCCCTCCCCTCCCTCCCCTCCCTCAGGTCCAGGTGCTGCTCTACTACCTGCAGCATCCTCCCATATCCTTTGCCGAGCTGAAGCGCAACACGCTCTACTATTCCACTGACGTTTAATCCTCCCCGGGCGGGCGTCCGGGAACGAGAGGCAGGCAGAGAGAGAGAGACTTGATATGAATCCTCCTCCCCCCCACCATTCCTCCCCACTCACCTCTCCCCCCAGCTCCTCTCGAGTGTACAGACCCCCCCCCCCCACCCCACCCGGACCCCACACCGACCGACACCCCAACAACCCGCGAAGACAGATGGAGCCAAACATGTAGGGTGGGGAAGATTTCCTGGTCCTCTAGTCACATCTTGTGTCATGTTCATATGTAAGGAGAGCAGTGCCTCCCCCTCCAGGAGTGGAGGGAGATGTTTAGCCCCGTCCTCGGTCCAACAAAATGACTTTCTGGGACCACAGTGGTTATTGGCTTGAAAGGGGGGAGGGTGGGGGGAGGGTCTAGAGGCCACATCCTGCCACAGGGTCACTGCTGGGTGTGTGGTGTTGTCACCTGGTGAGCCCTTCCCAGACACTGGTTTAATGAACTCAGAAACTGGTCGTCTCCGCTCAACGCTTATTTTTTTGTTTTGTTTTGTTTTGTTTGTTTGTTTGTTTTCCTGTTCAGAGGCATTCCAGAAAAATGGCATTTACATATTTTATAAATATAATTTTGTTTAAAAGCCGTTTTGTTTGTTTCCTCTTTCTCTCTCTGGCTTTGTGCATGTGACGGAGGAGGGCTGGGTATGTGTGTGTGACGATGCGGGTGTGTGTGTGTGTGTGTGTGTGTGTGTGTGTGTGTGTGTGTGTGTGTGTGTGTGTGTGTGTGTGTGTGTGTTTAAGGGACTGTGGACTTTTGAGGTTCAGCAGTGGCCAGGAGGCCGTCTGAATGAATGGCTGGCATCACGTCTCTCTCTCTGCATTGACAAACTAAGAGAGTACCGCCCTCCCCTGTGAGTCTTGGCCAAACCTGCCCTATTTATTTGAAATATATATATAGTAAGTGTGCCTGTACAGTTCTGTGCAACTAGAGAAATGCTCTAAGGAGTCTGTTTTTTGAAGTTTATTCAGGTAGTGATGTTATTTTTTAGTCTTAACTTTCTCATTCACCATGTCCATGGTTGGTAAGCTGTACTGAAACGGGAACAAAGTGTAAAGTCTGCCCTTTTTGATTTCAAGTCACTGTGTAGAGGAGGGAGCGCTCTGTGACATGAGGGTTGTGGGGGGAAAAAAACGACCAATGGAACATTAGCTTTTTTTCTTGTTGTTGCATTGCAAGCCTGTTCCAAGTGTCTTACTGCACCGGTATAATCTATGGGATGATTTGTGTAGTTGCCCTCATTGCATGTTCAGCTTGTCAATCAAAACAGGCCGGGTAACACAAAGGTAGGTCGTCTCCGCTAAAGGTCCTCGCCAGACTGGGAAAAGCCCGTCACTGCTCTGTACAAAGCCAACCTTTCTGCTATCAAGCCTGCGACATATCTTAAATACTGTAAGCACTGCTAGATGAGTACTATTTGATATTTTTAATATAAGATTCAAATAAAATCAAAAAATGTTGTATTTTACTTCCTTTGAGAAGAATTTCAGTATACTGTAATATGGCTAAATGTCAATGTGAACTTTTTTCCCCTTTTTTTTAGTAAAATTAAAGTTGCCAAAACACTGTCACCGTGTGTCTCTTTGTGTTGAGCTTGAAGATCATCTGCAGAAACAAAGATGCTGTGTTCATGGAAGCCAATGGATTAGTAACAGGTCATTCAGTCACTGAAGAAGTTGTTGTGCAGTATGACGATTTTGATAAAAACATTTTGTAAAATGCCAGGTGGACGTAGACTGTACTACTGACAAACAGTAATGCACATTTATATCATTTTAAGCACTGAGTTTGGTACATACGAAGATAGTATACATAGTCTTTAAGCCGTTTTCATGTCATGGACCCCCATATAGACACATATTACACCACAGTCCCTCCTTTGATTTGAATTGAAGATTTTGTCCTAGGGAACCTCCATATGGGAACATTTTTCTTGTTGATTTGTTGATTATAGTGAAATTAAAAATTTCTTCACCGCCAAACAAAAAGTACTACACTCCACTGTGAGCCTTGGTCAAATTTGCCCTATTTATTTAAAATCTATATATGTTATGTGTGCCTGTACAATTCAGTGCAATTAGAGAAATGCTCTGGAACCCCCTGGAACCCCCTTTAAGGACCCTCGGAGGACCCTGGGCCCCAATTTAAGAACCACTGTTTTAAGGTATAGGTTCAGCGTTTGCAGATGTACTGCCCCCTGGTGGTTAAAACAGTTTTACAACAAAAACTTTCATCCGTACTGATTAAAAGTCAAGCAAAGTTTTATTTAGTGGTACTTTCTCAGCATAATTCCACACATGCACTCATCTGACCGGGGCCACCCAGTTTCCTCCCTCCCTTCCTCACCTGAGTGACTCCCTTGTAACCCTACAAACAGTATAAGCCAACACTGGGCTCACTGTACCACTGTGTTACTAGTTAGGGCCAAGGGAAGTCAGTCCTATAGCAGGGATAAAGGCCCTTTTGAGAACGACAGGCTTAAGTTGTTACAGAGAAATTGTGTAATGGGCCCTGTGGTATAAATGTTCCTTTTCACTCCCCTTAGATGTGTGTAAATTTCCCTACTGTATTTTTTGTCTTTGTTAGTACAGATGTGTGCCAGCAGCAACTCCCACTTAACAAAGCCACATTAATCACCAGATAGACACTACAGCAACGTTTTACCAACATACGTCTGCTAAAACCAACAGAGTCCAATAATTATGGTCCATTTACAGTAGCCCACATCATGTCACTCATAGGGTGAAATAGCGTCCTGCCGGCTCTATGTTGTAGCTAAAAATAGCCTGGGGAAACCCATGTTCAAAATGTATGCAGTCGTGGTACTGGAAGGCGCTTTGACGAGAAGTGCCCACCAAATATGTTAATGATAATAATTACAGATACATAGCATAGATGCTCTCTTAAGTAAAAACTGTTTTCATTTTTTCTGATATCTGCAGCATTGTCTTGTCTACTACAGCACCAGTATTAATAAAGAATGAATCTAAGCTGTTTTGTCTAGGATGTTAAAAATCCTCCCCATAACCAATGTGCTGCATGATGACTTTAATTTCAACCACTAGACCCAAATATTTATTTTTAGGTTTCCACTGCAAACGTACGGTTTCCCATGGTTTAGAACAAAAAATGTTTGGGTTCTAGTCATGATTTATGGTTACTGTCCCATTATTTATAGTTCTGTGAGGACCCTTTGGCCCCTACTGGTCAGGGGCCAGGACAGCAGTCCTGGTTGTCTCTCCTCATGGTAACTGAGAAGCATTTCATTTTAGCATTGTACAAAATCTATTAAATGTTTAATATAAACTTGACCACACAAGGAAGTAGCTCTGAATAGAGGAAATACACAAGTTTAATATAGATATTCTTAACATGGATAAATTAGCAACACGTCGGTGTTCTAAAACAGGAACAGTTATCTGAGTCTGACCCAACTTCCAGGGAAATCTCAGTAAACGGGCCTCAGTGCCTTCTGTCACCGTCTAGTGTGGTGTGTGTGTACACAGAATAAAAGTGGTCTGGGATTGACATATAATTTAGTCACCGATCCAGACCAACTCTGGTCAGTTCAGTTCAGATTAGGTCATTATTTTTAGATTCTCCACATGAAGTTGGGAAGCTTTGTTCAACTTGTCCGTACAATGTCAAATTGACAGATAAAAGTAAAGAGACACGGAGAAACAAGACTTTTCCAGCCCAGTCATTTCACATCGCAGAAAGCAAACAGGAAACTCATAACCAAAGATGACGGTTCCAGTTTTAGGGGTAGGTGAACCACGGAGGGTTCTGCACCAATCCCCCTCTGCGTGTCGCTATTCACAAGGTTGGATTTGATGGAATGCAAAGTCTCATTGTCTAGTCCAGACGTGTGTTCAATCTTCCACCAGAGTTCATGTCCATAGAGTTTGAGTCCCCCGTCCTCGGTGGTTCATCGTAAGTAATACTCAATGGCAGCAGAGAATGCAGCAAAGCCTCCACATCCCAGCACACCAGCCTTCAGACCAGCTACACAACAGAGAAATACATGAATGAATGAATGAATGAATGACCTCTAACTGCATTTGAAAAGTGAGAAAGTGTGCTAGATTACATACCGCGCAATCCAATGGCTCCCCCAGTAACACAACCGCTGTACACAGCATTTTTCCAGTCAGATTTTCCTCTATGCTGCAAACAAAAACGTATAGGAGGTAAACAAAAAGTTTAAGTAAAAAAACTGAAAGTTTAAAGGTTTATATCTCAAAACACTGGGTGTGAATTGGCAAAAATGTTTTCTGCATTTGTGTGGGGGCGGTGGGGGCCATAGACCAATAATGGTTGTTTATCATGGTTGAATACCCCTCCTTTCCATATTAACAAGGGGGATTGACCAGTTGAGTAGGTGCATGTTGCTTTATGGGAACCGTAGTAAAGGTCAAAGGGCACAGACTTGTAATCATAGGAGGAGTTTTTAAACTTTTAATATCTATGGAGATTGCTCCAGTGCACTTAACACAATTTGCACATTAGTGACATTCTGACTCAGCAAACACAAGAAAAAGCATATATATTATTTTTTAAGATGATTTAGGGTTTATAAATCCTTTGACAGAGCTTCATGCACATCATTTTCCAGAATTTCCCCCTGGGGATCAATAATAATAATAATAATAATAATAATAATAATAAGTAATAATAAGTATATATCTAAAGCGGGATAAAATCAATAACAGTAAAACAATTCACCACAAGAGGGCGCTATGAGACCACTCAGGGAACAATACTGCTTTATAAATGCTGTCTAATTGCCACCAATTGGACAGAATAGAGTAAAAACTAAGCCAATGAGTGCATGAAGTCTTGTTAGCGTAACGTTGTGCATGTTTACAACATCAAAGCAAATATAATAATAGTCTTCAATCATCTATACAAAGAGACTCTCAACCGGAACTCATCTTTTCTCATTTATACCTTTGTTTTTAGCTCCGGGCACCCATTTTAGTCAACTTACATAGTTATTCTTCTTCCTCATCATCTTCTAAACGTTATTATGTAGTCAAATTATGCACTACCATATGTACCAATTATGCACTACCATATGTACATATACATATGTACCATATGTATATGTGCAATGGTGCTGTCATCAAACAAGTTCTAGGTGAAAGTAATGTGTTTTGGCCTTGTGGTTTTGATGCCATGCTCTAAAACCTGCATGCCGTGTCCAGCTTGGTGCAGGCTGCTGCTCATTCATTGCATCTGGTATCAGGGTGACGCTTGGCCACGCCACTGTCTGCATACATCCTTAACCCCCACCCTACCACCCCATATTATATAATGACAAAGATGAGTATAACCTACTGATTCAATGATGCACTCTGTACAGGAGAACATGGCGCCCACGATGGCAAAGTTCTTAGCATATGACATCCCCCTCTGACCCATGTCTTTGAGGACTTCTCGTGCTGTCGGTGTTTTCAGGGGGTCTTTGGGGTCAAAGCCAACGTTCGTGTCAATACCTGCTGTGAAAACACCAAAAGCCCCTCCAAGGACAAAACCTGTGGAAAACAAAGCATGCAACGTGAATATCTAAATAATAAATAACAACAAGAACAACAGATCTGTGAAATAGACCATTCTCCTTTAAATAACACCATTGGAGCAATACAACCCTTGAACTG
The DNA here is from genome assembly GCA_034670405.1 of Hoplostethus atlanticus. NCBI lineage: Eukaryota > Metazoa > Chordata > Actinopteri > Trachichthyiformes > Trachichthyidae > Hoplostethus > Hoplostethus atlanticus. Next base: position 961,859 of record JAXDDX010000073.1, on the reverse strand, counting down.
CCTGGTCTTATACACATTTTATGTTTCCCCACCATGCAGCCGTAGATAAATGGACACTGCTGAGAGGTTTGCAATTGCTCCTGCACATGTATTTGGCTCAGCCACAAGAAAAATTATAGGAAGGTGTAACAATTATGTTCTAACGTAGGCCTATGTATTGCAGTCAAATCATGGAAAATAATATGCGTTTCAATGTTGAATGTAACCCACAATCTTAATGACAATGCCCACCCCTGCCCGAAAGGGTTATTGTACATTTGCCCCCTCCAACGTCACTCTTTCTCACACACACATACATACATACATACATACATACATACATACATACATACACGGCACGTGTCAAATATATCTGTAATGTGAGTATCAATGTTTAGTGTGAGCCCATACCTCCAACACACGCCAGAACCGCCTTGAAGGCACAGCTCTCCATTCCTCGCTCGATCATCTTCTGATCGTCAGTTTTGTAGGGCACCGGTAGTCCCCCCATAACACCGGGACGTAGGTCCTTTATCTCCCTCTTTTCACCGATAAGATGGTCTAAAATCATACTGTACTGAAATTGTTGGCCGTCAACACTCGAACTAGCCGAGGTTGAACCTTGTGAGTCGGGCGCAGCCATGTTTTCCCAATGAGACCGCGTCATGTAAATGCAACCAACGATTATTAAGTGCAGATTCGTGAGATTTGTAACACCTAAAACCGGACAGAAGTCAATAAAATTAATACTTATCTGTTTACCAAAATGTATACGCAGCAACAGAATCAATATTTAAAGTCAAATTTCCTCTATTATCATGTCTTATTCGTATCAGCACATTCGACACGATCTGATGCTGCAGAGATGACCTTGGATACAGTGGCTGCCTTTATTAGAACTGGTGAATGTATTTGCAGTTAGTGAATAGGTAGAGTTTTTTTTTCTCAGTTTGTTAGGAAACGCACCAATTAAAACCCTATATTTATAGCAAAAGAGTGGCGATCCAACCTGGAAGTGAGGTTACAGGAAGGGGTTCTTACCATTGCCAGTGATTTTAAGAAGCTCACTCTCTGTCACCTCCAACTCATTACTTATCTTGAGTTTCAATGAAAAGTCTAACATAATACAAGTGTTGTCATTGACATTTCTGTTTCTGATGTCAGACAACTGTATAAACGTAGGGAAAAAATGACTTGATTCAGGGCCCCAAAATGCTAACAGGCCAGGAATTATATCGCATAGCTATCATGAGATGTGATAGTTATGATAGCTGTTAGTAGTGTGACAGTAGTTCATGCAATAATAGTTGGCTTACAAGCTAACAAACGTCCAGTAGCACTGAGCCTTGTTTATGCAGCTGATTTTAATTTGAAAATGTTGAGTTGCTGTTCGCCTGTCTGCTCTACAAATAAGTTTTTCTTATCAATTTACTTTAAAAAATAAAATAATACTTTTAAGATGTTTAAGACGGGTATATTTTAATGGCCATGCATTTGTTTCTCTAAAATAACAACAAAATTATGTGGCAGGGGACAAGACAAGGATATTGTATTTATCTTCAGAATACTGGAAAAGTTATGACAGTGTGAGTAGCAAGAGACAGAAAGGGTGAATATTTAACACTGGCGTAAATTAGGAGTCTTTCCCTTCTTTCCGGTCTCGTCTCCAGCTTTTTTCTATCCAGAGGGACTACATATCCCAGAACTCTCTCTGAACACTGCACCAAACTCGCGCGCTCCATCTACCGGCTCCAGTATGGACCGGTGACACTTCTATGACACGCGTGAGGCGCCAGCAGCATCCTGGATCAACAGCAGCACAGCCGCAATATTGAACAGGTGAGCTGTAGTAGTGCTTAATTTATTCATCTTCTACGGCGTTTCTCCTTTTTATTGTCAGTTTGTTGAGTTTGAACGCGTGAACTTTACCGTTGACGCGTTTCTTTTGCAACCATTTGGCGGTTGAAATTGACGAAGCTGTCAGAGAGAGTCGCTCGGATCAGTTGGTTAGGCTAACGTTAGTTTTACTTGACAGCAACGCCAAACTGACTTTGATGTCTGCTTGCTTGTTGTCCTTTAGTAACCGAATAGTTTCTGAAGTTTCCTTAAAATGAATGATTAGCTCATTCTTAAAAAAGAGGTTCTGCTCCAGTAAGGCAGTATCTGACGTTAAATTGAAGGAAGACATGTTATTTTCACACTGAATCTGTCACTGTTGGTCGGTAGCAGGTTGAGTGCATAAATACGGGTCAATATCTTCATTTCCATTGGTCCAGAAATTCATCCTGAATTCATAGCTGCCGTTATACCGTGTGGAGTCGTGAGTGAGTTCAACAGGATTCTTCTTTCTGTGGGCTTGATCAGTAGTGACTATCTGGTTTATATAGAGGCGTTATTGGCTCAATTCTTATTCCTCTGTGGTCCAAGCATGTATGCTCAGTATTACCAAGGTGGTGGTTGTGTTTTATCCGAGCACCACCATGAATTTTCCTGACATGTCTTTCCTGTCAGTAAATATTTCCCCAGCTGCAGTAGTAAAATTTTCAGCTGGAATAGCCTCCTGTTGGGCTTATGATGGCTACAAGGCTACCCCACTTACCTCTTGCTCCAACTTTTTCATTGAACAAGTTATTTTTAAAATCACATTATGAGGGGACAATTAAAGGTCTCTTCCCAGGCCTCTGCATTCAGGAAGCTATTTAGCACCTGCTTATTGCAAAATGATTTTATTTTTTTCCTCACTGACCATAAACAGGAAATGTAACCTACTATCAGATCTGTTGAAAGTGAATTTGCCAAATTAATTATTTTGCTTAGGTTATCCTTAAATCCCTCTGGTCTTAATACATTTTGAATTTTACTGCCAATGGTGAGCTGCCTTTTAAACCACTTCAATGCACTCTGAGCGTTTTTCCTTCACATGATCAGCCAGCCATTTGTTTCTCATTAGGCCAGTCCTGTGTGAAGCAGTCAACAAGGCTTTGTTGTGTTTAGTCTAGTCATCTGTGAAAGTTTGTAGTTTATTTCTTTAATAGATCCTTAAGTTCTTAAATATGGTAGATTGTGTTCTGACTAAGCTACTGTGCCTAATACTACAGTTGCCCTATTGCATTTACTTGAAAACTACATTACCAAAGTATTCCAACAACATCAGATCATTGTCTAGAAAAGTGATGCTTGAATAAACCATTGCTATTTTGGTCATGGTTTGTTGTGCACCCTAATTGGACCTCTCTGTAATGACAAAAGGGAAAGCTATGTTGTAATATATCCTAATTGAAGACCTTATGTTGTAGTCTTGTTTTTTTTAGAAGAGGCTAACCTTGCAGTGGAACATGCAGGATATAGTGCCTGCAATGGGTTTTGGGGAGAAACCAAATGGGCAACAAATCACAGCTTTTGCTTTTATGTTCCTTTTGATAATTCCAGGAGAAAAGAGAGTTCAAATATGAGCAGAGCACCCGTCATTTACCATTCAGTCAATGTGAAAGTTGTTTGTAGGTAATTACACCCCTTGTCTTTCTCATGGCTAACCATCCAAGAAGGGGAAATGGTTAGAAATCTGTCGTTGGCTGATGTTCTGAGCCGTGCTTAGAACAGCCTGTCCTCGACAGAGCAGAGCACTCAGACCAAGGGAAGCAGGTCTTATATTAGTGAACAGAAGGGCAGTGAGACTACAGCACTGAGTTAACTGAATACATCCATCAGTAGTATTTCTTTTATTTTTATTTTTTTTAATCAAACCTTTATTTATCAAAAAATACTTTTGATTGATGGATGTATTGTGAATAGGTTGCGTGATTTCTGAGTCTATGCTGTCATCTATTTCTTAATATTGTAGGGCTTTCCTTGACTTTACTTATTGTCTATTAAGAGAAACTTCACAAGAAGCCATCTGACAACTGCTGTAGGGATTAGTCCATTGACTTTGTTATTGATTTAATGGCGTTGTATTTCTCATTGATCGTGGTGCGAGCATCCCTTACCTGGACTCATTCTCTCAGTGTGTCCTCATACAGTGAATCTGCTCCCTATTCCTATCACTACTTCCGTCCTCTGCTGAACTCATTACCCAGGCAGTTCCTGTCATTGGAGGACCAAGGCTGCTATTTATAACCAGGGCTATGTGGGGAGCACACAGCCAGGTCCATTTGTGCAATGGGAGTATGGCTTGTTAGGTGAGATGTTAGGATGATGCCTGGTGATCTCCTTGACCGTACTGCTCAATGGGAAGATTATAAGTGTGTGCATCTATGCTACTCTAATGGAAATTCAAGGTCTCCACTCAGTGCTGTGCCTGGAGTACTGGAGTCTTTTTCATATCAGGTGCAGGCTTATGTGTGTCCACCCACACGCTGCAAATGACGTATGAATTAGATGGGGGGCTGGGTAGGACCAGAGCCACTGGAGTCACCTTCTCCAGTTGTGGTACACAGGGTCAGAGGCAGACACTGTGGTGCTCAGTGCAGTGGATCAGATGCTCACTGCACACTGCACTGCACAGTGAAGCTCTGTGGAAGGATATATGCTATAAGACACAATACGACTCCTACTTGGCCTGTAATCTAGGTCTCAGGCTCTCAGGCAAGGAGGTGGCCCACAGTAGGAATCACTCTGTCTCAGCCATGTAGAGTGTTGCCTTTACATTCATTTAGCTTCAGTGGCATCCCACAGCTGGAAAATGGCTCCCACAGCTGGAAAGATGTAAATGCAATGAACATTCATCATTTAGCCTTATTCCTCAGCCCACCCTAGCAAGGCAATTGCAGTACAACTGTCATGATATAAATATCCAAATACAAGCCATTCTTAAACTGCAACACATATGGGAACTGAGGCTGGAATGAGAGTAGGAGTGAACCTTGCTCTCAAAACCAAAGTTACACCCACGTCTACAAAAATGTCTACAGGCTTCTTCACAACCCAAGGTATATATTGATCCGCAGTGAGTGGTGAATAGGCACCCAATTATTCTCCAACCTGGTTGGTTATAGCTGTGATACCAGGGAGCAGTGATGGATGGTAACATGTTAGGAATTACTATTTCAGTCTTAGTAATAATATCACAGCTACCAATCACAGAAATAAATCATTACAACGTTACTTTTGTTATCACCCCTTCATATCACATTTAAGTTTAATAAACCAATCTCCAACCCCGGATACATTTTCATCATAACTAAAGGACACGTCGCGTGCCACACACTGTGCTAGCTAGCTAGCTTGGCTTAAAGATGGATACGTTTAAATTCAGCGGCTGGAAGTATTCCCATTACTTCTTTGTCAAGAAGAAATACGACAAAAACATCAATTTTAAAGTATGTGCAGGTACTACAAGCTAAGCTGGGAATATTTGGTTGTCAGTTACAGAGGTATTTTGAAGGTAAGAGAAAACTATCTCGGAAAAGTAATATAACAAGTGTAACAAATTACAAATTAGGGAGTAATAAGTAAAGTAATATTATTACTTTTGAAATGAGAGGAATATAATAAATTGTTTTGAGTTATGAGCCCAACACTGGAAGGGAGAGGGGCTGATAGGGCATAGTTAGTGAATCCTGGCCAACATGACTATCCAGTAGCACTAAACACAGCAGTGACCTGACATCACAACAATTAAGACACCCATAGTTAACGATTAGCCTGAGTACCAGTTTCATGCACACTTTTATCTTTCCATAACCACATGGCAATACCTTTGCTATTGCTGTTCTGAATGGTGACCCCACTGTTTGTAAAGAGACACACACACACACACACACACACACACACACACACACACACACACACACACACAGAGAGAGAGAAAGCAAGGAGTCAGTGTGATCTCAGAAGAAAGAGCTGTTATCTATTCCCAAGAGGTGAGGCCTGGTCTGCATGCAGTTGGAGTGGCACGTCCTTTGCTGCAATGGAGGAGGCTCTAATTGAGGAGATAAGGGGAGATGGACAGATTGGAGCAGGAATGGGCACTGGTTTGGCATTCAGTTAGTCTGCCTTCCTGACAGAAGATGCTCAATAGGCTATCAGCAGGTTGTGGATATTTTGCATGGTACTTTAATTCATTTTACTTTTGCCACGCAAATGTACAGATGGCTCTCTGCCTCCACAGCACTGCCAATCTACCGTCTTTCAGGTTTTTCCTCCTATTCCTCCATGCATCACCTGTCTGAGTACAGTGGAGAAAATACTTTGAAATCCTCTGTGTGAGAGATGTATAGATTAGCTGTGAAGGAAGGTAGCACCAAGCCTTTTTTCCTCTGATTGTTTTTAGTCCTGAAACGTCCAGTTCAGGAAACCAATTGCATACTTGTGAAGAATCATAGTCTGACTCACTAACTGTGAGGAATGCTACCATTTCTATCTGTGCCAAGTCATTTATTCAGAGGCAGGGCAGAGATATGGTATTTGCACATTAATAGTCTGGTTCCATAAGCCTGCAGTGTAATCTGACAGCAAGAATAGTATCTCTTCCTTTTTTGTGATGAAGGTATGAGCTTGTGTTGACTTTGTTTTATGAAGAGATGATTTGATATTTGTTCAAAGTTATTCCTTTGAGCTAAACGGGACAAGCGAGTTTATGGATGACTATGACATCTACACGTGTGTGTGTGTGTGTGTGTTTGGGGGTGTGTGTGTGTGTGTGGGGTGTGTCATCAAATGTTTGCTTACAGCAGCTGAGAGATGTCTGACCTATTGTAATCTCTCTTTCGGTCTCTCCTCGTACAGCTGAAATTGAACACAATGCACATCAAATAGCTCTCATGCCAGAGGTCTGTGTACTGTTGGCAGCTCGGCTGATGCAGAAAGGAACTCTTTAGGTTGGACAGTATTTATACTGTGTGACATTGTCATTGTGATATTACCATGTGGAAATTTACTGAGCTCAGTCTACTAGCTGCCTTTTTTCCCCTCCCAATTCTCATGGATGCTATGCTGGCGTTTCTATGGAATCCACCCACTCAGTGTACATGCAGCCAGGCAAGCAGAAGGCAGCTGTAGTTTCTGCTACGTGGCTCTGACTGACTGTGTTTATCATACAAGAACTTTGACACTGTCAGAACAGGAAGTTTGGCCCTCATGGGAGCCCCAGCTCTGAGAGAGATGAAACAGAGGATGCAACAGATTAAATATGTATGAAGGCCGCTGCTATCTCAGCTCCTACTGTACATAGTGAATCCAGGACACAGCAGGGTTTTTTTTGGAGATAATGGATGGCTGTGACTCCTGTGAGGTGGCACACTTCAGTACATCCATTACGCTTTCTTCTAGGACCAAACCGATCAGGATGCTGATATTAATGGCCAATATATAACTAAATATTTGAACGGTTTTATTTCACTTCATAGCCATTCTGGAAAGATTTGATGTCTTAAGAGAACTCTTATCTTTAATTGTGCTTTATTTGTGCATAGGTGATAAGTTCTTTAAAATATTGGCTATCGTTATGGATTGAAACAATTCATTTGTATCTTCCTAATTCTGGCTCATGTCTGCATATTATCAGTGCTTGTTGATTACAATAAATCCGTAAATTTGTTTTTCAAATGAAAAGGTTTAGTTTGTAAATATGTATATTGTATCCAATGTAAAACACTGCATTGAACTGTAGCTGTTCTCTACAGCAGTGTTTCCTTTGGTGTGCCCCCCATAGTGACTACTATCACATTTTAATGAGCCCAAGTCCTATGGTGAGAGACCACAGTTCTCATCTGCGTGGAAAAGTTTGAGAACCCCTGCTGTACAGGCCAGTCAAACAATCTATTGATCTACAGCCAGATCTGACTAAGGAAATCATCAACTCAGCACTTTTCTCACTAGCTCTGTTTTCCATGTTTTTTTTAATCTAAAAGATGCTGATTTAAGCAGTGGCTTTCATCTTAAGGCTATTTCATATTCGCATGGTGTGAAGTAGGTATTCTGTGTTTGGCCAACAAAAATCTAGCCTAATACTAGGAAGCCTGATTGGATGTCTTTCTTGCTCTCTCACTCTCTCTTTCTTGCTCTCTCTATGATTGAAATTATCCTCAACACACAAAAGCAGTTGGCAGGAGGCTGCTGGAAGACATAACGCATACACCCACACCTCCTTTGAGCTGTTTACTTCTATTTGTAGGTTCAAGGCTCCCTTTTCCCAGACGTGCTGTTTGAACCTTTTTTTAAAGTCTGTTAATACCTGTACAGGTGTAGGCTTTATCATGCCATTGACATCTAGGCTTTACTCACATCTAAGGCTCGCAAATTGTCACAAGAAAAGTCACAGATTTGCTGAGTAGTTCTGTGCAAAACTAGGCAGCAGCCTCACTGATTTATTGCTTTTAAGGAAGGGGTCCACCCATGTCCTGTTGCGTACTAGTTTCATATCCCCCAGACTAAAGGGGAACCCAGAGGGAGAGCAGAGACTGTCTCACAGCATGAGATACAGACTAATCCTAGTCTCCTCCTGTTTCACTTTAGCTGAGATAATGACTTTGCACACACCACCCTTGGCCCAGGTGCTGCGCAGATGCTTTAGATCTGCTGATGTGGTCAGGCACACACATTGAATACATACATGCATGCGTGTGCTAGCACTTTCTAGGTGCTGGGATGGAGTGGTGGGGTGGGGGGGTGTGTGCATGAATGGAGTGAATGTTGACTTTAAAAACTCCACCTGTTAACACCAAAGAGCTGCTGTAGCACAGTGTTGTTGAAACTAAGAGAATTACATAACAAAATATTTAATTCATGCATTGACAGCTAGGAAATCACCAAGCTACTTCCTAGTATGTGAATTTATTGCATACCAACCTAGATCTCCACAGATTTATTGTTTGGTGTACAAGCACGCACTGTATTTCCCTTATGCAGGGCTCTTATACTTGGTTCATGCTTTCCATGTGGCTAAATGCAGATGTGCTGTCTGTGTACCTTGGCTGCCATGCTGCTTGTGCTTCTCATGACAACCGTGTACCTTAAAACTCCAGTAATTCAGTTGCACTGTAGGAAAACTAAGCTCTCCACATTCCCCAACAAGACAAATTAACCCCAATGGAATTAGCCAGTAATTCCGGCTCCTCATTGTTCAGATAATCCTGGTGGTGCGCAAACTTGTGTGCGGCTCCAATGCACCCAGTTGTTTTGGCTGCAATAACGTCATTTTGACCACACGCACCCCATCATTTCAGGTTTTAGGACTCTACGTGGCCTAAAAAGCGCACACAGACCCCAGCTCTTATAGAGGCGCTTAAATACACAGTTCAAGTATATTCAGCAACAGTCTATTCTGGACTCGCTCACTGTAGCTGTAGAACAGATGTTGCTCAGATGTTTACGTCCTGTTATGGTAATGTGACATCAGTAGCTAAACAGTAACACGTATCACACCAGCAGAAGCAGTAGTAACATAATCTCCCTGGGAAGGTGTAATACGTCCATTAGCCATACTCTTGATAGCCAGTTGTCAGGTTCTCTTTCCAGCCTTTTTGATTTTCACTGTACAGTATTTCTTTGAGGATTCAGCTTTGACTCTGCTCGGCTTTAAATTACTCTGAGGCAGGGCTTGGCTGGAAAAAAACACTCAGCTCAGTCACCATCATTACACGTTTTACATTTGTTTTTACGTCCTGTGCCACCGAGCGGGTACATTGTCCGTGTGGAGAATCTGACTCAGTGCTTTTTCCTGTGCACAGAGAGGAAAAAGGGGGAGAGAAGGTGACACTCTGGAGGTCCAGTGTGCCTGCCTCTCCTCCTCATGTTTCTCTCTGAGGAGTGTGATATTGAGTGGCTACTCCACTCAGGCTGGTCCAGCGCTCTCACATATCCCACAATGACAGGCTGCCCATCCACCCCACCTTGTGTGTATCCAGCCACACTGTTTTATATTACATCATGACTTATTAATGTTTGGCCTGTTTTTTTTACTCTGATGGTCTGCGGTTTCCTGTTTTACTCTTTACCCTTTCAAAAAACTATGTTCAGCTTTAATTTATGCATATGATCTCTGTAGTAAGGAAGCGTAGGCTAGCTGGAAAACTTTCCTCACATCTAAACTGATCACTGATACTGTTGCTCCATCATTTATGACTGAGTTGTGTGGTCAGTATCATTGCTGGTCTCCCCAATGCAAGCTATCAATCAGCAGTCGACATGGTAGATCCCAGGCAGGCACATGTGGGACCACTGGCAGTGAGGAATCCCAAGAATAGTACAGTGTTTTTATAGCATTTGAAAAGGTTGAATTGTGTAAGGGTGTTGCTCCCAGTGGCAACATTACTTCATCAAATGCATGCAGTGTATGCCTAATAATCACACTCCAAATCTGCAGGGTGTCAAACAGGATGTGCTGCCTAAAAAGCATCTAAACGTTTCTCAGCATTCTCTGCATTGCTTTTTGCAAAGCAGCTTTTGTGGTGGTGTAGGGGTGTGGTCAGGCCAAGTTCCCCAATTTACCACTCACCACAAACTGAAGCCTGTTTCATTCCAGCCCAGAGAGCAGTAGGCTCTCTACCCACATGCTGTACGGCCTTGGCATACCGTAGTTTGTGGGATCCAAATTAGAACAGTTTGGAAGGACATAAATTCAGACCCTTCCACAAATGTTCCACCCTCACGTTAAGACGTGTCTCTGAGACAAAGACTGGCTTTGTCAGTGGAATTCATAAGTACATCATAAGAAAATCTTGATTTTAAAAACTCTTCTGTCGTGAGTCAGATATACATCGGAAGCAGTGCAGACGGATATGAAGTGTAAACAGAGCAGGTCCTTGCTTCCTACTACTGTGTTCTTGACTTCAAGTGTACAATGGAGTGATTGTGTCTCTCCCACAAACCACTGACACACATGATCCCAGGTTAAATCAGATAACAAGATACTATCCTGAGAGTAAATGTGTTTCAAACAACAACCAGAACAATGTAAACTGTTTGATAAATCATAACAAAAGTCATTATCCTTATTCAGCTGGTGCATAGCCCAGCAGTCTCAATGGCACACGTGGGAGACCTCCTCCTCCCCTCCTCTCCCTTTCTTGCCGTCTGTTCCTCATAGGTTGGAAAAACAGTGAGAGAGGAGAAAAACATACCCATAGCCAATACTCTCTCTCTTCCTCTTTGTGTAAATGAGAGAGAGAGAGAGAGAGACACACACACACACACACACACACACACACACACACACACACACACACACACACACACACACACACACACACACACACACACACACACACACACACACAGAGAGAGCGGCTGGCAACCTGCAGTACTTCCTCATCCTGCTGTATGGAGGTAGACAGCAGTTGCTTTCTCGCTGCTTACTTGCTTGATATCTCAGATGACTGTAGGATAGGCTGTTTGATCTCGTTTTGGGCTTCAGACATCATTAATGGCAGTTGGATTGAAATAGGAAAGATTTGAAATGGGAAAAACTGAAGTCATTTTATATAGTGAGTCAGGAGGAAAATGAATGAGAACATCTGCTATTGATATTTCTGCCAGGTTTCTCACACTTCTGTCAGCCACTAAGAATAGACTTAAAATTGAAACTAGGCGAGGTCCAAACCTTCTAATCTATACGGTAGTTTATGCAGGAGTAGTATTTACGGTGCTATAAGAGTTTACGATAGTGGTTGACCAGAGGTTTCTCTATTTAGAGGCTTATGTTAGCCTAGTTAAAGTTGAGTCTGTGAGCTCTGCTATCATTGGAGCTAGGCAGGAACACATGAGAGGATATGATGAAGCAGAGTGACATTCAGCCCTGCATCTTTTATCCAGCCCTGGCAGCCAGGAGCATGAAGGGATGCTTACTGGCTGAATCACACACATTGCTGCTTGTTGACAGTCAGCATCAATCTGTAAGAAGGAAAACATCTTAAATGTTATGTCTACGGTATGAAGCGAAAGGAATTCCCTTGATATAGCATAGCTTTAAATCTTTGGTTGGTCATGCTTTATTCTGTATTGCAATGCAATCTCTGTGTTGCCATCTGTGATGAAATGTGATTATGCCATAGAAGGAGTAGAGTCAGGAATTGAAAGAGCTTTGTTTAAAATGTGCCACCTACAGGAAATTGAGTATTGCTGCCTTGCAGGACTACCCCCGCTCATTATTAGGACTCTGTAATAACTGACAGAGTTATCAGCGATGGTCATTCTTATGCAGAGTGAGGGAGGGTAGCTGTCACTACAGTGCTCCGTTTGTTTCCTGGTGATGGGAGGATGCATTTCTCTTCCATCTGCTCCATATTTTACACAAACGCATACTGAGCATTTGAAGAGTAGGACACATAACCTGTCCTGCACTGTACCAGGATAACCTACGTGTAAGGTCAGAGAAGGGTCAAGGATGGCTAAAGACCAGAGTTTCCCCACACGCTGTTATGTCATTTGTGGTCGTGGCAAGCGAGGACAGGCAAGCTACATGCAAGACAGTGTTTTCTCTGTAATCGTTATTTTTTTAGCAGTGGGTTGCTGGGATCATTTTTGGTTTTGTTTCCATGTCAATCCCAGTTTTGGTTCCAGTGCAGGTTGTAGCACTAAAACAATTCTTAGTTTGAATCCTTAATTTTGACAAAAGCACTTTTTTCTAAACACTTGACCTGTACTTGTGTGTGCACTTTAATCTAAATTACAATGTTTTGTCAATTTCAAGTTTTCTCGAGTGTTTCTTGCTGTAGTGGCCAACTACTGCTAAATCAATGGACATAATAGGGGATTGAGCTGAGGAGGAACTTGAACTCTGTGAATTGCTGACTTTAGCTGATAGACGACAAAACAGGAAACGTTCATGTTTATCAGTTTGGAAAGTTTGTGTTTGTGGGGGGCTGCCTCAAATATATCTATGTATGGAAAACATTAAGCAATTACATCTATGAGGCAGTGTGTTGCAATATCTTGTGTGACTTGGTAGAATTCATTGAATTATAGTGGTGGACCTACACTGAGTATACAAAATATTATTGAGTTGCACCCCATTCTGCACAATCCATGTCCATGATTGTGAAAAGGACTAAACCCCTCTTTAAGTCTCCTCACCTTCATCTCCATCTGCCCTTCATGACTGAAGTGGATTTAACAGGTGAAATCAACAATGAATCACAGCTTTCACCTGGATTCACCTGGTCAGCCTATTTCATGCAAACAGCAGGTCGCTCTGATGATTTGTCCACTCACAACACTGTACTGTTGACTTGTTCTGATTTGGTGAGCTTTTTACATTACAGGATCAGGGTAGATCTTGGTTGTGTGACAAAAGCACAGTGTCTTCTCTTTCAGGGTTGTACCAGATCAGATGATGTGTGAGAGATTGTTTCATCCAGTTCGAAACTGATAAGCAGTGTCTGTTGGTCTTGAGTCCTCCTTTCTCCTTATCTCCTCTCGGCAGTCTAGTCCAGCAGCTACAGAAATTCTCTGAAAAACTTCTCTACAGCTCTATCCCCTATTTAGCCTTTACATTCATCTTGTTTTGAAAAGCAATGTAATTAAGGGAGAGGACAGCCCGTTAGTTAGGGCTGTGGTGGCTACAAATCATTCGGCTTTATAATTTGCTATTTTTCAGAGCAAATTCCATATTTAGCTTTTCACCAGCCTCCTTTTAGTCAGGTTCCCTAGATTTCACCACGTTGGTTGTTGTTTCATCATGTTATTTGTTTCAACGTGTCGTTTCTCTTTCTCAAACTGTACCAGCTGTAGTATACACTCATGCCGGTGTGTCTTAACTACCTTGGTTAGTTCAAGTTTAAAATGCAATCGGCTGTCTGTCTCGCAAACACATTTGGGTTTCTAACTAGGCCGTTGTAAAGTAAATGGGACACAGTCCTGGCTCCTGAGAAATTGGCCTCATATCTCTGCAGGGGAATATGAAGAGGTCATATTTGTAGAACTGTATCCTTCTGGTCGAAAGTGATCTAAAGAAGGTGAAAACAAAGTAGGTCAGACATACTGTAGAGGCTCTGGCTTTTGTGGAGGCATGCAATTTGCTAGGCTATATTTTCAGACATGACGTAATTGTTTGCCTATTGCCTGATTGAAATTCTTCCACAAAAGGTTTGGTTGTTGTGCAATTTCTGGTCTGTCAAAGTAGAAAATAATATATCCTCAAGGCACCATTTCCTCAATTTTGCCTCACTTCCTTATCCAGTCTATAGAGAGTTCCTAACAGGTTGAAAAGCAGGTTGAATGTGTGCCTGGGCAGACGTCTCAGCTGAGGTGCCAGATCTGGGAGAGTACCAGGACAGGCAGGAGGTAGTCACAGGATCTTGGTTTGAGAGGGGCCTTAGCATCATATGATGGGCCAGTAGGGACTCACACACACAAAACAGTGCAAACAGTGTGTTTTTAATCAGATGTCTCTAAGGACCTGCAAGCATTCTCTAATTATACTTCAGTGCAAAATGTACCAAACACTGTGCCTTTTATTAGAAACATTATTTTGTTATATCACATTTATTTTTTTAACCTAATTTAATCATTATAGCACTGCGATGTCATCCCAGGAGGAGGGGGGCGCTGTGTTTTTGTTTTTTTTGTATACCAATAACGGTAAACTACCGGGTCAGGGTTGCTCGGGGCGGCTACAGGCCAGTCTTGAGCTTGAGGCGGGGATGTGGTCGGGGATGTGGATGGAGCACAAGCTGGAGGCTGTGGATTATTTTGGGCTGTTTTTTTATCAGCCATTTCTGCTTAAAATGGAAGGTAAATGTGCATTTAGTTAAATTTTTATATAGGGTAATAGAAAAAAAACTGCACTGCAAACTACTGGCTTTTGCAGATTTTGAAAGTTTGCTTTGTGTAGCACAAGGATGGAGAGCACGAAGGGCAAGGGATGCAGGAATTCTGCTAATTCCAATAACTAGCAAATTAAATCAATAGTTTAGAGCAGAGGGAGAAAGAAACCATCCTGCCTGACAGCTGACCTGTCTTAATGCTGGTGGAGACTACGTACAGGGTATCCCTGTTAACAGGCCTCTAAAGATCAGGTTACCCCAGCATCACCTCCTCCACCCAATCAATGGGTCAGCCAGTCTGTTGGGAGCTACAGAGCTCATAACCAGTACAGGCTCTCCCTGGTTAAGTGCACTTAGACCTCACTCAGTGGCCTTTTCTTGAGCTACTTACTGCAAAGCGAAGTACATTTCCTGCTGAACATCGATGTGCACCTTTAACAGTCTATGTGACCACATCCTGTTGGAGTTTACATTTTTGGAAACCCAAAGCCATCATTGTACTGTTGTTTCAATCCATATTCCTCGCAAAACAATTGTAGCTGTGGCTGGCTGCCACTACCTGTAGATCTGTGGAGTTGTGCTGTGTTGGTGTTCCAGCGCCAGTGGTTTGAAGCTAATCTGATAACCGAGATTGTTTTCTCACTCCTCCCTCATGCAGGAAGTAGCCCAGTAGGGTGGCTCCTGGTCTTACCTCAGCTGCCCTCAGAGGGTACTGTTGGCTTGTATGTTTTGGAGCAGCCACAAATTACTGCTAAGCCTACTCATACACATAAATGGAGAGTTGTTCTCCTTAACCTTGGAATATTATTATTTTCTCATTGAAACATGTAGCCCTATACTACCCTACAGAGGGAAAAGGCTGTAACTTCAGGTTGGGTCAAAAATGTGATTTTGAGATTTTTGTTGGTCAACATTACATCAGAGGAGGCTGAGGATAAAAATAACTGCATACTAAGTCAACATATTACATTTTCAAAGTTCTTCTTACAACTAATTTGACAGAAGCAGAAAAAAAGCCATTCTGCCAGTAGTTACTGCCTTCTGCCTTTGTGGGGCAGCATAGTCTTCCCAGCATCCTGCTCTCACCAGAGAGTTGTTAGTTGGTCAAAGTGTCTGTGTAGTAGAAGACACTAAAAGTGCCTACTGGCATTTTGGGGCAGCAGTGTGGCATATTGGTTAAAGAGGCCATCCTGTAACTGAAGGGTGCTGTTCTGTAGCTGATCCTTCCCTCTGACCTCCCTGTTGAAGGGGAAAGTGAGAGTATATCCCTAGGTGATTCAATATCACATTATAATAATAATTATTATTATTACATTAGGGCACCATGTTTTTTTTCTTTCACCATGTTTGGTATTCATGGCTTTCCTCTTCGCTCTGGCTTCCCTCAGGTGTAGATAGCAGACACATAGCCATGTTGAAAGGGGGCACCACCAAGGTGGGGCTGCCCAAGCCAGGGCTCCAGGAGCGCGCCAAGCAAGCCTCCTTCGCCCCATCCTCCTCCTCTTCTACCCACAGCCATGAAGACCTCAAGATCCTCCAACACACTGGCCTCAGACCTGCGCCTCAGCAGGGTGAGTCTACAAACAACCAGCATATGAGGAAAGTTGAAGAGGTTGGGTTAGGGGGATGAAGCTGAGTTAAAGTCACTATAAAATGTATTCAAGAAATTTATGTGAAAGTATATTTCAATAAAAGAAAAATCTATTTTTCTAAATTATTTACTCCCTTTTGGGCTATATTGTCTCGCTGGCAAAATCAATCAAAACATATTATTCTTCAACTTTAGGTAATAGTGAGACATTTTGAATATACTTTCTTTTAAAAGTAGCTCTAATTTTACATTTCTTTCTAGGAGGTAGTAGTCCATTCGATACATCATTATGGGGCTTTCTGTTACCAAAAATTCCCCCCAAAATTATTTTGACCTATTTTTTTTGCACAAGAAAATGTGTAAAAACAGGAGGGTGAATATAGTCAAACTGTGTAGTGCAACCTCTTTGTTTTGTGTGATGGTGTCTTACTCGATTCGAAAGAGTAAAAAATGTATTGAATTTAAAAACAATTAAATTCTTGTCATCACCACATGCCTGACATCACGAACAAGAAGTCAATTAAAGTAGGCCTATCTTGTGTGCATTAATGGCAGATGTGTTTCTGTGTTGTAGCTGAAAAGAGCCAGCAGTGACGATGCCCTGACCAAGCCTGCCCTGGGGGCAGCTGCCTCTGGCTCCCGGATGAAAAAGACTGTGACCACCGGAGCCATCTCAGACCTGGCAGAGGCCCGCCCTCGTAGCCTCGCTGGTAGGGGACTTAGTACAACCAACACAACTCAATTAGAGGGGGCTGGGTAACCTATTTTGGAAAAAGTATTGGTATTTGAAAAAGAATATCCTGCAAGATATCAAATAAATCATTTACAATATGTAACAACAAACTTGAAATGTGTTGAGCAGCAGTTGCAGCTAATGACTTTGGAAACCTTTGGGACTGGTTTATAGATTGTTTGCTCTAATTTAGCTGGTATGTTCAGTCTTACTGGTAAGGAAAAAAATGTTGGTGCTTCAGGTCAGATAAGCTTCGGCATCTCTTTGGGGAAAAAAAGAGGATTTGATGCCCTGCATCATGGTGAGGGTCACTAATGGCCACAATTTGACAAATAATGCTGAAGGCTTTTGTTTATGTTATGCTTTGCTTACTTGACAAGAATGCATTCAATTTTGCTAATTGATAGCAGATCAGGTTAATGTGATGCCACCACCACTAGAGGGCCTCAGCATATCACTGAAACAATTAGCCTATTAACGTTCTCATGCCTGGCGTAGACCGGCAGCTGGAGAGATGCTTCTCTTTACTTCTTTTCTTTCTTTTATCTCTCTTTTTTTCCCTGTTTGGCTGGCCTTGGTGGGATGCAGGTGGCTGAGGTCTGAGGTTCTCAGGGTTTTGGTCCAAAGCCGACAGACTGGACACATTCATGGCCTGCTCCTCTGACATTTGCTTAACTGTATGAACAGCCTTTTGGACAAGCAATGGAAAATATGACTTTTTCCTATGTAAGCCCAAGGAAAGGGAGAGAGTGGTGCTCTTTGCTCTCAATTGATATCTGTCTATCTACGCCTGCTCTTTTGATGTTTGTTTTGTTATTAAGATCTTGTCTGGGTTACCCTAAATTTGATATTATGTTTACATGTTCCAACTAGCCCACATATTAATGGGAAATCTGTGTGCGTTTACACACTTACACGACAACTACATTCAAACTCTATTAACCTGTCTCCCATGCAAGCTGCAACGCACAGATTTCGTCACACATGTCACAAGAGTGTTGTGCTTAAAACTGCCAAAATTCTGTTGCTATTTGAAAACATCCTCTTCCTCCATTGCCAAATCAAGCTTTCTCACCAACCATGCAACCATATGATGTGTATTCAATTGTGCAAAATTCAAACCAAATGTTTGCTAAACACATGGCATGTTTAAGGGACTCTTCCTTCCTCTGTGATTGAAATGTGATATACTTAAGAAATTTAGCTGAGGTTTAGGATGGAAGTAATTCCCTATGTAACATGTTCTGTTTTGTCAATACTTGCTCTGTCTTCACTCTAATTTCTGTCTTGGTACCAAGAGTCAACATAATGAAGATTCCTGTTATGAGGGACTTCTCTAATCACTCTGTTCATTTATTAATCTTAACAACAACAACAACAACAAGATTATGTACTAAGGTGTGTGGTTGCCTGTGAAGGTGTGGCAGGTCAGGTATGACAGAATTGCACCAGCAATATTTAGTCTGACATTGTGGAGGAATGTAGGTCTGTTATTGCCCTGTCATTGTGTGTGTGAACACCAGAAAAAGGGTGGAGTTGACCACACATACGGTACCTGACTGCAAATTGTACCTCAGGCGATGATGGTTAGACGTGTTTTGCTGCCTGCAGTATTTGCACTATACACAGCAGAGACTTTCGATTCATGACATACATGTACGCCCATACATTACTGTAAGTGGATCATACACTTTTTATTAGCTTTCCTAAACACTGAAATTACATTTCTATCCAGGCTATAAATGATTTTTAATTATCTATTAAGCTTCTATGTCAGTAGTGTAATTGGCAAGAGCAAGAGATGTCAGGCAAATATGGCAGTTGATAATCACAGGGATTTGTGTGTAGTAATTACTGTTAACAGTACACCCTTGGAAATCCTCTGTGACAGAGATAGCTGTGTTAGTTTATGGGAACTCATCCACGAGTAGAGGTTGTGTTCTGGTGAGATTGCCTCTTCAAAGGACTGTTGTGTTGAAGCAAAAATAATTGATTTCTGCATGACAAAAGACTCCAGGAGAGCTGGGAAACCCATCCAAGTGTGGCTCGCTCAAGTTCTTTCAGATGCAATTAGCCCATGATCAGCTTTCGTTGGACTGGGGTCTCTAATTAGTTTGTTTTTTAGTGTTTTAACACCCAAGGATACAAGATGGATTCCCACTTTGTGCTGTGCATGATAACTTCATCAGTCCAAGTACTTGGTCTGGCCTAGATTTGTTAGCCAATGCTTAGGGCGAGCTTATTCT
This sequence comes from Hoplostethus atlanticus, assembly GCA_034670405.1. Lineage (NCBI taxonomy): Eukaryota > Metazoa > Chordata > Actinopteri > Trachichthyiformes > Trachichthyidae > Hoplostethus > Hoplostethus atlanticus. The sequence continues at coordinate 942,608 of JAXDDX010000073.1, read as the reverse complement.
TCAATACCACAAGCCACAAGCTGTTCTGTCTTTTCCCTCAAGCAGAGCTGTATCCTGTATGCAAAATAAGCTGACCCTTTATGTTGAGCTTGTTTTGCATTCTAGTCTCTGAGCTCCACCAGCATCTAAAGCAGCGTGTTTACCACCACTGCAGAAGCAAATCATTAGGCAAATGGGGTATTTGTTTTTCCCTGTAAGATTTCTCCTCTGAGAGGGGAAAGATGGATGATTTCATACGTATTTAATGGAAGGATTTCACTTAGTCTATTAAAGAAACACTCTTTCTTAACGAAACACTCTGAACATTGTAAGAATTGACCTATCCTTCCATATAGCGTACATGTCATGCATTTGTGTTATGCATGACATGTATGCTTATGCTCAACATGGTGCTGCTGTGTTGTACTGCCCCTGGGTTGGGGCTCCACACCAGTGCATGTCAAGATGTATAAAGTCAGACAATGAAGGGACAAGTCAGACAGGTCTCCACATCAGGCTACTCAGCCAGTGAAAATCAAATGAGGCAGTTGGAAAAAGGAGTGCTGGTCAACCACGCATGCAAGGGATGAGAATCATGAATTAGCTTACCGCTGCCCCTAGTGCCCCTTTTCCATTAGCGCCGTCCGTGTCCGCTGGTTTTCCGTACAAACTCACAGCACGGGTCGACATGGGTACACCCGAGATACAGCCCCCCCTTAACCGAGCTGTAGTAACACTTGCGGTTAGTAACACGAACACAAGGGTTTCCGGCCAATACGTTGAAAAACGATGCTGTTGTGCAGTTTTGGGATAGTAAAATGGCTGTGTTCAGGTTATATTACCCTTTGAATTAGATTTGTTTTTGAGCTAAGGCTACGTCCACAATTTGAAAACACATACTTATTTCTCCGTTTTGGCCGTCCGTCTACACTACGCCAGCGACTTCGATCCCCCCCCCAAAACAGAGCTTTCCGAAAACACTAGACAGAGAAACGCAGTTTTCAAATTTAAACTGCTTAGTGTGGATGTAGCCTAAAACACGTTCTGCCATGCAGTGAGTGAATGGAGAGAGAGGAAAAAAAACTTCCCTTTTCCTCACTAATGCACGAAAGCAACGCCTTCACCCCTGTTGCCCAAAGTAATGGAAATACAATTAGGACTGCGCCCACAATCTCTGTTCTGAACATGGGTGCGCACAGCTCAGTTTCTGGCCATACCCACGCTAATGGAAAAGGGCATAAGTGACCTAAGTGTTCTTGTGAGATATCCACTCAAGGGAAATGCCACATTTTGAATATAGATTGGGGTGGTGGCCTGTGATATTTGAACTCTATGATGTTGTGTTGTGAGAATCTGACGCAAATGTCTTTGGTGTTTGCATTTATTGATGTGGGAGAGGAAAAAGATGACATTTCTCGATGTTTTTGAGTAAACAATCTATTTTATGACAAGTCAGGATAAAATGTTCCCTTGAATCCCGAGATCTGTCTAGGCGCTTGTTGGAGTGATAATGTCACCCTTCAGTGTTGTCAGGTTGGTCTTGTAAACAGATGAGCTTCTCTCCAGTTGATGGGAGGCCTTACACTGTTGACATGTAGCAATCTGCAACAACCAGGCTCTGAGGCATACTGCAGCAGAGCTGTCATCACACTCGTCAGGCAGTAATTGAGTCTTTTCTTAGAGGCCATCAAAATAAATGCTGTGTCTAGACTGTGGGATGTGATAGAATCCTTACTTGGAAGTGGGAAAGTACTCAAATATTTTACTCAAGTAGAAGTACTGTTAGTTCAGCTGAATGAAGGAAGTAAGGAAGGGAGTAAGAGCATTAAAAGAGCAAGGCAACAATAAACATGTTGTGCATGCATACGAAGGATTCAGTCAATTGTAGTACTCCAAATCAGTGGTATTTTGAAAATGCAGGAACTGAGTGGTGAGATGCATAATTTCCTCAAGTTTCATCAAGATCGGGTCAGTGATGTCTGAGATATTATGTGTGATACATGGACAAATAAATAAACAAACAAATGATGTAGCGCCCCCCTTGGGCTAATCAGTGAAATTTGAAAATGCAAAAACACAGTAATCAGAAATCAGAATCAAACAGTTGCATCATTCAGATGCATCATTCCTCCAAGTTTCATCAAAATCTGATCGGCATGAGATCTTGTGATGGAAGGATGAAAAAAAACGAGTATTCATCAATCACTGAAAAAATTAACTGATTATGATTTTGCACGTGATCTTTGCAAATTCTCAGCACCAGCTTTGGGTGATCCTTTTTAATCATACCAACAAAGCTGCTATAAACTATGTACTTTGTACTGTGAATGACAGATCTCATTATTGTCACTACTCTTATGTCGAAAAATATAAGTATTATCTTGCTGAAGTAGAGATAAAGACTCAACCACTGTAGCTGCAGTAGTTGTTGTTGGTTACTTTCCACATCTGTCTTTACTACATAAGTATCACTTTTTTTTTCGCACACTATGAATTTGTGAGGCAGTAAAGAAAGCAATCACAATATTCTTGGGGGTGGCGAGGCTGGTGAGGGCCCCCCAAAACAATGTCTCTACTCCCCCTTTCCTCCCTGTCCCACAGCCAGATCCCTTCAGCACTTTAGGTGATTGCTGCAGACAGAGAACTTCCCAAGATCATGACACGCACACACACACACACACTCATAGTACTGGCTAAAAGGGTCAGTTGAGTAATGGTACAAACCCCCTCACAGCATGCCATGCTAATGAGTCGATACTGTTAGCTTTGCTAATGGAGTCTTGTCTCTCTCCCAGTCGTCAGTCTGCCGACTCTACCGTGCTGTGTGCTGCCAGACGACGGGTTAAAACCCAGCCTCGTCCTGATGACTTATTCAAAACACCTCATCAATATTTCAATAAAGCTTTCACGAGGAGAGCAGTCCCTGTGGAGTGTGCGAGGAGACAGACAGAGGACAGAGGCAGATAAGACAGTCCTGCTCTATAAATAACAGGCCTGGTGGGGGTGACTGGGTGGCATAACTTTATAAATTGCTACTTCATAGACAGGTCCTTTGCCTCACCCTGCCTCTGCTCAGACATAGTTGAGCGTGACACACAAATCTTACAGTGAGTCTCTCTTTGAGAGCATTTATGTTTTGAAAACAATAGGCACATTTGAAATTACGCATCTGATGCCTCCAGTGTATTTCTGTCGTAAGATGCCATTCTCAGCATAGCTTTAACAAGGATCATCAACCTCTCACATACCACCAGGTCCACTCTTCTCTCCTCTTCACCACTTCATTAAGGGGCCACTGACTGTTAACATGTAACACTGATTATCTCACATACTGAGCGAATGTCCAATCAATCCCTCTCTCTTGGACTAACAAGACTAATGGTCTTGCTGTCATGTTTCCACTGGCTAAGGAGGATTTTCTACATGCTGGAGGCTAGATGCTGAATCAAATGTATCCCGTTTACTCTTTTCTGTACCTGATTATGTTATTATCACTCAAAACGGAGTAAGCTGAGATTTAAAAGGAAACCGAGCTCAGTTTTTGCTGTGTCATTCAGGGAGTATATCAGGCACATACAGTAACATTACTCCCATTAACCACCAGCCTCTGCTGTCATTGAGTGATGGAGTGGAAGGTCCTCTAAGGTTGTCCACCATATGTGAGGCTTGCTGGCTAACTGATGAATGGCCATCTTCTGTTCCCTATACATCAGCTCACAGCTTTTATCATTTTCTCATTGCTCTTTTTCACAGTTAAGATAAGATGGAGATGGATGAATGATGCAAGTGTCACTTAACCCTAGACTAATGCTCATAGTGAAGGATAAGAAGCGGGGAGAGACTGAGGAGCTAGTGGAATATTATGGACCCATAGTGTGTCGAGTTGTACTATGCATAACTCAGACACCAGATTCAGCCTGAACATGTGGTCCCAGCGTCTGTCGGAGTGCACTTGTGTCTGTGTGTGTCAGTGTTTGGGAGGTTGGAGGGGGGTGAGGTATGGTCGTCAAACTCCTCATATCTGTCAGATGAATTAATCAAACACGCCTCAGTCCCACTAGGACGCCTCAGTCTGTCTAAGCTCTCAGGCGTTACAGACACACAGTGACACAAGCATGCATGCACAAAGAAAGGCATGCATGCCTTACACATGCAGATGGACACAGACTTATGTGTGTGCAAAAACACACACACCTCTTTCTCCTTTTCTCTCCTCTCGCATACTCCCTCTCCCTCTCTACATTGTCTAATACAGTTAATTATGTACTCCCCCATTTAATGTCCGTGCAGTGTAGAAAGGATTATGGCAGGCAGGAATAGCTTTACTCCTACTCGCTACAGTACATGTGGGGGTTTGCTTCAAAGGCCAGGATTAACACTCTATCTACGCATCTGGCATCAGCTGAGACATAAACACACCTGGCCTCTTTTAGGTTTGTTGACCAGAGTTTTGGCACAGAGTTTAAAATTCCTGTCTTGAGAAGCCTGTGACCCCAAAAAGTCCCCTAAAGATGAGAGACAGAGAAACTGTCTTGCCAGATCTTGGAAGAGGCCTGTCGGGGCCGCAGAGATAGACGTCCTGCGGTGAGGAGAACATTCTTAGCTGGATTAGAGACGTGTTTGTTTACTAAGGTGGATCTGCTGCTCCAGCACAAGGGGAGAGAGAGGATAATATTAAGAAAGGAAGAGGAGGATGCACCGACAGTTTATACAACATTTATAAAATGTATCAAAAGGTTTAGAACTGGTCATATATTCTTTCACAGGCTTGAATACTCTACCAGACGTGGGCAGAAACACGCTGCAACCTAGACCTCCCCTACAGCTACTGGAGATTTTTCAAGAATTCGTATTAGCTGGAGCTTTGTGTATTTTGTGCCTCAAGTACATAGTGAGGGAAAAGATGTCGTTTTATGGCACTATAAATTAAAAGGATGATCTGTAGTTGAGACCATTAACAAGTTTAAATGATGTTTCATGGTCCTGCGTATTCCCCTCTAGTCTTGTTTTCTGCAGTGAACGTAGGAAGAGTGCAGGTTACATATTGTGTTACAATCTCATCCTCTCACAAAAAAAAAATCTAAGCTTATGCAACAGAAATGCTCCCGCCACTAAAAATATCATTAGGTAAACTGTGTAAAGTATAGCTTTGAAAATGTGTGTGTGGGGAAGATGAATATAAATTAAAGTAGCCCCTCTCATAGATCTGTGGCTTTGGTTAACAGAGGCTTCTTTCTAGACTGTCACAGCACATGTTTTTTTCACCTACAGAACAATACTGTTTGGTCTTTGCAGTTCATTATTCATTATTAGGCTATAGTAGCATTCTATCATCAATGAACTGCAACTACATAGTATAGTTGAGTAGTTTGGAACTGCTTGATTTTTAGCCATACTCAAGTAAATTTCAAGATCTTTCCTGCTTGATTATGCTTTTCTTCATGTAACGCTGCTTGGATTTGAGTACTGTTTTTGTGTACCCCACCCACCTGCACTTTTTAATCATGGGACGTAGGCATATGCACACAAACAAACAAACACACACACACACCACACCAATCAAAGTAAAAATGACAAGCCAAACTTAGTTTCCCCTTGTTGCTCTTACCATCATAAATATTTCACACATGCATACATTGTGAATGAGGAAGGACCGAAAAAACAACCTATCCCCCCTCTGCCTCCACACACCCCCACACTCAACCAGCATCAGCACACCCACCCCACTTTCATGTGCACGCACACACACACACACACACACACACTCCTCCCCTGCTGTGTGAGCTGTAGGGAAAACAGTAGGCTACAGCCTAGGGTGGCCTCTTATCCCCAGCCCAACACCTCCCTTCCTCATTTATGTAGCGCTTTGCTCGGAAAAGGGTGTGTGTGTGTGTGTGTGTGTGTGTGTGTGTGTGTGTGTGTGTGTGTGTGTGTGTGTGTGTGTGTGTGTGTGTGTGTGTGTGTGTGTGTGTGTGTGTGTGTGTGTGTGTGTGTGTGTGTGTGTCCATTTTGAAGCTCACAGGATAGCTGTCAGCCTCTGCCAAGAAGACAAATAGTGCTTTTCCTCCTGCTCCTCTTTCCTTCCTTCCTCCCCTCACAACTCTCTCTCTCTCTCTCTCTCGCTTCTCTCTCTCTCATCATATGTGCTCTTGTCTTTACTGTACCAATGAGAGGGACCCTGTGTTAAGAGGAACACTCATCTGCTCAGCTGGCATTAGTGAGAGTGAACTGGCTTTGGGAGAAATTGGAGGAGGTGTGTTAGTGTGTGTGTTGTTTTGTGTGTGTGGCCTGGGAAGCCACTCCTCCTCTGAGCCGATTCCAGCCATCACAGCGATAATGAAGCCCACACGACTCTGCCTGCCTGCCTGCCAGTGTGTCATATCGTCACCATCCTGGAGGACACACACTCACACACTCACACACTCACACACACTCACACACTCACAAACAGGACACACAGACAGCCTCCTCACACACACAGTCCCGGGAAGGAGGGGAGAAAAGAAAGGAAGACCAGAAGAGACAAAGAAGAGTTTTGTATTTTATGGTTCCCTATCACTGCAGCTGACTGGCGCTGATAGTGAGTGCTGAACAGAGACAACCTCCCCCCTCCCGCAGCCACGGATTCTTGGATTAGTCCGCCCCGGTGCGGAGTGTGGGAGTCGCGGAGTGGACCAACATGGGGAACCAGGCGGGGAGACAGGAGGAAACGGAGTCAGGTCTGTTTCTGTTGTATCACACAGCGGTTTGACTCAGCATCACCTCTTCTCTCAGTCTGTCTCTGTTGATGTAGAAGGCAAAGACGTACATTTGCCTAATAGACTAGATATGATCTGATCTCATGTCATGTCATGTCAGAGATGGAGATACTGACTGATAAGATGAGTACCAATTAGTGCTGACCGATAAGTACTGACTAATGTGCCCTGCAGTTATAGAAGCTGTATGAATAGACTTGATGGTGGTAGTTGCTCTGTGCTTCTGCCTTTATTTGTGTGTATGGGACTGGATAGGTGTGTTTCTCTATGCAGTAAGTACAGGTCTGTGTGTGTATTTCTGTTTGTTTGTGTGTGTGTGTATGTGTGTGTGTAGCTATTGAGAGTCGGGGCAAGGGAAAGTGCTGAGTGAGATTTCTGACAGTAAGCATGAGGGAACCTGCCAGAAGAGATGGTATCACCAATCTCATGCTCACATCCCTCCTCTGCCCCTAGGTTACTATGCCTCCATAACATTTCCATTTCAAAGTCACTCTGAAGTGCACTCAGCCGTAACTTCATACCCATCGAAAGACATCCCTGCTCTTCCGTATCTCTTAGCCACCATATATTTGAATATGTGTGTGCAATTTTGGGAGCATTTGCCTGTTAGCCAGACCTTTTCTCAACCCAGTCAAAGGACCTGTTCATCGCTAATGTGTCCCTCATGTCAGAGAATAGATACAGAATAGACCAGAGCCAGCTTGCTAGGGTAGTCACACACACACACACACACACACACACACACACACATACATTTTATCAGTGGAAGGTGTTAAGCCGTGTCATTTCATAGCAGTAGCTTGTGTTTGCTTGGAGATAGAGCACAGTAGGCTCAGATTGGGAGGCAACAGTAGGAAGCTGCTACATGCTTGAAAAGATTAGCTCTCACTGTCAAGCACGCACGCACATTCATGCACTTGATAGGGTATATATGCAGGTCTGGCCAAGATTATTGGCACTCTTATGACGTGATGTAAGTTGCGGCACAGTGCCTCACTGGTTCTGGGTTGGATTTCCACCCGTGGTCTTTACTGTCTGGAGTTTGCATGTTCTCCAAGTGTTTGCGTGAGTTTCCTCCGGGTGCTCCGATTTCCTCCCAAGTCAGGTGGATTGGAGACAATAAATTCCTCCCGTAGGTGTGAATGTGACTGAGTGTCTATCTGTGGTAGCCCTGTGGTGGACTGGTAACCTGTGCAGTGGATGCTTGCTTGCTTTACTTGCTTGCTTGCTCAGGTTTTTGTTCTGTTATTGGCTTATTTTTACATTCATTCTGATTACATTATAGGCTGGGTTTGCCTTCTTTGCTGTCACTAAGATTAATTATTAATTATTATTAGTCTTTCTTTCAGGCAAAACTGGGCTGCTTCTTGAAAATTACAATTCTGGACACAGAGGAAATATGGTTCAGGGTCCATATTGCCATAATTTGTAAAGGGATGAAAGTAAGCGTGTAGTGCTGACTATAGACACCTAGGATAGCCAGTACATTGACTGTTTCTGAAGTTATGGAGGTATGTGCGGTAAAAATTTAAATCAGTCAAAGTAAAAATGCCTATTCAACCAGTGAAAGGATTGGCCTTCGCAGCCACTTCACTGTATAATCAATCATGTTCTCAGGGCTATGAAAGGTATTTATACTCTGCTTGGTATCGGAATGATCTGCTCCATGATCCATGGTCCGACCTCCTATATGAACCGTGGTTATGGAATGGCGCAGTGTGCTCTAATGTTAATTGATCGACCTATTATTCTTCTCATACATCGTACCATTCGATCAAACGAGCCTCCATATAGCAAATGAGAATTGATCATCAAATGGCTTGATTTTTCATCATGCGCCCTCCCGACAGGCTAAAGCTATATATCCAAGAGGGTTGGAGTACTTCAATCTATTTTTCACTGGAGGCACTTCCAGTATCGTTTTCTGACAAGGTGGATAATATAATAAGTCTATTTTGATGAGCAGCAGCAATGCAGTAATGGACCAGAATAGTGAAATTTGTAGTCTTTACATAAGCTGCTATTTCCTCCAGACAACCGGCTGTGGTTTGTCAGAGTTGAGCTTGGAAAGTAGAATAGCAGTTCTGGTGGTGTAAGTAGGGAAAGAGACGTGGGAACAAGAGGAACTCATTCAGATTTGATTGATGGTGTTATTGCCGATGTGGAAGGCTGAAGAGTCAGCTGCCGTCTGCTGCAGAGATAAGGAGGTCTTTATCAGAACCAAACTACACCAACAGCTACTCGACCAAGCCTCCCTGTCTCCCCTCTGGCTCACCGGGAGACTGCCACAAACCAGTGCCTACAATCTGCATATAGTCAGCTGATGATAAACTTCAGTAAATTATGGTCCAAAAACACTGAGTCTATTTTCAGGGCTAAAACCCAGTCAGTTGTACCCATTTGGGCCCAGGATAAAAGGAATGCATCCGAGCATAACGTCATGTTTGTCCAGAGATTCTTGTCAAAAAAGGAACTTTCACAAGGTTTTCACATGGTTTCTCCAGTAGTGCGATGGGGATGCTTGGAGGTAGCTGTAATGTAGGAGAATGCTGCCAAGAGGTTGGAAAAGCATAGTGGTCTTTGAAAGCAGGGGGTGGGGGTGATACTAAAGTAGCAATAACTGTCATTGGAACCACATCGTTCTTAATGAACGTTGACATGCTGTGGGAACAGGGTTCATGCGGAGACGTAGGAAATGCCTTACCTTTTTTACGCCATGATGATGTGTTTGTGGAATTAAATCTCATTAATCTCACCTCTTTTCGAAAATGCATGTGTGTATGTATATGTGTATGTATGTATATGTGTGTGTGTATATATATATATGTATATGTGTGTGTGTATATATATATATATATATGTGTGTATGTGTATTTAAGTAGTAAGTATATAACAAGAACATAAACAAATGGCACCTAATAAATCTAAACCATCACAGCTTGCTAGCCTAGTTAACTTGAGTGCCATTTCAATAGCAACTTGGCAACATTGTAGCCTGTGATGCATGCCAGTCTGAATGTATGAATGTACAGTTAAGACACATTTCATCTTCATAGGAAAAGATTCATTAGCCGACAAATCAGTGCAAAACCAAACAGACTGAAATACCTGAAATACCTTTTTTTTCAGTGGAATGAGGAATGTGTTTTTATCTACCGAAACTTTTGTTGTTGTTGAGGTGTGTGTGTGCGTGCGTGTGCGTGTCCTGGCCAGCTGAGACAGGAAACGCTCCTCTGACTATTTTGACTTGGTGTACACCTAGGACGAAGTGCTCTGCTCCATCTGTCCATCTACTGCCTGCTGTACTCATATGGCAAGGCTGTGCTCATCCTCAAGTTTCACACATACACCATCCTGGCAGCTTGACCTCCTCTCAGATTTCCTCTTTCCTCACAAAACTGGGATGTATATTTTTGCTTACCGTCATTACTCTTCTAGCTGGATATCTCCCTTCAATTTATCACTGCATTATAAGCTAGATCCCAAGAACACCCTTGAGTAATCTCGTTCCCTACATATGACATTGGCGCATTAATACAAACTGAAAATTTCCAAATTAAGACATTCTAAGACTGATACTATGAGCTTATCTGTCTGCTATAATTACTGGTGATAGCATGAGATCCATCACGCCTGGTGGATACCCCTCCCAACCAGAGCAGACTGCGACACCGCCATGAGGATGTGGAAAGACATGGATCAATGTGCCATCTCAGCACCATTTCAGGGCAGAGACAGCCTGAGCAGGGATTCAACACAAGGAAACAAGTTTGTCCAACCTTTGATAGCTGGGATATAGAGGAAGTTACATCAGTCATACTTTCCATGGCAGTTAGCAAAGTTAGTACAGTAAACACACTGGCCATTCTGTGGTGCTCTGTTTGCGGAGTAAGGTGTGTTCTGTTTAAATGTCCTGCTTGTGTGTTACTGTGTTTCTGGAGACCATAGCGTGGACACACCGACATCAAAGTATGGTACATTATAGCCTTTGGGGATGGACTCATAAAATCACTAATTTATGGCAGAACAGCTAACAATGTGTGTATGAAACTGACACCCTTAAAAACACTTGAAGTTGGATCCAACATGTAAGCCGTTAAGCCTATGATTGTGTGTTCAAGGTATTCCACAGCAGCTGGCTGTGGATTCTCCCCGGACTGGAAGCGGTAATCCTGGCCTTTCCTTGGATGTTGGTTCTGTTGTCTGTTATCCAGCACTATGTTTGTCCATGAGAACAACAGCCCACAGCAAGGTCACACCACTATCACCTTCTGAGAGTAAACCTGGAAATACTTTGTCTCCTTTTGTTGATTGAGTCTTTGTCTGTGTTACTCAAACCCAGACACCTCCCTGTGATGTCTTAACAAGCTGTGGTCAGTAGAAATGGGACTACTTTAAGAGTAGGGTTAGATATGGTACTGATTGTGTCCTTCCTGGGCAAATCCCTCTCTTATTTCCAGCTTAATCGTTCCACAAAATATTTCTTTATCCTTTATGGTCATTCCAGGAAAGTGATTCACAAATGCTGAATACATCCTAAATCTTATGACTGTGTATTCAGGGGATAAGACTGTAGCAAAGAAATCGCGTAAACGCTTCTAGGAGAAGTTCAGCAATACTCATCATAAACTGAATGTATTCAAAATCTTGTGTGATCATGTAAAAAAACGCACTGCATCGGCTATATATTCAATGAGTATTGATGAACTGTCTCTGTTTTCCATTTGCTCTGGAATATAAAGAAATTGCCTCTCAGTTGGCCAGCTCATGGCCAAAACTAATGGATGTCTTTGTAGAGCATTGCCTGCATCAAAGTAGAGTAGATCAGCATAAGGATGCTGCGGTAATAGTATTAGCATGCAGGCCAGTTAAAATTATTCAATCAAAATGATTAAAGGAGCCTAGGAACCTAGGCCAAGTGGCCCTCTGTGACTTGCCAGCTCTCGTGCTGTACTTTCATGCTGTGCTGAAGTGGTCATGCGGAGAGTTGGTCACTTTTCAGACAGAAACCCAACCTCTTAGCTTAAATGCACAATGACCAGACTTATATCTCTTTCTTTTTTCTTTTTTTTTTAAACAGCAGTCGAAGGTTTGTCTCCTGATTAGGAGGCCCATTTGATTAACATGCCACCTGCTGACAAGAGGGTTACAGTACAAACTTGAACACTAGGAATATGTATGGATGTTTTACCTCTGCTTACAGAGAAGGTTAGGAATACTGGCTCAGTGCTTTGCTTCTACTTTGCTGCTGTTTTTATGCTGGAGTAGTCTTTCTCTACCGGCACAGCAAACAGGAATTTCTCTGCTTTTCAGTATAATCCAGTCATCACTTTTCTGTTTACTGAGTCCAAGTTATTTCTTAACGAGTCATGTCAAAGTGTCTCCATTCAGAGTCAGTCAGCCTTCTGGTAACTGCTTCATGATCGCCTTTTTCAGTGTGCCTTTGTACAATATACAGTGTCTTTTTAAGCCTAACCAAAGCCACACCATCCTCCTGTCCTTCTTCCTTTTTGTATTTATATAGATGATTATTTAGTTATCCCAGGAGAAGAAATATCACCTCAGCTAATGAGGAGACATATTCAATTTTTTCCACTCACAAATCCTCCATATCCCTCATAGGCACTCCAAACCTTCTCCTCACCCCCATTATTTAATAAACTCCATATAAATACTAGCAAGTCTTGTAAGAGTGGTAGAGTTTTAGGACTCTATTAACTAATTCATGTGTTTGTAATTGTTCTATATACCTGCAGCTACAATACTTTCTCAATGGACAGATGTACACTTTTATGGACTGCTTCAATTTGATCTTTAGTTCTATGAAAAAAATCTCATTTATGCAGCTCAAGTTTTGTTCTCATGTGATTACTTGAAGAAGCGGTCGAATGGAGAATACTGTGTTTTCTGAGACCTCTAAAACTCTATGTTATTCTTCATGTCTATCATACAGTAACACCCCGATTCAGATGGTGGCAATGTGGATGATCTGGAAGATCTCCTGCAATAAATGAATATGCTAGGAAAGCAAGAATGCAGTCTTGGACAAGCATCCGTTTCACACCAAAGCTTTGACCCACATTGTAATGAAGAATAGCAGTGGCATGAGGGCTGTAGCAGACAAGAAAATAACCGAAAAGACTATACTATGGATTTGAAAGTCACTGTCATGCCATCTTCCCAATGTTTAATCTTAAATCTTGACTCAACAAAGATTTGTTTTGTTTGGGGATCTGTGGATCATATGTTGGACTTAAACCAAGTGCAAACAGCCATTTAAATCCCCAATCCTAAACTCACAAAGTGCTACACTAGGTCTCAATGTCATTGGTCCTTAGTAAGTCTCAAGCTTGATCATATAGCTGATTTGCACAGCAAATACAGAGACACTGCTCTCCTTGTGATAAATTATATTACCAGTCTTTGGGAAATAAAAGGCATTAATAGTTCATCTTTCATCTCTTACTGCGATAAAATTGTTATGGAGTAAAAGATGTAGAAAAATCCACTATGAAACTAGTTACAAAACAATTCAAATTTATTACAATACAAGATCAACTATCAGTCATACTGTACAGTTGGATATTCATGTTGTACACTGTAACTGTTATTGCAATGAATGAGCAATTCTATTCTATAGCCAATAAATGGGGCTTTTGTTATTTTCAGTGCCTCCTTGGCATGGTGGTGTGTTATGATGTGAATGACTCTGTCACAGTGACAGTCATGGAGCCTTGCTTCTGTCTGTCTTCTGGGCCAGTAAAGGGAAAGGAATGCCTGTGAGTCCCAGCGTCTGACTGATAAGCTCCTGTTGACCTACTCCATGTCCTGCTAGTTCTCAGACCAGGCTCCTGCTGGACAACAGGAAGGCCAGACACACACACTGATGTGTCTCTACCCTCCACATCCACCTAACTGGAAAACTGCACACCACACTTCCTGGAGCACGAAAGGGGAGACAGGAATGAGAGTGAGAGGTTCCCATCCAAAGCTTGTTCGTCATCTCAGATGCCAGTTCTCTGACACTCGGCCACCTGCAGTCACTAATCCATCATCAATCTTCCCCCTTGACTCCCCTGTGTTGTAAATTAAAGATGCCCTGCACTTCCCTCACAGTGCACTCTGTTACCTCTTGGCTGGTTGGCCACAATGAGCTGGCTGATGCTGGACCGTGTCCAGCCACACATCTCTTGCTGTGATTTGAAAGCTTAGAAAGAAAGAAACTACCACAGTGCATTATTGTGATCAGGGAACTGATTTACCTTGAAATAATTGAATTCTGTTGGATTATTGGAAGGCAGTCTGTGTTATTCATTAAGAAATTAGTTAATGTAATCAAAACAATCATTTCATCTGCAGTGATTCAAGGCGATTAGAATTGGGTGAACACAATAGCTCTGCATGTTATCTGGTTTGTCAGTGAAGCGTTTTATTGGAACATGCTATTTAGAGTGAAAAGTTGTGTTGTGGCTCAATTACTTTAGTCAGGCCTGTTGAACTCAGGCGGCTGCTGTCTACACATTGTCAATGTAACTTTACATTCAAAAGCTCTATCAGGGAATAATAAGACATGGAGTAATTCCTGATTCAGTACTGTAAACAGGACTTTTTCAACAGTTAAGTGGCATGTTTTAATGCCTCTTAACTTAAAATAAACTTGTGTTTTCAGTATAAAACAATTCCCATGACACAGAATATCTTGCATCCTTTGCTGCTTAGCAAAAAAAGACTCCATCAGAGCATACTCATTCATTTTGGCAATGATCTTCTCTCTCCATAGCTAGTGTTTCACATTATTTGCACTTTGCTATCAGTGACTGCCAGTCTCCCCTGACTAGATGAGGATTTATTCTCTGCTAGTGGGGGAAAGCTCCTCAGTGAGCCATTTAACTCCCCACTCCAGTCCTTTTTACTGATTTAGAGCTTCTCAGAGGTAGCTATACATGGACTTGGCCTGCATGGAAGACAACATTAAATTAAGTAAACTAAATCTTAAAGGGAAAATCCACCCTTAAAATCTAAAACGTTCTGTGACTACAGTACATGTGGAGTTCTGTCTGGGTTTGTGAAAATGAAAAAACTGCTCTTGCGAAGCTACAGTAGACAGGGTCTTCTGTTGAGACCACTATGAAATGTAGCTCATTTGGGTATGAAGCCTTTTTGGGTAGAACAAACAAACTGAGTGCAATTCATTATCACTGAAGCATCTCCAGGTTTTGTGGCCCGATGACGCTACATAAACTTATCGATTATTTTTTTCTTTAGCTTGTAGGATATGTAAGCATATGTCACCGGTCTGTTCCAGTGGGCCACTGAGCAGCTCCCCTGGAGCAATTGGAGGTTAAATGCCTCACTCAAGAACACCTCAACTGTAGTTTTTGAGGAAGGGGGAATTTTGCCCAGCCAGAAGGGGCATTTGAACCAGCGACAAGCCCACTCTCTAACTTCAAGCTCACCATCGGCCAAACCATCTCTAATGATCTAAAAAAAAAAAAGCTTAGAATAGACAGGCTATTTCAGTTATCTAGTTGTCAGTACTCCCACTTGGTCCAGGACCAAACAGGTTCAACCACAAGCTCGAGACTTTGGGTCTCAGTGATCTATTTACCCCCCCCTCTTAGCGCCAGGCTAAGTAGAATCTAATCTCCAGTCTTTCTCTCCTGGCAGAGGCATGCCCTTGGCCTGCACTGAGTCTGGCAAAGCAGCGGGGATTTGACAAGGTGAAGATAAAAATAATAGGCATCCTGCAGCTGCTGTGTTGGCCTTGGAACAGGGTGTCCGACTGTGGCACTGTTATCTGTTGCAGTTTGGTTCTTCAGATGAAGCTGCCTCTGCCATGACAGACAGCGTTTGGCTGCAGTCTGTAACACAAAGCAAGCTCTGTTGCAAGGCCTTGGTCTCCATTTCAGAGGTTCTCTAACTGTCTGACAGTCTATTCCAGGCGATGCCTCAGCCTTGCCAGGATTGTGCCGTCCTTCATGTGTTAGCATCCAGATTGGTGTAATTTCTCAGTGCACATGGAGCAGCTGTAGTGATGTCATGGTTAAAAAGAGGTGGCCGATCTAAAGAGGAGTGAGTTCATGTGCTCCATCTGGGTTCTATTCACTGAGAGCAGGAGGAAAACAGAGGATGTGGAGGCAGCAGCGAATGTCCCAGGGTACCACTTCAGAAATAAGTCAACCTAATGGGGATCAAACTGATCTTAAACACACCTCTCTCTCTCTCTCTCGCTCTCTCTCTCCCCCTCCCCCCCCTCCATTCATTCATTCATTTGCTGCCCTGAAGTAAGGACTCCCTAGGACCTACCTGCCCTCTCTTTATTGCCACCTATAATGAGAATAAGATAAATGGCTATAAACGTGTCTCACAAGATCAATATACTCTCAGTGAAATGGGCGCTGGCCGTTAGGTGTATGTATCTTTCTTTGTCTGGACTTGCCCTGTCTGGATGATGCTTCATGTATTGCATTCTTTGTCATTCTTCAAACACACTGCTGATTTGGTGGTCTTGCATGTGATGATACATAATTTAGGAGATTGTGCTGTCCTCATTCTGTCAGTTATGGGTTCATCCTCTATGAAATACAGTGACAAGTGATTGTAGACTTTTAATGGAAGACTGGATCTTGGCGAAGTGCAGGCTTGTCCACTGGGAAATCCAGCCAAGGTTCAGGACCTAACTGAAAGGGACGCAGTGGAATTTGATTAATGTGAATAAATATGGCAGTCTTTCATCTCCCCTTAACCTGACCAGATCACTTCAGGGGTTTTTCAAAGAGTAGTTTCGACTGAAAGCCAAGCCACACTGACAAACACAAGTGTCATTCTGCCATTCTCCTCCTGTATTTTTATAGTCTCTGATCTTCAATTCTGTCTGAACCTTTAATGTCTTTCAATGCAATGTTTACCAGAAACAATTTTATGATATAAGTATCATTAAAAAGTCTTCTTATATTTATTAGCAACAACGTGATTCTGTGCTGTTAAAGTTATGATTTTCCAATTCCAACTTTCAATGCATCCTTATCTCACCACTCTTTCTCAGCCACAACAGCACACTCTGGGAATGCTAAACGACTTTGTACCCCAGAGATTGTGCCAGGCTTGGCAGCTACTGCCACATTTGCTACTTGGTTCAATAAGAGGATAGTCTCAGCAAAGTGCCTATCAATGGCATAGTACTTAAAGAACCCACAGGGGTATAGGATTTCCATTTCAAACTAGGCCAAGCTGTTTGTTTGTGGAATTTGTGTATTTGTATTTTTGTGTGTGTGCGTGCGTGCATGTGTGTGTTGTTCCGGTGATATGCTGTCTATCTTAGCACACAGGCCGTCTGTCTATCTAGTCTGTGCTCTGTGGGTTTGATGATGGTCTATGTATGTCAGAGACACAGCGCTGTCTTTGTCTGTGCATGGCTGAAGCTGCTCTGTGTGTGAATGCTCCACGTGCCCAGGGACCTTTGTCATCCTTAGAAACAAGCAGCCCCCCTGTGTCTGTATGGCTGTTTGCTGATGATCTGAAAACAAACAATAAAACCTTTTCAAGCGGTGTCCTGCTCACGCCGGGCATCAGTAAATGCTCTTCATATTTGAGAGAGAGGTCTGGAAAAGGCTCGGGCCAGCAGCCCACGCTGATGCCTTTTGAAATGCCACAGTTAAGCTCTGCTGCAGCATTGAATGACCACAGAGAGGAATACACAGAATACACAGTGCCAGGCAGACGCTCTGTCATCCCAACAGAGAACAACGTGTGAATAGGATACAGTGAAAGACCAGCAACATGAAGCTGCTGGACAATACATATATCTAAATGCGACATACTTTCTATTGAATGACAATCATTACCCCTTTACAGCTGGTCCTAGTTGCAAGTCTATAGACTCATACTATTAACCTTCAGTTTTCCATGTCAAACTGCTAAATAATGAAATGAAATACTGCCAAAAAGTTTAGTTTAGAAACATAGACACTCAAGTCATGTTGTATTTTCAGCTTAGTTTAGCCGTCTTTACATTTGCAAGCTGATTTCTAATAATGGTTCCACTGGTACTACATTTGGCGTATGGTATAAATTGCTGTATAAGCTGTATAAATCTGTATAAACCCTAAAATTCACTGACCTTTTGATGTGATTATTGATCATTGATGTCACATTATTTCACTATTTTGATAAAACACATACACATAAATTGTGTTAATGTTTGTATTGTTGTTGTAAATTATGTAGACATTTAGCAAAATTGACTTTTTAAATGAAATAGCGATTGAAACATAGTAAAGAGATTTGTTTTTCCATTACCAAGTCCTACTCTTCAAGAGCTGTATCTGATATACTCACTGAAAAAATCAAAAACATTGGGCCTTTTAAAGGGATAGTTTAGTGTAGGTATTTAAAAAGCTTATCTGACATTAACCAGGAGTCCTTTCAGTCCATCCAAAAGGCCTTTGACTCAGTGGTTTGGTTGTTGAGATATTGGAACATTGTTAAATATATAAACACAGATTATTAACAAATGCTAACATTTTCTGCTTCCAGTGTGTCAATAACCACAACACTGATGCAAGTGCTTTTTGGATAGATTGGAAGAATGCTGATCTGAGCACTGATCTGAGTACACTGGCTGAGCATGTGTTTTTGTTTTGGTCTGTCTTACAGGTGCCCAGGCAGCCAAGAGGTCTGGGATCCCAGCCCCCAGGGAGATCCCTCCCACCATCACCAGAGACCGCATCTCTCTGAGAGACCAGCTGAGGAGCTCCACTGCTAAGAAAATAGTCTCTAGTGCCAGCACCTCCAGCCTGTCCACCCTGGCCAAGCAGCAGCGCAGTTCAGCCAAGTCCCGTGGAGATACAGAGGGCCCAGACAAGGGCCTTCTGGAATGCCAGGTCAAAGAGCTGCTGGCTGAGGCCAAGGCCAAGGACTTGGAGATCAGTAATCTGAGAATGGAGTTGCAACGCTGCAAAGGTAAAGCCTCCTCTGCATCCTCTTCACCCTCACCCAGTACCATCTTATGCCAGGAGCCCCCCGCAGAGCAAGGGCAGGGTCAGGTGGCGGAGGCCTTGGTGTTGGTCGGTGAGCTGCGGGAGAAGAACGGGAAGTTCCAAAGAGAGTTGGCGACCCTCAGGGAGGAGAACCAGGCTCTGAAAGAAAAGCTGATTTGCTTGGAGGCCTCTCCTGTGTCTAGTACCAACACAAGCACCCTCTCTAAGCCTTTGGTCAATGGCCTGTCCTCAGACTCCAACTTCCCAGCTCCACAACAGGACAGTCCCCCTTCCACTGGCAGCCCACTCAAAACCTCGATCTCCTCCAGCACTGAAGTCACCAAGGACTCCCCATCACCTGACTCCTCAGAGTTTGAGAAGATTCCATCATGTTCAGACTCTGTCAGCAGCAGTGTCTGTGGTGAAGCTGTTGGGGCGGGAACAGAGAACAGTGCAGGTGGCCGGGATGTGTCAGTGGAGAGTCTGACAGAGCAGATCCACAAGATGGAGGAGAATCACCACAGCACGGCTGAGGAGCTGCAGGCTACTCTGCAGGAGCTGGCCGACCAGCAGCAAGTGGTGCAAGAGCTGACAGCAGAGAATGAGCGTCTTGCTGAGGAGAAGCGGCTCTTGCAGTCCTCCCTTCAGCAGCAGAGGGAGCGTCAGGAACTGCTGGCCCAGAAGAATGAGGTGCTGGTTGGCCGTCTCCAGGAGCAGGTCCAGGCCCAGGCCCAGAGGGAGGAGGAGCTCGGCAGCCAGGGGCCCCGGCTGGCCGATCTGGAGCAGAGGTACACTGAGCTGGTGGAGAGCTCGCGCTTCGAGCGGGAGAAGCTGGTGGACATTCAGCAGCAACTGACAGGCAGCCTGCGGGCTCTCGAGCAGGAGCACCAGGAGGTCCAGGGCCAGGTGCGCTGTGTCAGAGAGGAGAGGGACGACTTGCAGGCTCAGCTGGACAGGGAGCTGGAGGCCGGGGGTCAGGCAGTGCAGGCCGCAGAGGAGCAAAGGGCCACAGCCGATTGTCTGAGGCTGGAAAACAGTAGGCTGAAGGCCCAGGTGGACATTGAGAGGCAGAAGGTGGGTGAGCTGAAGGCCATGCAGAGTGCCAGTGACAGCACTGAGCTGCAAGGCCTGCTGAAGACAGCCCATGCTGAGAGAGACAGGCTGGAGGTGGAGCTGACAGAGCTGAGGCAGGAGCTGCTACAGGCCCAGGCTGAGACAGAGCATGTCGGAGCCACAATCTCCAAGGTAGGTGGGGTGCAAGTCTGCAACTCATAATGCTATCAACTTTAAGTCTCGTTTCCATCGTGTTTGGGATTTATATAGGGTGTATGATTTATTCCACTTTCATTGGGTCTGTTGTATATATGCATATATTGCCCCTTTTCCATCACACAGTAAATCCAAATTTTATTTAAAGTTAACTGTCAGGGAATTTCTGCTGTTTAGAAATATTAATCTGAAGTCTTCAGAAGGTATTAGAGTTTCAGCACATGAGATGATGAGTGTTTGAAGATGATGTGCATATGACTGAAAAGCAAACTATTCATGGACAGCTCTCCACTGTCACTGCACAATTCCATCTCTTTCCACTCGGTTGCCTCCATTGGTTTCTACTCCATTGGTATGTGTACAAAACCAAGAGTTTTATAGGTGTGAGTCATGTGTGACTCAGTGCATTCAGACAACTTTGTTGTCCTAGCTGGCACGACAGTTGTGTTTGACAAAGTCTTTGGTAAATCTCTAGAGAACAATTCCACCTACATTTACTGCAAACTTAATTTATTAATATTATAAAATATTATACAAATATTATAAAAACAACTTAATTTATTAATATTCAGCTAAGTTCATGTCAGTCAAAGGGGCAACCATGGCATGTTTCATAATCCTTTTTCTGTTTTTCATTAAACAGTGCTGCAGCTGATTTATGGTGGTTTGCCCAAAATATGAAACATCTTGCAGTACTGAGTAGCAAGACATGTATTTCTGTTTCACCTGTTGTTTTGGCAGTAATCGGGCCAAATAACCATCTAAATATTACATGAAGACATGAAGAATGCAGCAGTGGTTTGAACATTGCAGTCTAAAGCCATAGACAGGCTTTGCGGCTGGTATTAGGCACTTTTCTTCACCACCACAGCACATGAACTCATGTTCATTCAAATTGCTTTCATATGTGTGTCGGTAGAGCAGTCACATTGGTTTTCCCCTTCAACACCACAAACATCAGCAAGGCTAAGGCAGTGTGGGTTTCGGGTTATGTTTGTGGTTGTGGTTGTTGACTCCAAGGTGGGGCGTGTCAGCTCAACGATGTCATCATTTTTGGACAGTGATCGTGGTGCCCACGCTGGGGTGGTCCACCAATACGTGACCCTATGAGTCATGCTACTGGCTTCTGCCACATGGGTGTGAGGGTGAGGCCGTTCCATAACTTCATTCACTAACATCATAATCTATTAGAGCCATATGGTGTCAACTGCAGAGAGGTCTACATCATTTACTTATTTTGGAACATTATGCTCACAGAGATCTGCTTCATATTGTCGTTGTTGATGATGGCGTTGTTCAGAATACATTGGCTTTAATAGCTTCAGTCTAATTCAGCAAAGGAGACAAAGGCTCAGACTTGGTCCAGACTGTGAACTCTAATTTCCATGAATCACTGTCACCTGGCATGTCACCTATTTACACAGTGGCCAGTTGGTCATCATCAGATATGGTTAAGTTCTTGTGTAAGTGAGACTGTGGACGCCAGCATAACTCACACTTTTGAATTATTCCTCTTCACAACACAGCAGAATGGGTACAGTTACTCCTGTTCATTGTGTCTGTATCATTGTGTCTTTCGATTTTTCTGCGACTGCTATTGGCTCTTCAAAACCAACTTCAAACATAGTCTTGACAAAAAATACAAGCAATGTAAAGATATGGAGAGGGAGAGGGAGAGAAAGTAATGCAGACAGATTCAAATAAATACAACCACATTTTCAGGCAAAGTGATCTCAAAAATCTGATCTTGAAAATCCCATCTCAAAAATCTGATTGAAATGAAAGTGTAACAATAACCAAGAATCTGCTCTAATGCTAACACCACTTTCTCAGACCGGAGGATTTTGATATTTTATGTGTGATTATGGGGAGCATAATCTTTTTGTACAGCAAAAGGAGACTTTACTGCTCATGTAATTACCACGGTGACAGCCAGCAATTAACATGAAACATTGCCTCTCTATTTCAACCCATTATTGGACTAACCCATTGTAATCTCACATACACACATACGCAGATGGAGACCAAATGTCAGCAGGTCCAGGAGCGAGCCGAGAGGAGGGAGCAGGAGCTGTGCGGCCGGGTGGGTTCCCTGGAGGAGTCTGGGCTTCAGGCTGAGAACCAGGTGAAGGAGCTGAAGGAGACCATCTTTGAGCTGGAGGACCAGGTGGAGCAGCAGAGGGCCATCCACCTCCACACCAACCAGGCTGTGCTGGACATGGAGAGTATGTTCACTTCCCTGGCTGTGGCTCAGTGGAGTCTTGACCTGCATGTAATGTAGAGGAATTAATGGGTCAGTTGGTTTATACACAGGACTGTCAAAGCCCGTGCTTCAACTGCTGTGCTTATTACTTTGACAATGAATGATCAGCCGTCCCTGTTGAGACCAGTAACAAATTATTGGGTAATTTGTGAACTAGGTATAAGCCTAACTGTAGGTACTTTGTAAAACTGGTTAAAAATATAACAAATGTTACATTTATGAAGTCAATCACTGGTTAATTCAAATATGTGATGTTATTACATTATCCAGGAATCTATTACATTAATAAGTTTGATTACATTTTCAACCCATTTAGCGGGATATTACCGACTTGATAATTGAAACTAGGTTTCTACATTGGTGCTCTCCTAAAATAGCAGAAATGATAGTTCCATCATTCTCTCTCCATGTATACATCATTATCCTGCAGAATTAAACAGAGGGTTATTATAACTCTCCCTCTCACACAGCAGCTTTAGTGATTAGAGGAAATGCTTACTGTCGTCCTATCAGCAGACTCAGGTACTCGAGTCTAACTGCATACTGTATTATGAACATATCTATCTCTGGCTTCCTGTTAGTGCAGTTGGCTAATGGTGTATGGCTGGATTCAATATATTACGTTTCCATAGACTGTTCTGACTCATGACAGGTCAGAGTATTGATTTATGATGTGTAGTTTCATGTGGAATTAATATTATTGCTACTGCATGAATGAGAAAGATCTGTTGCAGCCCAGAAGTAACACCAAGGGAGAAACATATGCTATAGTTTGACTGCTGTATCTCCACCAGATACAAGACTCTCTGCCTCTTAGTGGTGCATGCTGTGTTTAATTAGTTCCAATCTGCCTGAGTTTACATTTCTTTAGACCTGACAGAGCTTGGGAAGTAGTTCTTAAAGACATTGCATTTGTCATTGCAGATCTTGTCAAAAAGCTGGAGGAGCAGAAAGCCGAAGCAGATCGACAGCTGAAGGTTTTGAATAAACAGTTGAAGGTAAGAAGGATTCAGTGGGAAAGCCCTCGAGGCTCCTTTAACATCTGTGGAATCGCACTTGAAGAACTTGTTGAAGAGCAAGGAGAGCAATTAGACACAAGGCAAATTTTCCAATTTCAGTCGGGATGGTACATTTAATTTGGCAACACAACGATAAACATCTAAAACGGAGTTACACAAAATAAAGACATCACATCTCTCTTATCTTCACCTAATTATCTTGACTTAACTGCAATTAAACTCCAACTATGGTTGGACTGCTACACAACTTACCAGCAGTTCAGTCCAACTTGTGTGAGACTGGGACCTCCTCGTCCTTCCTGCCAGGAAACCCCTGATGTGTTTGAGGTGTAGGAATGGCCGAGCTGCAACTCAGTGGCACTCCCCAGTCCTATCACACATCCTTGCATTTATCAATGGCAGAGAATGGGACTTGGACAGTCTTAGTAGGCATGTGTATGTCTACATCTGCATGCACCTGTACATGTGTGTATGTTTGTGTCTCTAGGATGAAAAAGAGGACTGGCGTCGTTTCCAGGCAGACCTCCAGACGGCAGTGGTGGTGGCCAACGACATCAAGGTGGAAGCGCAGCAGGAGTTGCGCAACCTCAGGAGGCGGCTGCAGGAGGAGCAGGATCGCAGTGCCAAGCTCTCCTCGGACCTGGAGGCGCTGCAGGGAGTCAGGTACCATCTCCACTGTACTCCTCTTTTTCAGTCCCCACCCACCCCCAACCAATCTCTGGCTCCCCTTCTCAGCACTGGGCTGCAGTCATTTTCTCTCTTAACACAATGTGGATATGAGATACCTACCAGAGCTTTGCCATATCCCCACCATGGTGCAAGTGTTTTATAATCTGCATTTTTATCATTTTAATTGCCAAGGATTTGTTGATTATTAATTTTAAGCGGCTTCCAACAATTCTGATCTGGCGTCATCGTAGCATAAAATATTTAGCAGGATGTATTTAGTTTATAGACACGATTTTAAAACTCAAATCATTTATAGCACTATATCCTTGGATTTAGAGAGTTTAGGTTCCTGGGATTTGGCAAGCTCTGTTGGTAGATTAGCAGTCTCCTGCAGTATTTCCCTCTGTGTACTCTGCTCCTTTGAGCTGCTGCCTTCTCTGTCTCCTCTCCCACACTGACCACCATCCTGTAGTAACACTCAACCCTTGCACTTCACAAAAAGATGGTATTCCTGCAGGAGGCAGGAGTGGTAGTAGATCTGCTCTATGCAGACATCTTGCTTTGATCCAAGTGGGTTACAGTGCAACACTAAGACAGGGTAACACTATATTTACTGCACTCTTCAGTGGAATTTAAAATGCAACCAGTCCTCTTTCCTGTAGTGTGGCTGCTGTTGTACTGTGGCCTTGCTGTAATATCACTGGTGTATTGATAGAAGTCAGCGCATTGGTGTGCGTGTGCGGACGTGCATGTGAGTGCGTGTGTGAACGTGGACATGCTGTGGTGTTTTTGACAGTGTTGTCCCCTTCCATTATCATGCCAGGTCAAATACTCCCTGTGGCAAAGTTTGCTTGGATTTGCTACAGTACAGCTCTGTATTTACTGTATCTACCTTGCCAGTCATGGCACAGTACATTAAGCAAGCAAATTATCTCTAAAAGAATTTCTACTGAACATTGTCAATCACATCACCTTTCAAAACTCAAAAAGGCAGTGTTCAGCGTATAAAAAAAAATCCTGTAATATTTGGTCTAAAACATAATGTGTCGGTGGTTGAAAATGTATACAATCCTCTGTCAATATAGTAAGTTACATTACTGGTTTGAGGCAGTAGCTAAATTAGTGAACTTTCCCCGAGATTAGCCGTTATGCCGCGTCCGCTCCCCTCCTCCAGCAGCTCCCTGAGATGACTCTGTCAAAGATGTCCCTCTGACAAGGCTCCCTATGTAAAGTCCAGGTGAGTTCCCTGCCCTGCCAGCCCTCTCTCAGCCAGCCGCCTCTCCCTGCCCTGTCTGCTGCTGCTGACCAACCTTCCTATCTGTGTTTTGCTTCTTGTTGCTGCTTCAGCCTGTCCGTTTCTGTCTGTCTCTCCGTATGCCTTACCCGACTGGCTGACTGCGCCTGTAGGGCTATTTGTCTTCTCGTATCAGGGGGGCTTGGTTTGCTTTGCCTGGTTCTTAATACTTGCTGTTGAAGTACATGTATCTGGCACCACCTGCTGTTTTTTGAACGAATAGCCACACAAACACACTTTTTTTTTTTTTGGTTAAGTAGGACGATGGTCTGCATGGCATGATTGGATTGAACTCATGCTATGTATCATCTATGATTGACCTTATTAATCCTATGGGAGATGCATGGAACAGAGAAGAGAAACTAGTGTCAATGCCCAGAAGTTCTGCTTTTGAAAATAAAACGTAAAGAAGGGTCAATGGTTATGCTGCTCAAGTACAATGCATAGAATGAGTTATTATTGTCATAAGGGTTGTAATACTATATGTAAATAATGTTTTTCATCATTGTGTTTGTATATTTCAGTTCATCTTAATATTCGATTGCTTCTTTTTCTTCTTTTCAGAATTGGCACCGGGGCCACTTTTGATACCAAGACTGCAGTAGAAGGGCGCTAGGGAAGTGCCCCCCACCTCAGCGCCAACTGAAGACAGTGTTATTGTTGCACTTAACGTCATTCAAAATGTCATGTGGCCTAGCCTATAAATCTGATTCTAAGCCAGAGTGACCAGTGTAGATGCACTACATACCCAAACAGATGTATGCATGAGTCTTGTCACACACAGGCCCTGGCTTCCATTTCCCTACATGTCTTTAATTTTTAGAAACATTTTTGAACAATAATTGTGTATTTTTCTTTCTTTGATGAATGTAATCTGTTTTTGTCTCATGTTGAAGAGATGCTGTATGTTTAAGAGACTCCTTTTTATACTGTTTGAAGTTGCTTTTGTGCCTTTTTAGAATTTGAAATTACCAAAGGTAGCCTCTACACTACCTTTCACAAAACTGCCATAGATGAAAAGAAAAAAAGGTTTAAATAGTATAAGACTGAAACTTTTCAGCCAGTTTTGTGTTGATAGACTGGCAGAGCTGAAACAGCCTAGTTTATCAGCATGATGCTGCCAGACTCGTGATGTCAGTTAGAATATCTACATTTTAAGCCAAGAAAGTTTATATAATTGAAAAAAACAGGTGGTTGTTGATGGTTTTTGTTCTGGAACTAGCATTCACTTTTTTCACTATTTCTGTTGAAAATATCTATAAAAATAATCTTTTTGTTGGACTGTGTCTAACTTGTGTTACCTCTGGTTGCGGAGTGACGATGTCAAAACTTGATGTTCATGATCTGTGAAGAAATTTCTCTTCACTTTATTTGAAGACAAAGGTTTGGTCATGTGCTGTAGTTGGAAGAAAACTGAACTTTAAATACATGAATGCAGTGTGATATTTAGCCATCATGTGGCACTATTGAACAACAAAAACAACAGTCGACATGTTGGTCGACATCCTTCTGGATATGTCATCTGCTCTGTTTCCTACCTTGTATATGTATTAGTGATGATTAATATATTCAATTTACAGATGAATTTATAGCACTTGTTCTGTCAGCCAAATGTGATAATCAGGACAATATTGATGTTAGCCATGCTGGCAGATACCGAGCACTGCCAAAATTGGTTGTTATAACTGCCACAAACACAAAGAGTTGTGCCTCAGTCGTTGCATACTCATCAAAACAAGCCAAAAATCTTGGGTCCATTTTAACAAAGACTAAGAAGAAGTGCTGCAAGTTCCTAGAAAGAATATTTTACCATACTGATGCATTTCTGTCAGATGATGAGTCATTTTAAGTCATTTCCTCTGGGTAGACTTTCCACATACAGTACATGCAACAATACTGACATGTTACTCTGAGAGGGTCCATCAACCATGTAGAAGTCATTGTAGGCTCTGACACTGCCATGCTGTTGATCAGAATCACTAAAATTACAGTACAGTGAAAGGACAACTGGGCCTCACATTTAGTACATCGCAACATTTCAAGACATATTATGTCTTATGTCTATACATATGAGTTTATTTCCACAAAGCTATACAGTTCATCTTTCAGCTATGTCTAAAATATAAAGAACCCAGTCTGTTTAAGTTATTTTGTCAACCAAGGACTTAACTTACCTTCCATCCTGTTAAAAGTATCAGAAGTTCTTTTTTATTTTGCGCTGTCAATCATTTTGTAAGTAGATGTAGGTATAATTTTTCAAATGGTTGATTTCTCATCTGGGAACCAAACTCGTCATATTCATATTCAATATTCTAAAGCTATGTGGCGTTCAAGAAGCATGGCATATGGTTGCAGAATCTCAGGTTCAATTTATAATCCAGTTATTATCAGAGTTATTAAGTCTGTGCGGTTTTATGAAAAGCCATAGCATTCAACCAGAGACTAAAGTACTGGTGCTCAAAATTGAACACTGTTTGATATGACCAAATATACCACCTAGGAAGATATGAGATGGTTTCAATGTGATAGTTCATTTTCTGTGTCAACAGTAAAGCCATTTACTCAACAGTATGGTGAATGTGCGGCTGTTAATTTATTCTTCAGGTTTAATCGGAGGGACTTGTGAGTGGTTTTATGCCTGTGACAGAATACACAATGCTATTGAAAAGTGTACGGTATTTGTCTGTCAATCTTGTGTATTAGACAAATCAATAAATCAAACTACGCCAGTCCACCTTTGGTTGTGTGTCTGTTTAAGAGTCACTCAAACGCACTCTTCGGAGGTGCACAGGCTCCTGAACAGGAATTCCTTATCGGTCATTCTTTCCCCATCCATCACTGATAAAGAGGCGTCACTCGCTCCGCATCCCTCAGTTCATGGCCTGGAGTCCAATGTTCACGAGGGGGAATGGGTAGAAAGTGCCTTTGTGTTCTAAATTTAGAGCCGGTTATCTAGAACCGGTCATAAGTTACTGGTGTTTCTTTAGCACAAACCTACCAGCTCAATACGGATACAGATCTATTATTGAGTATGATTACATGCTCATGTCAATGTACTGAACAAACGCCCCATCTTTATCTACTTTAAGAACATTCATTGGGTGACTTATAAACATAGATTCTCACTAATCAGCTGGCAATCCATTTCGGAAAGCATTGAAATGAGGGTTGTGCAAATGCACGTTGGACACATCACACATGCACATGCTGTGTTCCTCTTTCCATGGTGCATGTATTACGTATGTCTCTACACACCAATCCTCTCCGTTGTGTCTCTCAGGTCCCATGGTGACGAGGGGAGAATGTCCGACTCCGATGGCAGTCGTCATTGGTGTGGCATCTCCATGATCCCGAACGCATCCACAGATGCCAACGGAGATGCCGACTCAGAGCCTGGAGCTACCGTCAAATCCCTCATTAAGTCCTTTGACACTGTTGGGCAGAGTGAGCATAGAGCACCTCAACACACACACACACACACACACACTCAGGGAATCCACAGCAGCATAACTGTAGAACAGCTGATGAGATCGCCAGGTTGGATATCTGTCATTCCTCTCCAGCTAAGTCATGTACGGTTGTGCAAGATGACTTGGCAAGGAAAGGAAGTAGTGACTGTGGTCTAGACTGGCCTTAGGCACTACTGCAGGGTTTTTACACATCTCTCAGTAGAATGAGACGTGCTGCTGAGGAGACGTTCCTGGAATAGCTTGGTAGTAGCAACACTGGAAAAGTTGATCGTTGTCACATTTTCAGAAAATTATAGCATAGCATATTCCTAATTATACATCACACAATGTAAAATGCAGTGTAGAGGCTGGTAGAGGCATCATACTAATGTCTTAAAATGAATATTAATGATTTATTGATTTAATAAAATATCCATCCATGTAGTGATAAAGGAAGTCATGGGTACATTATTGGGTCTTTCAGATGGACCAGGCCACACAGTCCAAATGCACTCCTCACCAAGAAGCCCGCTGAGTGGGATCCCCGTACGCACTGCACCCGCTGCTGCTGTCTCCCCTATCCAGGTATACACCCGTTGTTGAAAGACCTTTTTCTTTCTTTGAAAAATCTCTCCTCTCTGAAGTAAAACTGTTTCTGATTCTAATGTGTTATCCTTGTGTTATCCTTTCACTTCCCTCTTGTAGAGACAGTCGTACATTAAGCCACTATCAAAGACATTGGAAAAAAGAATCAACCATGGAGACTTCTCTCATCATCATGGTATGTGACACAAAGATAGTTTAGGTTGTTGTCATGATGTATAATTTCTATATTACCAAATTCCATTTTCCAGTCACCTCATCCAAAACAAGGACGTGATTTGCAAACTGCTTTGTAGACTAATAACAGCTGCACAATGACAGCACTATAAGTCAGGGTTTTCACAAATGAGTCAGTGTGGTATAATTAGTCTACATAGAAACTAAAATGAATAGGAACTAAAGACGTTATTCAAACTTCAGAAGCAAGAAACCAAGAATGTGAGTTCCATTTGGTTTCTTATGAGGTTTGTGTCTACAGACAACACGTGTTCCAAAAGGACAAAAGGTTTTCATCACCTGATGACCCTTCTTCACTGTCTGCATCTGCATTTTGGAGTTGATTTTTAAATACCACTGATTACTTTTTAAGCACATCTTGGTACAGACCCTGGCTATAACACGGACCTGTTCAGACAAGACAAGACAGGTTTTCTGTCCCAATCAGGGCTCCTGGACTGTAGAGTGTCTTGCCTATGCAAATCAGTCAAGCAAAATCAGGAACATCTAAAAATCCACTGTTGTGACCTCTTTTATCTGATTGGCTGTGATTTATTTTCATTTTCTGTTCATTCTTTTGTTGTTTTTAACTTTTATTGTTTTCTCTTTGACTGCTCGAAAGCCTTTCCTATCATATCTACGTTTTTTTATAGTCATTACATTACATTACATTACAGGCATTTAGCAGACGCTTTTATCCAAAGCGACTTACAATAAGTGCATTCAACATAGGTAGGCAAGAAAACTACTAGTCCTGTTTTGCTTTTATGTTAAGCACTTTGTAATTCATTTTTGTGCTTTATAAGTTCATTATAATAACTTGTGAGTGTCTGACACACTCTCCATGTCATCCCCTGCCTCCCACCCTTTCCTGCTATCTGCTCCTCCATCACTCCCTCTTGTGTTTCCCCAGATAAGTTATCGGGCTGTGGGGAAGACCTGAAGCCAAACAGCCTTATGAGGAAAAGCCCTTCCCTGGAATCCGTCATCAAAACCCCCGCATCGTTCAGCAGCCGCACAGCATCCTTCAGCTACAACCGAGCCAACAGTAAGCTTAGGTGGGGTTTCCCAAATGTATTTATCTTTCGTCAGATTGATCTCATAATATGGAAACTGATGGAGATAAATTTGTTAGTTCTGTTATACTTCAGTTAGGAAAATAAGTAAACGTCACTCTACTGCTGAATCACAGTAAATTATGGAAATCAAATGGAAAATGGTGCACCTGGGTTTGTATACCCATGACATCAAAGGCATACAACTCTGCCTCTATCTGTCTCTGTTTCTGTCTGCGTCTATCTTTTACACACACACAAACATGCACATTCTTGCCCCACCCTAACAGTTATTTACAGTAAATACTTTCAGTTCTGCATTTCTGTTCGGAAGAAGTTCCCCATTTTAAGATCATTGGTAACGAATGTACGTGTTCATTTTACTTCTGTTACGTCATCCTGGTTGGCCCCTTAAGCTACAGCGTGTTGTACTCGTGTTAAAACTCAGTATTTAAATCCCAGCTAAGAAACTCTGGTTTTATTGCAGATGCAAAAAACAATCATGTGAATTATAGTCCCCTGTAACACTCCAGTTGTTTACAGTCACATACTACCACATTGTTTATCTTGTTCTAACACAAAGATTCATGAATCATTTGATACAGATGACCCAGTGTCACCCAGTGATTTTACATTCCAAAATACTCTCACATATTAATATATGTATGTTATTAATGTACATGCGTGTCACCGAAGCACAGACCTTCCCACACAGAGAGCAGATCAGCAGCAGACCATTACTGTGTTTGGTATTGTTTGAGTGTTGTCCTGTAGTTGCTATATCATTTTGGCACGAACCATTGTGCCTCCACAACATTTGTTTTGACAGGCTCCCACTGTCCCCGACTGTATGGTGCCTTCATCAGAGGAATAATGAATTAAACAGCAGAGCCTGATGATGACGTGTGAAATATTTACCATGCTCAGAGCAATGACCGTAGCTCCCAGTCTTCCCATGGCCTCGGTTCCAACACAAACCCCGGGGAGAAGACCTCCTGAAGAATACTGCAGATAGGAAATTAACAGGATATACCACTCAAAGAATTGATATATGCTTGTTCCCTGTAACAAACAGTTCACTGTATGTGAACTTGTGAGCATGAGCCCGTAGGCGTCAACAGGAAAAGTAGTAGGGAGCTGCTCAAGATGTACATCCCAGTCTTGAAGCTGATGGTTCTTATTGCAGGGTTCCCACTGGTCATGGGATTCCTGCAATATCATGGAATTTTGAGATGTGTATTTGAGATTGACAGGGAAAGTCACTGAATTTTGCAAGGGGATTTTACAAATGGATCTCTTTACAGGAATACACCAGAATGTATTTTGCACATTCACAGCTGGTGGTCTTTCTTCCACTGTAGTGGAAACGTGACTGTTTACCCCATTAGAACCTTTCTGAGCTAAAAAAAAAACAACATTAACAAACCAGGAAGGAAGAACATTTTTAGTTCATGGAAGCGCTCTGACTCAGTTATGGAAAATCATGGAAGAGCCATGGAATTTTACATCAGGGCCACGGAGGGACACGCCAAAGTTATACAGATAATTTTTGAAGGCAAAAAATCACTCCTTCATTGAATATAATTGTAATCGACCTAAACACTTTTGTCACCCAGAAAGGGGGGGGGGGGTCAAAGAGGTCTGTAGTTCTTTAACTGGGTATTCAATATGGCTAATTAAAAAGACAGTGTGCACTTTAACTGTGTAATCACAATATCACTTTACATATAAAGTAATTATAGTAAAGCTATATCATCCAACAGTCACTGTCTAAATATGTATGGAGCTCACTGTATGTGCACGTGCGCTGAAGCTGGGTGTGAAGATGGCAACGGCTTTGCAGAAGAAACAAACACATCCTCATCATACGCCACATGACATAACTGTGTTTCTCTCTCTCTGTGACTGTGGTCCGCGTTTCCCTGGTGACAGTGTGGAAAGAAAGGACCCCTTGGCTGCACTGGCGCGGGAGTACGGAGGATCTAAGAGGAACGCTCTACTGAAGTGGTGCCAGAAGAAAACAGAAGGCTATCCGGTAGGGTTCACAGGCCAAAGACCTTTCTCAAATACAAGACGGGCTCCATTCCCTTTCACACCCTCCCTTACTCTCCGTCTTTATCCAACAGTCGTGTTTCACTCTCACACTCCTCAAGTTACTCAGTAACTTGAGTTAACAGTGAGCTGACAACACTTCTTAAGGAACACCACACTCTGACAACACTTCTTAAGGAACAATTTATATATGGATGCAGTACTGGTCTGTGTCTGCCCTCAGGTTGGGTTAGTTTTTTCTCTTTTCACCCTTCGGTGAGGTGTTAGACCGTGGTGGCACATTTGCTGTGTTTGTAGACACACCATTAGACCATCTGTCATCTCACTGGGGAGATTAGGTCACTGTGACACAGAGGTAATGGAAACACTGAAGCAAAGAACTCAGTGTTAGAAATGCTGGATTTATGCATGTGTGTATGCGCACATTTATGCCCTCCTTGTTTTTATGTATGTCCATTTGTTTATGCATTGTTACTGTGTTGTGTTCCCATTTGTGTCCCCTGTGTCCATGGAGCCCGGTGTTGGCAATCACCTGGCTTTGCTGCTCCACTAATAGTGAGTTTTAAGGAGCCCGTTAAGCCCAATGGGATTAGAGCTTGGCCCATGTAATCATCATGTGTGAGTGCCAGCATGCCAGCTAACTAATGCTAAAACTCTTACCGGGGAGATTGATCCCAGCCTGTAAACACTAGCTGAGGAGAAGGAGGAGGAGGAGGAGTCATGTCAACTCTCCCCGCAGTCTGATGGTGCCAGATTTTCCAAGCTACAGGTCCACTGCCCCACATAACCAAGGCTTTTTGTTTGTCCTAGCTTATAGCTCTGACTTGACCCAGTATGGAACGGCTGTGTTTTCTTGCGTCTCGAGACAGGGAGGCAATACCTGTTAAAAATAGACCCATTGATAAATAGTCTGACTAATTGGATGAGTTGTCAGATCAATAGTTAAAATTTTCAGTCATGTTGCTGCTTACTGAACTTTGAGTCATCCTCCCTCCCTCTGAGGTTGGGGTTTGGTGTTGGTTGATCACATGCCACTTGTTTTGGTAAACGACCGACAGCAGATCTTCTGTGATGAAAACAGCTGATCAGAGGTGATAGACATGTTCCTAATCGGCAGAGAGTCTG
Organism: Hoplostethus atlanticus; assembly: GCA_034670405.1. Lineage (NCBI taxonomy): Eukaryota > Metazoa > Chordata > Actinopteri > Trachichthyiformes > Trachichthyidae > Hoplostethus > Hoplostethus atlanticus. The sequence goes on along the minus strand of JAXDDX010000073.1, from coordinate 908,879 downwards.
ATGGTCTGTCTGATATGTCTTGTTTGTGCTACAACGCAGGCTTTGTATGTGGACTGGCCTGGCTCACATCGGTCTCTCACAGCAGCAGCAACAGGAGGGCAGCCTAGTGGTTAGACAGACTGGAAGGTCACTGGTTCAGTAGCCGTAAGTGTCAATGTGTCCATCAACATTTATGTGTCCTGTCAAACAGCCCTTGAGGGATAATCATTTTATTTGTTACGAGGTGCCGTCGAGAAAACAAACAAATCAAACAATACTCAAGACAGTTGATACATTTCAAACAGTTAGTGAAAATTCAATTTTAAGTTTAAATCAACTTTACAAATACAAAAAACACAATGCAACAATCATTATTATACAAATTTATATCAATAACTATCAAATGCAAGTTTTAAAAGGGACTTCAATAAGTAAACAGTCTAATGTCGGGAGGAAGTAAATTAAAATGTGGACTTTTGTGAATGAGTAACCCAGGCTCAGTTCAGTTCAGGCCAGGTGGGTCCACCAACATGAAACCCTTAATACAGCCTCGTCCCATCGGACTGGATTTAACTGTGGAACCTCTGATCCCCTTTCACAAAGGGCTTAGCAACACAGTATGATTATTTGCAAGTATCAGGAATGCAATAAGAAGCTTTGTCTAATAGCTAGGAGCGTTTCAGTGTATGGCATAATCAGTCTGTGCTTGGGGCAACTCTTTTTGATTTAAGCCATGATATGTTTGTTTTTTCCATGTGCACCATGTGCCTGACCGTAGTTCGATTCGCTCACAGATTATAAGGTGGTTAACCTCAAAAATAGCTATTTTTAGATGGAGTGTGACTGCCCTAGCTTGTGAATGCCTTAAGGGCACAATGCAATGCGCAATGCAAACGTTTCATGGTTCTATAGGGAATAAGGACCAGGATGTTTGTCAGGCCATGTTTAGAAGGAGCTTCCTAATGCTACGTAGTATAGCTTAGCTTTGTTGCTGTGAGGAAGATGAGCAGACAGTGAGAAATGCTGCTCGAAGCCTCCTGAGCTTTTCCTTTTTCTGGTGAATTCCATCTCCTCCCATAGGGATTTCTGTTTATGAGGCTGCGTGCATATATATGTTTGTATGTGTGTTTCTGTGTGTCTCATGTGGTATCTTCATGCATCTGTTACAATAAGCAGAGCCCAGTTGAGAACTCTGGATCGGATATGATGTGGCCGCAGGCCCCAGTTGAGTCTCTTGGTGAGCTGGGGGAAAAGGTTGCTGTCAGAGGACGTGTTGGGCACAATGCACTTAATATGTCTGGGTAAAGGTCAGGGTGATATAGTGCCATGAGGCCCGGGCACAAGGAAACCACTAATTACAAGCCTAATGTCTGGAGACTGACTGATCTGTCACACACAGTGTGGCTGTAGGCCGCCGGGGTACAGAGACTACGATGATCGCCCCATAGACAACAACCATGTTAGGGATACTCTCTCTCTCTCTCTCTCCTCTCATGTTCTGCTCTGATAAAGGTTAGTGAGGTTTGGTATTATCAATACATCCACATGCACTTTGCGGTCCCTCTGTTTTCTTCTATTGACTAAGGTCAAGGAGGTAATAATTCAACAGTAACTTGCTCTGTAGTCTAAAGTCACTCAGCTGTAATTTATGCCAATAAATTAACGGTCACTTTGATATTGACCATCGCTGTTCAGTTTCCATCTTCTCTATGCGGTCCAAATGGGGGAGTCAGGAAGCTGGCTCTTATATCATGCTCATCTGCCTGTGTGGAGCCAGAAAAGCCACCCTGTGAGACAGGCACTAAGCCAAAGGGAGGGTCAGCCCAGTGCCAGTTATTATTACCGTCCTATTGTTAGCAGGCCTTTTGGTCAAACAGCAGCCTAATTAAAGTGAAATAGAAAACGGGAGCTATAGTAAGCACGCTGGGTAATTATTTGATGTTTAGGTGCAAATAGCCACGAAGGGCAGAGTAAGGCTGTGTGATTATAGCTGGATGCAGAGCCTGATGTCACCCTTTATTGTGATCAATAACGGGAATGAGCGTAAATACTAGAAAGGTGAATGCTTGTGATCATCACAAGGAGAGGTTAAAATTAGAAGCTGTGCTAAGCTGATGATGTCCCAAAAAATAGGCAATAGAATGAAGTTTCTCAATTTTGTCTCACTTATATTATAAGTCAGACATATATTATACATTATATTTAATATTATGCAAGGTAAGCCGATGCACATGCATGCTTTTGAGGACTGAGCTCTATGAAAAGCATTGACCATGGGCTACGTGCCGTCGTTCACACATCCTGTGTGTGCGTGCATGTGTGTGTGCGCGTGTGTGTGTGTGCGTACCTGCCAATATAAGTCTTGTCTCTGGACTCTGACAAATTACAAGGTCAACAGCTCAGGGCAGAGAGCTAAATGTGATAAACAACACGCATGTATACGCGCGCACACACACGTATACATACTGATGTGAGAGCTAGTGTTGGTTGTGCTGTCGCCATGCAGAAGAGACCTTAGGGAGAATGTGTGTGTGAAGGGGTGTGTGCAGCTTCCCCCATTCCCTGGTAATACAAGGGTCCTTAGATCAATTATATGCTTTTCACACTACACTTAACCCCGGGCTAACGTCTTTCTTAACCCTGGGTTAAGGACGCATTTAACCCCGGGCTAAGCAGCGTTTCACACTTGCATTTTTGAAAGAGGGTTAACACCGCTTTTAACCCTGGGTTAACAAACCCTGCTACGAAGCAGGGTTAGCACCGCTTTTGTGGTGCTATCCCCGAAACGCGGTGCTAAGAACAATAGTGTGAAACGTTGTGGGGTTAGAATGTAACAGGGGTTAGAATGTAACACGGGTTAGAATGTAACGGGTTAGAATGTAACAGGGGTTAGAATGTAACGGGTTAGAATGTAACAGGTTAGAATGTAACAGGGGTTAGAATGTAACAGAGGTTAGAATGTAACAGGGGTTAGAATGTAACGGGTTAGAATGTAACAGGGTTAGAATGTAACAGGGGTTAGAATGTAACAGGGTTAGAATGTAACGGGTTAGAATGTAACAGGGGTTAGAATGTAACAGGTTAGAATGTAACGGGTTAGAATGTAACAGGGTTAGAATGTAACGGGTTAGAATGTAACAGGGGTTAGAATGTAACAGGTTAGAATGTAACGGGTTAGAATGTAACAGGGGTTAGAATGTAACAGAGGTTAGAATGTAACAGGGTTAGAATGTAACAGGGGTTAGAATGTAACGGGTTAGAATGTAACAGCGAGTTAAACGTTAGCATTAAACGTTAACCCGGGGTCTACAAGCTTACAGTGTGAAATCCTGAACACTGAATACCCGGGGTCAATTGTTAGCCCAGGGTTAAAGAAAACTAGTGTGAAACGTGAGATAAGTTAACCCAGGGCTATTATAACAGAACTAACATATTCAAGTGTGAAAAGCATATTAAAGACTGAAATATCAGATTCTGGGAAGCAGGGGTTGATCAGTGAACACCTTAAACTGGTTCAGATTTACTCAGGCCCGTGGGAAAGCCTGAAGGGGCCCCTCACAGGAAATTAGCATTCACAAGGGATCCTGCACACATCGCCACCGACCTGCACAGAGACAATGAGCACAAGACCATCATCGTGCAACTATGGTTACACTTGATCTGATTGTAAAGATCACATCGCCATATGTCCATACTTGGCCTGAAAATGTCCGTTATGCCTCTCTTGAGTCTGCATTACTGTTTCCCACTCTCCCTGTTCATCTCTTTACATTGCTTGTATGCACATTGTGGCTGGAGTGTATCCATAGCACACATGATAATATGGTTTAGAATAATGTTGAATGACTGGACTAGAATCACTTTATAACATAAACTTACCTCAGCACCACAGTCAGTTCAGTCTGGGGGGAAAGGCTTCACTCCTCTGTACCTGTGCACTGTCAAACTGCATCCTGGTTTAAAGCACTTTTTATTTTATCTAATTGAAAAGGTATTAAACATTTTATTATTGTGAAAATGTAACTTAAACTATGAATCCTCACACCTTAGCTTTCAAATTTTCACACATCTCCCACAATCCTCTTCTCGTATTCAGGAACAAAATCTGTGTATTTCATCATTACTGGTCAATCATTCTCATTCAAGCATCTGCTTTTTCGAACGTCTGGTGTGGTAGCCTGTTGGAAAGCTTACCGGCTTCCCACTGTATATTTATCAGGCTCTTTTGATGTCTTTATTTAGGACAGCTCCGAACACTTTTCCAACATTTTTTCTCAATTAACCATAAAAGCCAAACAAAAATAAATGCGGTGTTTGTTCAGGATGGGAACAATAAGGAAAGGCTCTGAACGTTAGGCTCAGCTGGGTCTGACTGAGCAAGGCTCATCCGGCCTCGTCTAGGAAACGCACACACAATGCACAGAGACGCACACACACACACACAGGAGGGATCAGAGGGACAGGATCCCAGAGAGACAGGACCCCCAGCTGAGTGAGGAATGGAGGTCCGACATCTAGGAGGAGATGGGGACGGGGGATAAGAGAGTAGACGTTACTGTCAAGTTTTAATAATGTAGGATGAACAGTAGTGGTGGGTAAAGCTGCGCAGTTCATCTGAATGAAATCATATATTGCAATTGATAATCATAGAAGGCCTATTGTAGTTGAAAGTGGTCAGAAGATGTTGATAAAAGTGCAGTAATATTGAAAAGCAGTATTTTTGTTCCTCAAATCATCGAGACTAGTAAACATCATCACAATATCTAGCAAAGTCGTCAGAGTATGCTATAGGGGTGTGGCAGTTGCAGGATGTCTGCGTCATAACTGACCCCTCCTGTTAGTTCTGCTGTAAATCCACAGCCTTCAAGCAGCTCGTACTTCACTTTAATAGCCAGGTAGTTTGGAACAGGCAGTACTGAGTACATTCGATTGAATCTTACCGTGCAACAAGAAAGTTGAACTCTTATCATTATCAGTCTCTCCTATATATCATAATCGGTATTTAATTGGTTATCTCTTACCATATCACAAGATAGGTGAACATGTTCTAATCACCTCAGTGCAGATCTAGCTTACAGCATCAATACAGTGTATTCGTGTGTCCTCTTTGACCCGTGCCACCTCTCTTTATCCTGCTTGGTGTGGTGAATGGGTCCTTTATGGCTGTGGGCTGTGTGAATCCCATGGAGAACACCACTTCCCCAGCTCGCCCCGCTCTGCAACCTTGCCTGTTGCCCTGTCTTCATCTCCTTGGTCCCACCTGCCTGGGCTTTCAGCCTGTCATTGCTCATGACTATGATTCATTGGAAGGTCCATTAGAGCTCTCTCTCGCTCTCTCTCGCTCTCTCTCTCTCTCTCTCGCTCTCTCCCTCCTTTCTTTGTCTTTCCATTTCTAACTTTCTTTTCTCCTTCTTGCTTTCTTGTTTGTTTACTTTCTTTCATTTTTACTTTCTTCACTTCACTGTACTTTCTTGTTCCTGTACCTTTTCAAGAGAGATGCTCAGTGACAGGAAATATACTGATGGAGACGAGCTCATCAGTCAAACAACTCTCAGGCTTCATGTCTCCTGGTTTCACACACCAGACTGATGGCTGTGTGTGTGTGTGTGTGTGTGTGTGTGTGTGTGTGTGTGTGTGTGTGTGTGTGTGTGTGTGTTTGTTCACAGTCACAATTACTTATTCTAATAATTAATTATTGAGTAAGATGAAGGAACCATCAGCTCCATGTTGTGATAGTGGCACATTGACATCTGGGTGTCAAGTGTCATGCCAGCAATTGTTCCCACTTAACGTCTTTAACAGCAATCCAGTAGCATGGACAAACGGGAGCAGAAAGTGTCACTTACCTTCTATTACGGCACTCTGCACTAAGCTGTTTCCTGCTGTCTCCGCGGTGTTTAGTGTTTAGCTGTCGGCCAGCTTGTTGTGTCTGTGAAACCCATTACTAACACAAGGGACAGCACAGAGGATATGTAGTCGCTAGCTTTAACATGTCCTTGGTCTATAATGTCGACTATTGTTCAGCTGGAGTGCCATGTCTCCTGCTGAATGATCATAGTAGGTTTGTAACATCAGGAAGATCTCACTAATAAAGTGTGTCTTTTTGTCTTGTGTGAGTGTGCAGCATTAAAAAGGCTGAGAGAGAAGTTGGGGCTGTCGTGTGTGTGTGTGTGTTTGCGTGTGTGTGTGTGTCATAGGGCTGTAGAGTGCTGTAATAGCTTGCCACTCTGCTGTGTTATGTTAGCTGCTGAAGTTGTTCAGGCTCATTCTCACTCGTAATTTAATTTGATGCTTTATAGATCCTATCTGCTTTTCACTTGGACAGAGGCCAAGGCAAACTTGATGTTCATTCACTTTTTCTGTTCAGTCCTCTCAGTGTAGAATCCCCTACCATTCTCTCTCTCTCTCTCTCTCTCTCTCTCTCTCTCTCACCCCCCCAAACCCATTTTTTTCTCTCTTCTCTTTCTCTGGGCCCTCAAAAGCAGGCGGCTCGGCCTTTTGTGCAGAGCGAGACACTTCCTGTCGCTTGATGCTGTGTTTGCTTTTCTGAGCCGGCTCCCAGAGAGCTGTTGTTGTCCAGTGCTGTTTTAGCATGCCTCTCCCCCTTTCTCCCCTGAACCTCTCCCCCTTCCCCCATCCTGACCTCCAACATACCTACCAGCTCTAGCATGGGTTACAATATAGCCATATCTTCTCTACAGACCACCCCAACACCCACCCCACCAACACACACACACACACACACACACACAGACAACTCCCCTCTGCAGCCTCTTTAATCAGCTCATTTGTCATGGTCTCACTCAGTCTCAGAGTGCCATGGGTCTGACTAAAACCCCCTCTGTGTGTGTGTGTGTGTGTGTGTGTGTGTGTGTGTGTGTGTGTGTGTGTGTGTGTGTGTGTGTGTGTGTGTGTGTGTGTGTCAGTCTGCACATAAGTCAAACACAGAGCTACTACTGCTGCTGCTGAGCCAGCTAAGAGAGAGTTATGAGAGGAATGTGGGCTGGCATGACTGCACAGGTCTGCCTTCCAGACATAACAGTGTCTGTGAGTGACCTCCTGCTGTATCCAGGGATCTAGTGGAGGGTAAACCCACCTAAACTCAGTTCACAGACAGGCTGATTGTGTTGCATAGCAGATAAAGGGTGAAGGTGAAAGGCCAGAGTCCAGCATTATGTGTCCTGTGTAGCGTCATTCAGATGACATAGCTGCTCCGTTAGATCACCTCATGACCAGCTCCCTGATCCCTGATCACCCAAGCTGGACCGCAACAATCATCAGGCTCCCCCGCTCTTTTTTTTATGGCTCAGGTTCAAGTTACAATGGTGGTCATTGGCATGCTGTAAGCCATAATCAAAGTCTCATGATTTCAGATTCAGGTTGACAAAATTTCCCAGGTAACTATTTCAATGTGAAAGAGGTTTTAGATGGGCCATTAGTTAAATACCTCCCCCTCCCCAATACTCCTTTCACACCGGAGTAGTGACCTCGGAAATGCCATCGGTTTGAAAGTGTCAACCCTGCAAAACAAACTCTGCTGTCAGCTAGGACTCTGAGCATCATGTCCTCCCTTCAGCCACGTATGCTTTTGATGACATTACAAGGTGACAGCCCAGAGGAAACTCGTTATATTCCCGGGTTTGTTGTGTGAAAGGGGTATAAGAACGTGACGAGGCCTCAGAGACGAATACCCTGGAGAGAGTCAGTCCCCTGGCCGTGAGCCCCGTTCCCAAAGCCTCTTCTTGATGCTCATAGAAGGGATTAATCCGGGGAGGGTGGGGGGGGCGCACCGGAAATAACTATCTATCCAACGGGGAGCCTGGAAGGCAAAACAATGGTGCAGAGGAAGTCTTCCCTCCGAGCTCTGTCTACTCTTATCAGACACTGAAAACACTGGACATGGTGTGTGAAGTGACGACGCTCTGTGGATCACACACACACACAAACATACCAACAAACTGGACGTGCTGCTATGCACATTCTGCAAAGGGGCTAAGGGATCTAAGAAGACCCTCACTGGTAGTTCTTGGAAGCCTCCAAACATGACCGCACATCGTAAAGCACTCACAGAGACCTATAGCGGTGTATAACAGCATTAAATATTAATCTGCTTGTTGTTTCCTGTGCTTCTATGACTTATTGGCTTCATCACCATCTTCATGGCCTAAGCATGTTTTTAGCAGCGGGTGCTTTAAACTCTGTGTCTGTCTACAGAATATTGATGTGACCAACTTCAGCAGCAGCTGGAGCGATGGCCTGGCTTTCTGTGCCCTCCTGCACACCTACCTGCCCGCCCACATCCCCTACCAGGAGCTCATCAGTCAAGATAAGGTATTAAACCCCTCCAGTATCAATGTATCGATCGATAAGACACACACCCAGCTTCTTTTGCAACCCTTTTGTACACACAGGCTCTCTCCTCACACCCTCACTTATTTTTTACCCCCCCACACCCACATGCATACGCACACTCACACAAACTTGCATTCAGTCATGACCCACACACACATACATGCTTATACACCCATATGTAACCACTTGTTTTTGGTTTGTTGTCAGTTTTCTCCAGTACAGTGAGTTACAGTGAGTTACAACACTTATGGTCAGTTTGTTGAAAAAAAACCATGCTTGTGTATGAGGCAGAGTTAATGAAAAACCCTGACATAATAATGGAACGGCTGTTTCCAACGCCAGACGTGAACTCACTGGATGTGCTTGCGTGTGTTTATCCCCTGTTCAGTGAGGTGAGCCAGGTAGCGTTAGATTGGCCATGACTGTTAACATATTTGAGCAGCCTGCAGTGAACGTCCTTCTGCCCTCATGATTGAGAAGAGCAAATAAATCCAGTGTCCTCCACGTCGTCGTCCTGACTGTTACTCAGAGTTGCTGAATTGTTCTCTCCACTATGTGCGTCTAGCTGCAATAGGTTGTCTGTGGAAAAAAAGTGAACCTGTAAAAAGTGGAAAATATATATATAGTTTGGTTCTGAATGCGGAAAGTTTGCCAAGAAGACAATAAGATCACTAAAATACTTTTCAGAGAGAGAGAAACAATTAGAGGCATTCTCTAGGCTTTTGGTTCACCATGAGTCATTTTTCCCTTCTTTAAACTACCCATTCCACAGTTTGGAAATTTGTATATTTCCAAATTGTATATACTTTAGAGGTGTATCATATCCTCGAAACACCATTTTAAAAACAAAAGAAATCTCCTGAGTCACTATGAATGTGCTATTAATCCCTCCACAAGTGACCCTGAGAACAGGGCAGCAGCTATGGCTTCGTGTTGACAATTGTGTAATGTGGATATTGAGATGGTATGCGGTGACACAGACTGACTTGGCAAACAGTACAGTTCCTCTCTCTGGGGCCGCTGTGAATTCAACCAGCAAGAACATTAAAACAATAGACACACACCTTGGAGGCCAGGCACAACATCCTACGTGACAAATTGTGTGTGCGCAGGTGGGTCGGTGTGAACGTGTAACATTAAGCTGATGACAGCGACTTTGCGGGGCACCTTTCTGAATAATTCAATAGTAGCGTGTTGACTTTAATAACTCTTGCTGAGTGACTCTCCTAGATGCACGCTCTCCAAGGGCCCAGACGTCCAACCTCCTCCCCTTTCACATTCATTCACCCAATACCATTCTTTAATTCTGTATACTGGTACCATTCATCCATTCGCTGTGAAGTGATTTATACATTTATTTATTTTTTAGTATTTAGTTTTTTAGTACTTTGTTTTTTTGTATTTTGTGTGTTGTGTTGTTTGGGTTTTTTTTGTATTTCTTGTATTTTGTACATTCTTGTTGATGCTGTTATGCTGCTGCCACTCCAGAATTTCCCCCCGTGGATCAATAAAGTATCTATCTATATTCTCACGTAACAACATTACTTTCTCCTGAGGATGATGTTTTTTATGTAAAGGTAAAGGTGATAGTTGGACTCCTTTTAGCTGGAAGAGAGATAAATGTTCTCTCAAGTAGCACTACGGAGAATGGGAACCATTGTTCAATTAATAAGCGTTCCTAATTTACTAATTCGTCATCCTGACAGTTTATTGAACAACCAGCCCTGTTCCAATATGGATAGGAATTCATAAATAGGACGGAGTCAGTGGTACGTTATTGTACTGATGCCCAGAGGCAACTGGTATGACGGTCGGAGTGGTTGTGGGTGTCGACAACATCAGTGACTCGTGGACCTGCTCTCTCATTCAAACAGATGCACGCATTCACACTCCCAAACGGCAGCGAGAGGGAAACCTTTTGAAACATTTGAACTTCAATACCCCCGAAAAAAACATGTAACGTGACATCGGTAAACTGCACACAGCACGCTCATGTTTACCAACCCAGCCGGTGCCTTGATCTTTGTATACCAAAGAAAGAAGTGGGGAGATTCTCTTCACACTTTGAGATGTAGGCTGTATATTTGTATATTTGTATATTTTTACAAATGACCTCAGGGGACATTATACTACATTCAAACACACACAATCACAGATGTTTGGGGCTGCTTCTCGGAGGAGGAAGTCTTGGATGCTTATTAATGTGTTTGTGGTCTGTTGCTGTTTGGTACTGGTACTGAAAGATGACGAGGTGGAGGGGGCACCACTTTTACGATGTCTCTTTTACGATGTTTTTCTGCAGGGCCAGAATCTGACCCTGGCTTTCCAGGCGGCCGAGAGCATTGGCATTAAACCCTCCCTGGTGAGTTGAGCTGCCAGAGACCACACACACACACACACACACACACACACAGGGACACTTTTAGGCTGGAGAAATTGGAAACAGGATGCTTTGATTTGCCTAACTTTCAGGATGGATGCAAAGCTTCAGAACAGACACAGCCCCAAACCATTTTCATTAGACCATATCTCCGCCTGACAGTCCTCAGCATAACATCTTATCCGTCTTATCGTGCCTCAAGCCTCAAGCCTGTGTCCCAGCACCGAGTCTTGGAAATCTATACTTTATTGTCTAAAGTGAAAATCTTTAGTTTAGTTGGTTCCTGAAAACAACTCTGCTCAAGCTGGGATCCAGAGAACTAACACTCTAACATGGGATATCTACAAGAGACACAACCTGGAGCTGCTCCATTGATGTTGAATAACAGACTGAATGTTTGTTTGAGCTTTAACACATAATTTATTTGACTGTAGTAATAGTAGTTTGGCTTTAAGAAATGTGTCCTCTCAAAATCTTTTTGTCACAGTGGATACAAAGTCACTCTTGTATTTACTTTCAGTGGAGCAGCTCCAGGCTTGATTACTTGATTAAATCACATCACAACATTACAATCTATTGCTCATGGTCACAAATCTAGAGTGAACTGTCCACATCTAAGGGGGTCATTCAGGGTGGGTTAAATTCCTTTTGGGAATCAGGCAGACTTTACCCAACTATGCAGAATATTTTTCACACATTGATTTTTTTGTGCAGTTGAATATTTTAAGATCAAACGAAAGCAAAAGTTAGTCACTGAATCCATTTTGGTTGTGAATGACATACATCAGTGTCATGGATCCTGACTAATTCACTGAGCACGGGGCTCCCATTTGCTTGTTTAAAATACAGCGACGTCATTGCAATGCATGGATGCCAGGAGCTCTTGCTCATATAAACACACTGTCTGTATATTTCATTTTTATAGTACATCAGTTATGGCACAATACCAGATATGGTACTGGCACAGTACCAGATATAAACCCTGTTCTTGCCACTTTGAAAAGTCTTGCCAAGCTTATTATTCACCCTCACACTTTGCTGAAACACATGTATTACTGCCAGTTGAGGTCAAGTACGCACAGGCTTGTGGACACTAAACAGCTTAATGCTGACCAGGCCAACTTAATTCGTCACACACACACATACACAAGGGGACACAGAGCTTCAAATGCAAACAGATAAAACGGATTGGATTAGAGGACTAATCTTTAGTCTTGTAGCCAGTTGGAATGAAATGTTTTTCTTCAGTCAAACCTTTCCTGTGACTTTCCATACCTGCGGCACTGCAGCTACAGCTGACATGTTAGAACCAGGTAGCACCGTATGAATAGGATTTCTAAATTTAGACTCAAGAGAGTGAATCATACATCCAAGCCCAGAGGCTCTTTAATGTTAGTGACCTCATGAACCTCCCCCAGCTCAGTGTATATAGTGTACAGTCTTGCTTTTGTACAGAGGACAGGGGCATATCTGTTGTTAGTTGAAAGTGGTTACAGTCAGATCCCCCCTCTCTGTTCTATTTTTGTATGTGACACCTTGCCTCACCACTTTTTTTTGAGGCAGTTTGACATTTGTAGGGACGTGAGAAAAAATGCAGCTGGATTCGAAAACCTGTATTAAAATAATTTCTCTGAGAGAGGACTTTCAAAATACACAAATCAGACCAACATGTCATCAGTTTGAAATCTGGAAGAGCCGGCGGGGCCTCGGTAAGGAACTGATTTAGGTTTTAATGTTTTAGTGAGACCATGGTTCACTTTTCTCATTCTTAATCATCGTGTGTTGCGCAATTGAGGTTACAGAGGGACATCATTGGATATGGAAAACTTGTTCCCATGTCAGTGTCTTAAAAATGTCATAAACAAATATTTAGACTGCCCTCGGGTCTCAGTAACCTCTACCGACAGACCACCATACAGTGTTTTTGTCTTTGGACTTCAGAGACAGTGTCTTGTCTTTATCTGTGGCATAAACCGAGGCCATGGCTCTAGCCCAGAGAGTCGTTTGTTTTAGTACCTCAGTTAGGAGACATCTTGGAGGTGACCGTCCTGCTCTCTCACTGAAGCGGTTATGTAAAGCTGACCCAAGGCAAGCTGCTGTGACGCCGGCCCTACAGGAAGCCATGTGAAAGCCTGGTTGACTGTCTGACTCATCGCTGTCAGGGAGGATTTGTCTCTGAGCTTTAGACGACGCTTAGGATCAGTGTCTGTTAATAAGGAGTCAACCAACAAGATTGTAGTGCAAATGCGATTCAGTGAACGGCTGAATAGATATAAAGATTGAGCGTTGATGGAAATCAGAGATGTATTATTGGTATTCACCAGTTTTTATTGGGGGAGGGGTAATGGATCAGGCTGTGACTGTCCTTCAAACGTATTGTAACGATATTTGTAATTATAACTCCTACACTCTAAGTCTGATTGACACAAAACCTGCTACACCCATCCAGCTATCCTTCCAAATTACACTGATTAGCCCAATGAATGAACTGTGTTCTGGCGTTTAGAAACAGTACACTGGTTGGCCTGATGGGGGCACTAAATTAAAGGTCAACATTCCGAGTGAAAACATTGTTTTTTCCTCTCTTTCTGTCACTCAGGACATTGATGAGCTGATGCAGACAGACAGACCTGACTGGCAGAGCGTCATGCAGTACGTCTCTCAGATCTACAAGTACTTTGAAACCTGACCAGCAAGAGAGAGCGATGAAGATTGGAGGCACTGCAGCACTTTCTGCCCAGTCCAAGCCCACCCTTCTCTCAACACTACCTTCACCCCAGACAGACTGAACTGCCTCACCTCAACCCCGACACTCAAGATGTTCCCAAGGACCCAAGGACCCAAGGACCCTTCTGTTCTTTAGAAATGTAAACTTTTTTGGAGTTGCTGTTTTCCTACTTCTTTACACGACACTACAGTTGATGCTGAGGCCCGAATTCACTTTCAAATAGGAATTGCCCCGCTCATATATATGTGCCAAGTTTTCTGCCAAAACACAATGTACATGAGAGTACCTATGCATGGCTAGGGTGCAACATTCTGCCTATGTGCGGTTTTCCATTCATTGCACACGGTTAGTGAAACGGCATGCAGTTGCTTTCTCCTCATTGCGGGGATGCAGCATGTGCTCATTGAACCCTTCGGTGAATTTGGGTCCAAGAGTTTGAGTGTTGCTCAAGAGAATCGATCACGCATCTTATCGAGAGCTTTTCTTAGAGTTCGACTTTGCAGACCAGATAGTATTTTGAAACGAGCGGGTTTATCTGAGGCCTTTTATATGTTGAAGTTAGATTGTGCGTATTCTGGGTTGTCCAAAAAGATAGATTAGACAAACCCTTGCTGCCATCTGTCACGTTACACTAAAATGATCTAACACTACGAGAGTTGCTGAATAGTTTTATAGAAATATATTTTGTGAAAATGGATTGATCTATAACATTGTGTTGTTGCTGTTTCAATCACTAAGGATTGACTGAATCAAACCATTGTACTGTCGTGCCCAGAAATGTTTTGTTTTCCACCAAGTCTCTCTCACTTGTCACTATGGTACTGCAACTGGTTTGTAAAAAGTAAAATACATATAGCACACCATGTTAAGTTATGAAGGAGAGAGTGACTTTTATATGTAAGAGCTGTGGCATATTACACTGTCGGTGGTGTGATTTAGACAAGCCCCCATTTGCAGATGCCCTTATGTTTTGACAGAAGAAAATGTTATTTATTTATTTACATGACATGCGTCCTGAAATGTGAGAATGAGGACAGAAGTGTATGCAGTTTTCTATTCACAGGTGTCAGGTTTGGAGGCCTATAGGATGAATATTGATCAATAAAGGATTGTCAAGTTTTTATCAATCACCTTTCACTTGTCATTATTCTCAAAGTGACAGATGCTCACTTGGACTTGCATTTGTTTATTTCACTACTTTTTTTTACAATGAAGCCATTGCCTGAATGTCTCAGCTTAACACACATCTAGTGTGTTTTAAATGTATTCCCGGTCAGCGGTGTTGAGGCCGCTGCTTTAATTGCTTTTTCCACCATGCCCATTAAAACTCCTGTGCCAGTAAAACATTCGGGTACGGGAAAACCGAGTGGAAAATGAGATGGCACGTTAGCCTCTTCTACAGGACATCCATTCACTAAATTAATCCATTCACTAAACGTGTAGAGATCAGTGATGCAGCGGGAAATTAAAAGGTGGGTAAAGTATCAGCAATCAGATGGGAAAAAAACTTAGATCACTTTTGATCATTACTAGGATGCGTACTGTGACTTTACCTCAAGTATTTATGTCATCCTAAAAATGTAGGTAAACTTTATTCCGCAAATAAAAGGTGGGTGAGTTGAGTTTAGGTGGGTTTCACCCTCCAATGAGTCCCTGGGAGAGAGAGACTGGTGGGCAAAACTCAACTGTTTCGGCCTGATTGAGAACAGATGCGACCGTGTGTGCATGTACAACACACACAACTGCGTCTATTTTAACCTGTAAACGCGCGGTTACATTGTTGGAGCCTCTTTAATTGGTGCGTAATTGCGCGCGTAGGAATGGTGACGCTCGTCTGGGATTCACTCGTCGTTTAAAAGCTGCGGTTTGCTGGATTTACTCCACTACTTTCCTGTTTGGACCCCGTGCACGAGCCGTGTTTGGGGCGTGGCTTTCTCCACGCAATTGCTTCATTTTCATCTCTCTTTTCTCTCTCCACTTGAAAACGGGTAGCAGGCGGTGGGGGGGAAGTTGTGTGACACTCTGCCTGCCTGCGCTACAGATGCTGCACAGCCGCCACACGAGTAGGTCGACGAGGTGAAACTACCGACAGACAATGCAAAGGTTAATGAAGGTAAGAGAGCAGCATGTTTGATGACTTTATGTCTGTTTCAAGAGTGGTTTATGTTATATGTTGTTTTATGTTTAAAATGTATGCGGCGCGCGGTGATGGAGGCAGAAGCTCTCCTATAGTTTTATCCATTAAAAATATGTTGTTATTGTCATTTTAAATAATGTGAATCGCTGTTTTTGCGCAATATATTCAAAGATGAACTCCTCTCTCCCCCACAGATGGCAGGTTTGGGCTCTCGCACTTGTGGATTATTCCTGGATTACAGCAAAAAGATTTCGTTACCCTTTTGGGACTAGGAGATGTTCTGCATGATCCTCTGTCTTTGTGATTAAATCCCGTCACATGTTTGCTGAGATGAATCCGTTCTACATAGCGATTGAATTAATCATCGCTGTTCTGTCAATATCCGGCAATATACTGGTATGCTGGGCTGTCGCCATCAACACCACTTTGAAAAACGCGACCAACTACTTTTTGGTGTCTCTGGCTGTGGCGGATATTCTGGTGGGTTGCCTTGCCATTCCCTTTGCCATAATCATCAGCACTGGCATAGAGCTGGACTTCTACGGGTGTCTGTTCCTGGCCTGCTTTGTCTTGGTACTGACACAGAGCTCCATTTTCAGTCTTCTGGCCATTGCAATCGATAGATACTTGGCCGTCAAAATCCCTCTGAGGTGAGTGGTCCCTTTTCTTGTTTGGGCTGAAATCCAGAGCAAACGTTTTGATGCAGATGTCTGTCTGTAATAACACCCATTCATTGGTGCTAATTGGGCTCTGTTAAATGAATGACATAATGTTCTTTCTCGTGCCACATTTTCATGGACAATCGTTTCTAAAATTGAAGTATATAAGTACATAAAGGTTGAGAGCATCCCCCTGGGGACAACAAATAAATTCTAGTGTGAGGAGATCAGTATCAGGTCTATGCCTACACCTCCTGAGTCCATTTCTTGTGGAACCTGTTTCCATGTGTAAAAAATGAGTGTGGTTTATATCTGCCACTTGATTAGACTTGGAATGATAATTGGATGGTAATATCTTTTTTTGTGCGTCAGCCCGAGGAATTAGAGACATTATCAGCTAGATGAAGTGCCAACAGAGGAGGGAGGATAGCGCTTCTGGATACTCACATTCACACGTTTGTCGACTTTTTTTTTTATGGGTTGAAGAATTTGTCAGCGCGCTTTACAATCAACTATGCGGGGATTTGAATTTGCTGTGCGGCTGTTTGGCTGTCATGTGCTGTCACCTCCGTTGGCATCAGACTCTGGCAACAGAGGGCAAAATGTACACTAGTTCTGGGCTGAAAGTTGTCAACCAGCAGGCTTGTAAAACTATCCTCTTCTTTCTTTATTATGAGCCCTAGAGGGGAAACCCGACCTCTGGAGAGATCGCTGTAACAGGACATCTCATTCAACCTTCACACACAAAAACACGGACTGCCCGTAAATGGGTGACACCCTCTTTACATTTTCAAGTTTTCAAACATACCATTTTGTGGTCAGCCCCGAAACTTCAGCTCTCGCCCCACTGCACACACGTGCAATAACGAGAACAGCGTGAGTGTGCACAGCTCGAATTACATGTCCTGCGTGTGTGTGCGCATATGTGCATCTGAACACACACTCGTGCGTCTTCCCTGTGTGTGTGTGTGTGTGTGTGAGTGTGTGAGTGTGTGAGCTCAGCCAGTCTGTAGCCCTTTGGGACTTTTGCCTGTTCTCTCTCAGATAAAAAGTGTTTTCACAGATGGCTTCAGCGAAAGGCCAGAACCAGATACTTCAAACCCCATGAGATGGTGCAGACACCAACTCTCTTGAAGCCCCTTTGGCTTCCTTTGCACATTTCCCACATTTCCCTTTACGCCATATTTCTTATTCTGTCCAGTTTGGTGTCTAAAATAACCTCTGGCGAATCTTGTTCCAGGAGGTGACAGACCTTGGAGGATTTTCCCCACCCACATCAATACCACTCTCTAAAATCCCATGCTGTGGTCAGGAAAAGTGAGCGTCATGTCCTAGCTCGCCTCCTTGCCCCTGGCTGCTGGGACTAAACAGATTTCAGGCTCTTGTTTCATTAGGATAGCGCCACTCAACCTCCCAACACCAGCAGGCTGTCACTGTGATGTCTTCAACAGCTCTTGTTGTTTTAGCACTTGAAGGGATGTGGTCAGGGTGGCAATGCTATGCTATAATGGTTACACTTTAAAGCATAACTCCGGCTATTTGTGACCTTTTTTTCCTCATCTTTTTCCATCATACTGATAGATTTTGACCAAAACCTTGTCAATTGATTCACTATAGAGCTGCTTACATTTTGCTTGCCAGACTGCGGCTTTCCAATCCAGTAGACGCTCCAAAAATCAACCCCAAAAGCACCCAAACCATGTCTTTTATTTGGGGGTGGGGGGGGGGATAGGGTCCAGGTCAAAAATGTCCAGACGTATGCTTTATGATACAGACATTATCCTCAGCGACAAACCCAGAGTCCTTGGATGACCTGGGATCAGACTGGAGGAAAGAAGAGAATGTGAAGAAGTAGAGGAGACGGGCCGTAGCTGGGAACAGACTGGGAATAGGATGGGTTGTTTACATCCTGTTGGTTTGGTGTTGATGTATAGAGGTGATGAACATACGTTAGGGGGGTGGGCATACTGTCTGCAGTAAGGCTCAGGGTAGATGAGCACACCCAAACTCAGTTAAACACCTTTTTAGGCATAATAGCAAGTAGTATCAAACTGATGTGAATTATATGAAGATAGAATATTTTAAGGGAAAAAAACAAACCATTGCTTTTCTGAAAATACAATCAGCAGCTGGATTTTACCTTTTTATTCACCACTACATCACAAGGTTGGAAAAAGTAACGCCATAAAGCAGAAGGCTACCATCTATATTCACCTGCTAACTTCAATCCAGATGGTGAGATCACCTCTCTCTTTGAAATGGAAAAAAAATATTATTATTTAATTACAATTATTAGCATAAATATATTATTAGCAGTAATTAATAATTATTACATGAGAACCTAAACAAGTGTAACTACTGAATTTCACTGGAGAAGAAGAATTAATGGGTTAATAATTCCATTTGCCTTGTGAAATGTATACCCTGCCTGGCTTTGTGTAACGAAACAAATGCTTGTAAAAAAATAAATAAATCCATAATTATGAAATATTATGAATCCAAAACTCTGCTTACATGCATTTATCCTAGACTGGCCTTTAATGTTTTTTCAACAGATATTTGCAAATATCTTTTAACAGAATGCAAATCCTGGATAGGCCTATTTCCATAAATGCAGGCGAAGGAAAGTGTGAAATCCCTCAGCGCCGTCGGTGTGAACAGCCACCTGTTTTGTTGTGTTTGAAGCTAAGCTGTGGACTTCGCCGGCCGTTTAAGCGGATGTTGTGGCCATTTAGTGTGTGTGGCCAGGCAGAGGTCTACGGCCCCCAGGGCGGAAGCACAGCAATGTATGGAGAATAGAGCAGGGGGGAAAAAAGTGAAGAAAGCAAAACAAAGATAGATGCCAGCGTGCTGTCGTCATGCCAGAACTAATCCATTCAGCCAGCCGTCCATTCCCTGGCTCTCAAAGAGAGAGGTTCACTAGCAGCTCCACCAGAAGAGAGAGAAGGAGGGAGGGAGGGAGAGGGAGAGATGGGGTTTGTGCAGGAGTTTTTTCCTCCTTCTCTCTTGACTGACAGATGAAGTGAGAGGAAGAGAAAGAAGGGCAGGTATGGAGGAAGGCGAGGTCACACCGAGCCCCAGGGCTTCTTCTCCCTGGGTGTAGCAGTGTATTATTTATGGCCTCTGTGGCTGCCGGCTTGAACACCATGATGAATAACTGACTGTTATGAGCATCACAGGAACTTGGCTAATGATTAAGAAACTTTAACAGTCCAGTACAGTAATGGCCATTTAACTAGCAAATTCTCAACGCATGAAAACGGGGCTCAGTGATGGAAAACAAGAAAACATTTGCAGCCAACGCATATAGAAACCACTTCCTCTTACCAAGGTGATGGGTATCTGTCCCCCTTAGTTACTTCCTGGTCAGAATCTCAGACAAAGTGACATGGAGGTTGTACTACAGTGTGATATACAGATCAGATCGATCCAGATCCGCTACCAGCTGAGACTGGCTCGCGTCTGCATGTGTATGAATCATCCCTTGAGGAAACGGCTCATGAGGCTTCAAGTGCTGTTCATATGATGAGGACAGTCAGGGTGATGTGTGAGTCAAGTCTGCCTCTCAACAAATAGCGTCTGTGCTTCTGTGTGATAATTCCACAGCATATGCCGACAATTTCCCCGGATTTCAGTAGAAAAAAAAAGAGGAAAAAGAAAATGCTGAGTGTGCATAGAATTTATCACCACATTCACATATTTGTGTGAAAACACCCAACTGCTAAAAATAGCATTTCCCTTGAAATGCGCCCATGTTGGCTGAGGCACTGGTGATCACTTTGGGTGTGTTGGCTCAAAAGCGTAGTTCAAAAACACCGTCTAAAGGGAAAAGGAGCCCGCACACCTGACAGTTAGGGCATCAAGACCAAAAAAAGGGACAAAGCTGAGATGAGTCGAGTTAAATCAGGTTTCTTTAATTTGACCAAAAAAATGAATACAACAAAAAAGTATTGAAACCTCTTCTGATAGTGTTTCCTGCTATTTCCCTCCCACGTACCTATCACCACAGTAGCCATGTGTTGCATCAGCTTGACTGACAGGATGTACGCTGTGTGTAGAGAAGCAGACAGACAGGTGCTTTTATGCTTTCACTTTTGCTTACAGTATGTGAAAGAAACTCTTTAAAGCCTATAACCTGCCCTGGCACTTGCATCAGTTGAATAGGTGTTAATACAACAATGCATTATAGGGAGACTTCCCTTTCTGAAATATGTTATAGACCGAAGTGATATTTATTCCTCAGCCCGATTTGCAGGGATGTTTACTAGCTTACTAGCTAGTTAGCTACTAGCCATCTACCTAGGCTTGATTCTGGTAGCTAGTTATAGTGGGCCAAGTATATAACCATAAAATATGAACTTATATCCCTCCGGATTCTGGAGATCCATTTGTTTCTAATACGTTTTTAAGTGGGGAATCTCTAAAATGATAAATGTGTGTCCTGATTTGTATCATGTGCACCTTGGTACGCGACAGTGGGATGTAGCTGGGCTGTATTTGCTCTTAGTAGTTTAAAGTGGCCGCTGTGGGTTTAAGGTGTATTGAAGTAGTAACCGCTGGTGTGTCCTCTCCAGGTACAAGGAGTTGATGACGGGAAAGAGAGCCAGAGAGATCATCGCTATCTTATGGATCCTGTCCTTTGTTATTGGCCTTATCCCGTTCTTGGGCTGGAACTTGAAGGACTCCAAAAAGGCCTGCGGTTCCAGGCTGGAAAACAGCAGCTCTGGCCAGGACAACACCACCACCGTTGGCCTCAGTAGGGGTCTGAGGGGTGCAGGAGGCTTCCTAAGGAGCTGCATGCTCTTGTGTTTCTTTGAGAGTGTGGTGGACATGCAGTACATGGTCTACTTTAATTTCTTTGTCTGCGTGCTGCTGCCGCTGCTCATCATGCTGGGCATCTACCTGAAGATCTTCACCGTGGCCAGGAAGCAGCTCAGACAGATCGAGCTCAAGTGCGTGGGCAACGGGGACAGCCATCACCACGGGACTCTGCAGCGGGAGATCCGGGTAGCCAAATCCCTCTCCATCATCGTGGGCCTATTCGCCCTCTGCTGGCTGCCCGTCCACATCCTCAACTGCCTCACGCTGTTTTACAAGGGGCTGGACATGCCCGTCATCATGTACGTGGCCATCATACTGTCTCATGCCAACTCGGCGGTCAACCCCATCATCTACGCCTACCGCATCCAGGACTTCAGGAACACCTTCCGCAAGATCCTGGCCCAACACTTCCTGTGTCGCAGGGAGGAGCTGTACCTCAGCTCCAACGGCAGCAGACGCAACAGGGACCAGATCCACATGACTATAGACCCTCTGCTATAGGCAGACGTGACTCATTCTCCTCAAACACTATATCTGCATTCATTCTGTTGTGTTTCATTCTTGAATTTCATTTTCACTGAGGTTAAAAATGTTTACAGAACAAGTGTATGATTTGTGAAGATGAACCGCTTTCAACGATGCCTCGATTGTGGACATTTATTTATGAATTGTGCCGAGTATCAGGGTTTAGCCGTGAAAAAAAAGGTCTTATCTAGTTTTTGTATTGTGAAGGATTTTTGATAAAATGTTGAAGCTAACTGGATTTGCAGGACTGTGAATAGAATCCACGATTGAATCTGCTTACGTTGCTACTTTCTGAAATGCTATTTATCACTCTGAATCCAATGCACCCTGTTGTAACCCAAAACACTCCTTTTTTTGTGGCCTAATATTTTTTTGCATTGTTTTCAACATTTGCCAGTGTTTAATAATTTATTTATTATACTATTATATAGTTGAGAATGTAAGTCAGATAACTTTGTGTGGGATGAATCTGTATTTGAGAACCTAGATGAGGTACAATAGTGGAAGCCCACAAACCAGCTATGGCCTGTTGATGACAGCTGCTGTAGCTCTGTTGTTGTCTAAGAAAGAGGAAGGGTGGAGGTGACTGGTAGATGGTAGCAGGATGATGAATGAGAGTCACGTAGACACAGACCTAAGGAGTTTAACACATACATGCTCCATATAATGTAAATGTTGACTTTTCTTTTAAAGGACAAAGCTCAGGAAGTGGGAAAGTGACTACATAGGACATTTTGAGCTTTCCCTTGAGGCAAGAGATGACAAATCACTAGCCAAGCCAACATCAAGCAGTGTCTTCTTTAAATCTGAAGACACATTGATGATTCCAATTTGAATTATCCCATGACCATACATGCTCGTGGTTTATGTAACATAAAACAGGAGAACACAAATGTTTCGATTCAGTGCAGTATCAGTCTCAGCTGGGATCCCGAGGCTCTCGTCTGGCCCACTAATGCAGAACCTCCACAGGCCACTGCTGTCATTGACTGTCTCACTAGAGAGGACGACATGAGGAGAATGTTTAGGGTGAAACCTCTGAAACACGCTGCATTGATTTTAGTATTCTTTTAGTACTAGTACTTTAGTACTAGTAAATCAACCACCTCCATCCTCCACACTAGCAAAGGCAGAGAAACAAGTGACTCCACTTGAAGCCGGTATTCTAAGCCCCTTGACCTAAAAATACTACCTAATTCTGAAGAGGGAAACAGGAAACACTAATGAAATGTTCACTGAGAGGAAAAGTCACGCTTACGTGTGTGACGGCGGTTGTATTTCTAGTGTGACAGCGCGTGGATCAACTGCAAAGCTGCTTTCCACTGAGTCAAATCTTACACCACCTGATGCTCTCCCACAGGGGTGGGGGCGTTGCTGTGCTTGTTCCGTTGAAGACGGGGGAGAGAACTGTACTTCAAAATAGAACAGTCTTGTGGTGTCTACCGTCACTTATGAGAGCCATCACTACGCAGTCAAATGAAAACAGTGCACTGACATTTTAGGATATTTTTAATCTTGTGTTTGCTTTCATAGGTGTTGATCCGTGTTGTGTCGGTGTTTCACAAGTGTTCTTAAC
The DNA here is from genome assembly GCA_034670405.1 of Hoplostethus atlanticus. NCBI lineage: Eukaryota > Metazoa > Chordata > Actinopteri > Trachichthyiformes > Trachichthyidae > Hoplostethus > Hoplostethus atlanticus. The sequence goes on along the minus strand of JAXDDX010000073.1, from coordinate 885,722 downwards.
AGCAAGTTGAGTGCTTGCTTCTACCACGTCAGTATTTCCCCTCAATTGCCATTTGTAGTACACGCCACCTCTGACTAACTTCAAAGGGCTAAACTATAAGTGTGCCAACTTTCTAGTACATTCCGATGGAGACATCTACACTGTAACTGCATTGTGATGGTCGTTTTATCTTCGTTCACTTATGTGTAAAATAACATACTGTACTGTAGGTGTTAAGCTTTCTACAAGCTGTTGATTGATGTCAGACTATCGCCTTCCCCCAATTTAAAGTAAAACACATTACAATACGTTGATCTAGCTCAACATTCCTGCCTTTCATTCCAAAATACATATTTGTCAGTGTGTTATTGTTAATAACATCAAGCTGATGTTTTTCCTGTGCAGAGGCAATTCTTTCCTTCAGTCAACAAAATGACAACTGTAAACCAATACTGCTATTTAACATGATGCAATCTGTATGTATGGTGAATTATTTTGTTAATAAAGGCAATGTTTATATTGTTACAGAGCAGTTTTTATTCTTAAAACATATTACACTGAATTTGTATTTACAAATGACACATTGGGGGGGGGGAACAACATATTTTCATGTTTTTAAGACTTTCATTCCCCAATTGCTGCAGCTTCAGATAAAAAGAACCTAAAAATAAAGCAGCACATAGTCAAGCTGTAGATTTCCTGTCAACAGATTAAGACCTCTTCCAAAAAAAAGAGAGCCTCTTTCAGAGATATGAAAGAGCAGCCGGCTGCCCGTACAACTTTCTCTCTGCGGTCACCTGAAGTGTCCATTTAAAAAACACCAGCAGCTCCATCGTTACTCATCCAGGAGGATCCATACTGTTGCTGTGGGGGCAGGAGAGCTGAGCCATGGCTGATCTAGGTGTCATGGGGCTGCTGTCCCACCGAGCAGCATGGACACCTGCTGGTCGGACACACCCTCCTGCTGTGTAACACCCATGGCCTGGCTCAGGTAGGCAGCCAGGATGTGCTTGCACTGGTAGAAAAGAAGACAGACACTGATTCAGGTGCGTGCAGACTATGTGATGTGTAGATGTGTTTAATTACGTGTACATACATGAAGCCCAATGACACGTTAGTAGGACTAATATGCTCATATTCTAACAAAAAGTATCTAGAGAGGATCCAGGCTAAGACCTGACGGAAATTTCCCCTGAGTAATTTGTTAAATAGGAGATTAGTCAGACAGCAAATGCCGAAACAGTTTCCACTATTTATAAACTGTATAAACATTACATGAAAAAAAGCTTGTGTGATTGAGGGAAGTTGGTATGAGTTTCCAACGGCAGTGTGTATGTGCTGAATGAGAAGTAAGTCCAGTAGCAGTTGTGGCCAAGACTATTGGTACTGAAATCATTGGAACATTACGCTGCAAATGAGAATCTATTTCCTCCAACAAAATGTATTTAAATTGTTCTAAATGTCAATAAATGCCAATAGTGGCCATGGCCAATAATCATGGCACTTTTCAATTTGGAAACCATAAAAGATTTTTCTTATCGTTATTGTTATTATCATGTGCTGTTGTAAATCAATAGATGAAGGTGTGCAGACTGAAAGTTGTTTCAATTTCCTATAATTTCAGAAGATATTGTAAATTGTTATTAGTGCCAATAATCTTGATCAGAACTGTAAGTGTGTGTGTGTGTGTGTGTGTGTTTAGTGTTTAATAGTCCTACAGCTCTGTGTCACTTGTTTAGAACCATGCCTCCCATCACTAGCACCATTAACACATTGATGATTTACTTGTTTTCACCCTCTGCCTATTACATCCATTATTAATGAAAGTTAACTTGACTGTGAGTTAGTGTTCGGCATCCACATCAACAATGAGCCAAACTGAAAGTGTAGTACAAAGGTCAATGTTGCAGTATGTGTGTATGTGTACTAGCTTCTCCTGTCTGCTCTCTACAGACTACTGCCGTGTCTGACCTACTTCTACATGGGCAGTGTGGACCTGGTCTGGTCTTATCAAGCCATGCTGGAATCTGCAGCACCCCTGAATCATCAGAGCTGCTCCTCCCGATGAGGGGCAGCGGGGGAGGACTGCAGACTGTGTGGTCAACCTCAGTGTGAGTCAAACAGAGGACTCTTATGTCTCTTAAGGTTTCGGCTTTGGGATTATGGGTCTCCAATGATATGGCTGGGTATAAATCAGGTCCATTATCAGCCCTGTCGCATCGCCGTACAACTGCAGTGATAAAAAAAGCATCCCTGTATCTTAAAGACGGCAGCAGCTATAGTATATATAGCCAGCCATAAAAGTTGATGGAGAATTTCATGGGGCAGTGAATACTTTTGCTTTTCAGTGCAGTGCCGTTTCATGGGGAATGGTATCAGTGCTGCTGATGTGTTCATGGGGAGTCTCCGTGGTCTCTGTTTCTCAGACTGATTTTAGCAGCAACCTCAAGGGACCCAAGTCCTGCTGATACACGGGGTGGGCGCTGACGTCGTCGGGTCGCAGAAATTTAGAGCTGCAGTTCAAGTATAAACAGTCAGTCAAAAGTGAGACGCCCCTCAACAACCAGACAAAAACATGACCTGACCACAATACATCTGTGACACACATTTCAACGCATGCTTTTTCTGAACACACCTGACTGACATGACACAATGGGTGGAAGTGGTGGTCAGAGTGGTTAGCTGATGTCATGTCTCTCATGTCTATAAGGTAAGTGTGTACAGAAGGTTAGCGTGTCAACAGATGTGTGTTTGTACGTCTGCTTGTGTGTGAGAGTTTGCAGGAATGAGTCTCACCAGCAGGCCTTCATTCCTCCGGAGCACGGTGTAGGCGAAGGCCGGGCATGGGCAGTAGTGACAGGAGATGAAGCAGGTGTAAAAGTGTCCTGATGCTCCCATTACCTGCAACACGTAAACAAATCAGCACCATCTACGGGACACATCGAGTCGGTTGGTGAGGTGCAATCGAGCGCAGATTCATGCAAAGTACATTTAAATGTGTGCTGGGTAGGGTAGGACAGAATGACCGTGAACAGAGGCGATTTGTGCGTTGACATAATTTGAAAGATCATTGGTAAAAGCTCTCTGAAGGTATTAAGCACACAGAGTGGCGTGTCCACAGGACCTGCTGCCACTTCATGGTGATCAGAATTCAATTCAGTTTAGCTGCACGATGCGGCTGAGGAGCAGGTGAGACAGTACAAGTAGAGCATGGAAAGGTATGAAGAAAACAAACTCTTTGTAAACCCACCCCTAAGGTCCCTCAACTAGTCCTGACACATCCCACCAACCTTCAAGTTTGCATGAGGCAAGATCTCAGCTGCAAAAGACTCACAGCAGCCAAGTCAGCCTGTTTTGAAGTACACACCCGCCCCCTCCCTCTTCGATGTTTTACTGATATGACAGAACTGGGGTTGAAGGCTGCTTTCACCAACCCCATCATCTCATATTAGTTATTTGGAGGAGACAAGACAGAGACGATGCATTTTTAAACAACTCAAATGCGATGCCTAATGGGTTCGGTTGACAGAACCTCCTGTCCACACACACTGGCACTCATTCCCCATTTGAGACAGTCATTTAAGTCTAGCCTTCATGCACATGACACATGAGGGCATTAAGCCTGTGGATTAGCTCGACACCCCACAATAACTAATGCCTCCCAGGATGGCAGAGCAGGCTCCATTATTCTCCAGAGCCTCAGTAAATTACCTTTCCCTGTAACCTACAAAAGTACAACACCTCATTTGTAAAATGTGACACTTCATTATAAATAAGTCACAACAGCGCCAATTAAATGGACTTGAAAGACTGCAGTAAAGCAGATTTGTGGACGAAGGAACTGGTAGAGTCCAAGCCAAGGACCGCTGAAGTCTCAAAAGACTAGAGGGCATTGAAAACCAGCTCACACTTGGACCCCATTTTTGTTCCCTTGCTGGCATCACAGAATATGTGCCATTGCTGCAGCGCAAACTGCAAAGCTGTCTAGATGTAGTAGGAGTGGCACAGAAGCCGCATACTGTCGGCTACCACTGGTATTCGGCTTCCACTGCCTGGCAGGGATCCAAGGGCTAAGACAGGATTCCAGACATTAAATCAAGTGTCTCTTTCAGTTGCTGCAAAGGGAATAAATGCTAAGCTAAGCCTAGCAAAGAGCTGGCGTCACCTCTGCCAGAAATTCTGGCTCTCACAGGAATAGGGAAGCAGGGAAGCAATCATGTGCCAGGAGTTTAGATGGCCCTTCAGTCCACTTGTTCCACTCCGCTAAAAGGGCCTCAGGGAAAAGGAAAATCTCTGGGAAGCCACTGAGACACAGCCCATGCATCTTCAATCAAACTGCATCAGTGAGTCGTTTGCTGACTCAGGCTGAGCATAGGATACGTTCACCTCCAATTACAAAACTTAATTGTTGGAACCCACACATCAAGGGGTATAGCTGTGTCTCCCCTGTGTATTGATAAATTGTTGATGGCCTATGAGTGCAATAATGTCACAACATGAGAGTTTGTTTTGTATTGAAGCCAAGGGATGGGTTTGGCAAACGAACGCTGAAATGATAACACACATTTCAAAGCTGCTTCAGCTGCTGCTCCCCACAGCCGGGGAATACAAGCAGCACAACATCCAGTCAACCCCCCTCCTTTCGCCTTAGGAAGACATTCTTGCTGCATGGGCCAGAGGACCATATCTAATCAGTTGTGTCAAATATGTGATTTGGGGGACAGAACAAGCCCTTGGAAAGTACGCCTAGATGGTGAAGCCTCTTTCTACCATCCAACTTTAGTACCAGAAGAACTCGACGATTTCCAAACATGGTATTATGAGACACCATAGAAAGCAACACGCCCATGACATGTTTTATATTTGTCACCAGGAACATTTTAACCTGACACATGAACATAATTTATGATGTTGCTAATGTCTGCTTTATCCTGAAGATCAAACTATATAATGTACTAGTTTAATGTACTTAGAAATTGCCTTCACAAATAATCTCAGTGCATCTTTGTCAAGAGCAGCAGTGGAACACGTTTCGCCTCTTGGCAGAATACAAACTCTGTTACTGATACTGTTGGACAATCCTTACAGTGCAAGACACGCTGCTCACTACTTCTGCCACCCAACAGGCCATCCTATATTCCCTATGAAAAGGTCACTGAAAATTAGGAATGAGACAAGGTGAGCAATCCCAGTGAAATGCCATGGTCTCATGTGTTATTCATTTCAGGGAAGTGCCACACAGCGACGCCAGTCCCAAAACCTACAGTAGATTAATAGGAAATGACGCTCGTGATCGAATGAGTTCATTTATCAGGCGCTATTCCAGCATGCCTCTGACGATGTGTCCACGTCATCGCGCTTCCAAGTAAATGCGATGCTCGATATGGTTGAAAAGCAATTAGACCGTCTGAAGATGTGCTGGAGATTGTGAAAACTAGTAGCTGCTTTGGTAAAGGTCATTCTGGAGAAACCCACTGTCTGATCCTTTTCCTGCCCTCCCGGAAGTTTGTGGACCTTTGGATGAGAATTCAAGTGGTACGTTACGTAGATGCACCCAGAGAAAAATGAATCATCACCCCTTACCATCACATGCACATGTACAGAGGATGCACTTAAAGAGCACTTAAGTCTATGGAAATTGTACTGGGGAAATCCACTAAAAAGTACACCCATAGTATTTTCTGCTGTAGTGGCAGGAGTGAAATGAATGATTTTCATCTTTGACACGTCAGGATACCATCTATTAGTGAGCCACAAATAATGCACTGTGCTCAGAGATTTCACTAAAATCCCACTGAGATGTATGGAAGAAACCGGATATGAAATGACGACGCCAAAGAGACAGAACAGAAACAGAATATTTTTAAAATATTACTCAAAACCCTCAACTACAAACTAAAGATAAAGTCTGAGTGAAATATGAAACATTCAACAAAATTGAGGCAATTCAGTCCATGAAACCAAGCACTTTTACTTCACTACTTTTACAAACACATTTTCACCCACATTCACATAAATATCTAGCGTATCAGTGAGATAGAATAGTGTGGTTTACGTAGATATGACACATAAAAATCCCAAAGAAAGGGAATTTAGAAATTCATTTCAAGTGGGAGTGAACAACTGAGCAACTGTGTAAATAAACTTCTGCAAATACATCCAGATGACTGTCACTGTTGTTGATGTGGAATCTGTGGGTGTGACAGACTATAAAGTGACGTGGTAATACACCGTGGGAGGCTTGTCAGCCCATGCCACATGTACTGTTGACATTATACCATCTGGCAGAGCGCGGTGGATAATATCTAAGCTGGCAGATAGTTAGATATTGATAAAACCAGTAAATGCTCAGATATTTCAGTTTAAACTTTGGACAGTTGAGCCACGTTGTACTGATATAAACGATTCAGATGGAAAAAATGCATTTGTGCTCTCTCACCCAAACTTGGACTTCCGAACTGACCGGGCACAAAATGCAGCAATGTTGTCATTTTCTGGTTGATACATTCTACTACACACATTTGATTGGACAGTACAAACATTCAATGCATGTGCATTCTTGTTTCTGAAGCTTAAAAGGTGCAATCAGTAAGATTTTTATTGCTCCATAGTATAAAAACACAAATAATATATCTGCGGGGGGGATTGACAGAGTTGTTGATCAATACCAATGACTTAACGATTACTTGGCCAGCTGCTTTGGAGATTTCTGATCACTTTCCAGCCCATAAAACCTCTATTACTTGAAACTCAGACTTCCTGACTGGCGGGTCTATCAAATTTGCAGTGAAATGTTGTAATCTCCTTGTTGATACATCTAACTTAACATTTTATTTGATGGTACACAACATTTCAGAATGCATGTGCGTGTATTTAGCGACCTTCATTCCATTGCAGAGGTTCTTATAAACAAGGTGTGATAGCACTGCAGGTTTTTGCAGTGCTATCACATACTGCCCAAATATGGTCTACCCTGAAACAAAACACGGTAAATTCAGACCATATCTGTCATAACTGAACCCTTGATCCTCAGAATGGCATATTCTACCTCCTTCCTTCATGGGTACTTACGATACAGTCGAAATAATGTTTTGACGAGGATAATAAGTAGCCTTGTCCTTGATTTAAGAGATTTTCAAAGTGGAAGACTGAAAAGCTAAATGAGTGTGGGAAGAGCTCACGGGTTGACTTCATCAGCTGCCCACTAAAGCACTCACCATTAAATGTAAAAGTGGAGAATCAGAGACTAAGTTAAATATTTGTGGCATGGCTTTGAAGTAGTCTTTCTCTAACAGTCACTGTGTAAATGAAGCCTCACTCAATGCATCCCTAATTGCTTTAACATAAAACAGACATGCCAAGACCACAGGGTCAACAGCCACTATTGCTACTCAAAATATCACAGACCCAAACCCTTTATTTTGAAGAGTTAAAAAGACAGAATAACATGCAGTAATGAATGATGAATGATTTTGGAAACCCTCTTTGTGAAGTCATACGTATTACTGCATGATGTAGTGCCACTATTCCCAAAAATGGAGTGTGCCCTGTCCCACGCTGGACGTAGGTGGAAAGCAGAGAGTCTACTGGTTACTCTAACTATCCATAAAATACTCAATAACCCATCAAGTTTATAACAGCTTGAAAACTTCTGTTTATTTATTACTCGTTACAACTGAAAGTGTTTGGTCGTGTGTGCACTTCAGTTTGGGAGGTTTAGTGAGGGATCCAAATAAGCAACATTGAGAAACCTTACTGAAATATATACAGAAATATAAAAACAAAATATATTTGATGAGTGGACCGGCTCACGAGTGACCAGCTGAGCACGAGTTGCAGAATACCCCGCCTATAAACTACACCCATATATGTGAGCGATGGGGAAACCGAGGGTTGCGGGCAGCAAATAAACAGTAATGCAATCAAGCAGAAATGGAAAAATTGTGTTATGTGTGTGACCTTCCAACAAGTTCACTCAGACACATGCCAGACAAGTAGCATCTGTGCCACTAAAGCTGGACACTGAAGTTGACAAGATATCACACTGCCAACCTCAAAATATGTCGGCTTTCAACCATTTTCATTGGTTCTTTTTCTCCAAACAATACTGACATGAAACAATGTAAGTATTAAATGGCATTGGTCTGCATATATATATCATGTTAAAACCTCATTGGACATATCAACATCGAAAATATAAACTACATACACACACACTTGAAGAGTTTGAGGACACAGAAGGATTTTAATCAAAGATTTGCGCGGGGAGAGTGACCGTCTGCAACAGACTCAAGTGTCTGCTGGAGAGGGAGCCAGTCTCAGCCAGCAGTGCAAGTGCGTAGCTACTGACACACGTAAGGATTGTCTCAAGGACAAGTACATTTAGGGAGATAGATGTCTGCGCATTTTAGTCTAACTCATGGAGTTGGGCTGGAGTTCAGAGTTAAGACAAAAGAATGATGTTTGTCTGTGACGCTGTGCAGAAGTGTATGAAACAGTATAAAATCTGTATTGTGGAAGTTTCTTTTTCAATAAGAACAAAATCAGGACATATTTTATATGTCTGTTGTTCTCTACCAGATTTGTTCTCAGGAAAACCAGAGATCATAACAAAATCAGAAAAAAGCACTTTCCATCTAGGACCCATGGCTGAGAAAAAATAGACTACTCTATTAAACATTTCTAATAAATGCTATTGGACCACAAATGCCTGAGAGCCTTGAGGGAATTCAGTGGAACAATTAAAGAATCAACAATTGAATTGTGTCCAAACGGAAATCACGTCTGTATTTAGTCTCATAGTACAGTACAGTTCCTTAAAAAACTATTTACGCAGTGGACTGAAGGAGTTTACAGGAACTTTGGGTCACAGTGACCACAGCCTCAGTGGACAGACCTTGTTCCTTCCACCACAAGTTATTCTATGTCCTAGTGAGGTTACATTTTGATGTCAGAGACAGGATGAAGAAAAGTCATGCGTCATGAAACTATGCGTCAAGTATGGATTAGCATTGCCGTTTTTTTGGTATGGGCACAAAAAATAATATGATAGATAATATATTTTATCGACAAAGTGCATTTCAAAACATATTCTTTTATATAATGGCAGGCCATGGTAGCTAATTTTGGGAAGGGATTTATGTATCAAAATGCTGAAATGGTGCCAAATCAAGGAGCTAACTGCCCAAAATCTTGAGATAGCTCACAAATGTCTTAGAAATTAAATGAAAACAAAAAACCACCACAAGTTAGGTAACACCTGTTTTTCGAGCGAGGCCTACAGTTAGATGGTTACTGAAAATCAAGAGTTCAAGACGAGGTTTCTTAACTAGGAGTTGAACCACAGCATCTTTAAAGATAAAATACTAGGACTGACCGTGCCGATCATTGATCCATTTAGTGGGGGGCAACATCCAGGTGACAAATATATAAAAGCAATTGTTAGGATGTCAATAAGCTATTATACTGTGAAGAACATGGCTGAATTATCATTATTTCAGTTTGTATTTTGAAAAATTAAACATGAATAAAAGTGGAAATCACAAAACTAATTTGCAGGATATCAATTGCGCACGTCTTGTGGAAGTACAGTGTTGACTGAAGCATGACAGACCTGGAAAGCTTTCCTTCCGCTGGGAGATGACATGCAGGTGACAGCGCGCTGGTCCACCAGGTCCAAGGCCTGCAGCGCACATGGCCCAAAAACAAAACTCAGCCTGGAAGATATGAGAAAGAAAGAACTACAAACATAAGAGGAGAGGGAGAGGCATGAATACATTCACACCATGTTTTGTACGTATGTTCCAAGTTTGAGCGTTTACATGGCAATACGGACTTGACGATCAGGTTCTACTCTAGTGCAATCATGCAAAATACTTTGTTATGCAGGGAGAACAGGTTGCAACTTGCATGGGTAAATACAAAGCAGAACCAAGCAAGTGGAACATTCCCAACCTCAGATATTCTTACACTGGTAGATACCAATTTGTGATGTTCAATGCATTCAAGGAGTTATTTTGTGTTATAATTTCCGTTTTTGGTGTACCCACTCGTCTACTTCCGTTGTGATTTGCTATGTTTCCAAGAATGCCTTTCAACAAACCCATATATGGGTGTGACATTGTTGCTTTCAATTAAAAGGTTGGTGTATGGGCATATAAATATAGCTAGTTAGCCAACTAGTTTGTGAACATTGGGGCATCTCTATCATCAGCCCCACGCCGCTTACTCAAAACACAAAAGGTCTTGCGACTGCATTGCATTCTGGTCTATTGAGAATGTTGGTGGAAAAATTGGTGTCTTGTTGAACGTCAGTGCAAAATGGTGAGTCTAGAAAGAAGCCCTTGCTCTTTCCTTCTGAGGGACTGACACAAAAGAGTGCATATTGTTTTAGTTTTTTTTAAAACAGAAAAAAACAAAGGACGGGCACTTAATTTTTGTGCAGGTACCACCAAAAGCTTTAACCGATCCCCTAACAGATTTCAAATTTTGATTTTCATGTATCACACACTGATCCACATGTGTAGTTGACCACTGAAGCCCCATTCTGAGCCAGGAAAAACTCTTTTACCATAAAGCCAATAGAAACGTACAACCAAACAGAGAAATAGCAGCACCCCAAACAGCACAGACTACCTCTGTCCAAACCACTCTAATGGCCAATGAGATGGACAGGAGACTAACAATGGGGAAAACCCAAAAGCAGTGATGGGTGAATGTCTAGAGAGCATGATGAAGTGCCCCGAGACCAGAGGCTTCCTGACTAACAGGCAGGATGTGGCCATGTTGACCTACGTAGGGACCACCCCTCTGCTCTCGGTAATACAGCCCACTATGCCAGGAAATGGCTCAATAAAGACACATTGTAGTGCCATGGCATCATGTCTCTGTACTACAACCCTTTGGTAAACCTGGACTGTAAAAAAGGGCGTGCTAGTCCTCCCGTATGTGGTTCTGCAGTTAACACCCACTCAGCAGTGACATGCAGTCCTTTTTAGTTGGATCACAACTCAGACAATAACAGATTAATAGATGGTCTTAAAAACAGGCCACAGTTCAGAGAACTTCTTATGACTACAAGCTAAATATGTCATTGATGGGAACGCGTTCAAAAACATTATTGCTACATGATTTTGTCAGTAGGCTAAAGTGGGTATGAGTAACAGGTATCAGAGAATTAATACTTACGCAATGAGTAGGTCATCAGGGACTGCAAAAAAGAAAAGAAAATAACTTGTGTATTGAAGTAATTTGGGCGAGATTACAATAAATCCATAGAGACAAGAGTAATGAAACTTTAATTTGTAATTTCCTTTCCAAACTTCTTAGGGTTAGCGAATTAGGGTTTACCTAAGTGAAGAGGTTAAGAGTTCAGAGTTCAGAACAACAATGAAACACTAGTTGCCTCAGGGAACTATCCTAACTAAATATAACAGGGAAAACACACATTAAATGCTAATTGCAGTTCTGCCTTCGGTTACTAGGTTAACTAAATATCTAGCTACAATATATAGGATCTACTAAGAGAGATCCAATATTCACCAAACAGCAAACAGCCTCCTTTTGTTGTCACGTTCACATATTTCTGCTATGCAGATAGACAGACACAACTTTTAGTTCCCAAGTATACTTTTTTTTTGGCTTTTCCTCAAAATAAATGTTTATAAGGCACTGGAGTGCTATGCCGAACATGACTGCCTACATACTTGATCTTCCCTACAGTCTCTGCAATGTGTGTCTTTCTGTGAATATCAGGCAATGAGATAACACAACAGAGTGGGTCATGACAAAACGGGGCAAAAAGTACACAATTTTCAAACATTTTACAAGTACATCATGCAAAGAACACGGTATCTAAATTAAGTAAAGGCATGTGAATAAATAATGAAAGAACTGTTAGCACTACTATAAAATAATGCTTATTTGAGAGTAAAAACAGCTGCTCCCATGGACCTGCCCAGTACAAGACTGCTGTATTGTGTATCTCCCAGGTGTGAACTCTACTCTTCCCTGAGGCCACTGCTGGAAATAGAAGTGTTCTTCAGTTTGCCAGGTTACAAAATGACCCCATATAAGTGGTCAAAAGGCAGTGAACAATCTTAAGCAGGTCCACTGACGCATACCAGGTATTTATGTCTTGAAAATAACTACTTGTCTTTATGATTAATGGATCAAACTATACAAACATTTACGCTAAGTCAAGTAAGTAAGTATTCAGCCCCATCGCGTTTTTCTCCTGTCTGACTGAACTAACATTGCCTGCCTTGCCAACAAGGCAGCAAAACAAAGCGCTGCACATCCCACATGTTCAGTGATGATTCTTCAAAATACAACCAATGTTTCAGATTTATGAAGTAGGCCTGTCTATGCTGAGTTAGCAAGAGTCCACTAGATAGGCTAAGTAACGGTAGAGCTGTGGGGCAGCAGCGCCACCTATAGCTCAAATATGAAGCTACATCACATAGTACACAAGAAGAAACAACATTATTTGGCTAACATGTTATTTTAACTCGGCTATCATGCGTAGTTATAATAACTGCATTTCTGTTGATGGAGGTAAAATGTCAGCTAGTCCTTCCTGGCCTTGGATAAGGCCAGTTAACGTTAAACGAAGCTTTGACATTCCGCTATAACAGACTTCTCATAATAATGTTACGTTAACTTGATCAAATGTTAGCCATCACTTTCCCCTCCCTTCGCCGTTCTCATCTTACTTTGCGACTTTACTTGGTATGTTTTCTGGATATCTTTGAAAAGTTGTTCTGCCACAGCAGTTAAAAATGTGCCCATCTCAGACCGCTTGTTTCAGGAAGTTATTAATACTGCCAGTAGACCATATTGGCCAATAGCATGCAAGCACAGTATGACGACGTCCGGTTTGAAAAGTTCTGTTTTGTTCCCAAAATAAAAGTACCAAAGAGGTTGTTTTCATGCTCTTGTTACAACTTGAGTTGTATTTCTTCTATGAAGAAAATTAAGTAAACCTGCTACACCTGACACAGATATATATTTTTTTTTAGCTCAAGTCCTTCCAGACAAATATATTGGTGACAGACATAAGGCTTAGCAAAAAACTATTTCCCAATATTTGTCTTCCAGACAAGTTACATGGTGTTAAGCTCTTCTGTGCTCGGTTCAGGTCATAAATATTAATTTATGAATGATCATGGACTTGAACACGCCAGTTTGTGAATCGCCGATTCATTAACATGACTACAAACATTACTAAGGCTAGTGTTACCTGTCGCATATCTTGTATTGTGTACACTCCTGCTCAGACTTGCCGTCAGTAGTCCTGTCTTTACAAACATCATCAGTTTACAGCTATAGTATCTTAAAACAGACTTTCTGCTGACACCAGTGCCACTACAGTTGATGGGAGAGTTGAAACTGGAGTCTCTGAAAGTAAATCCAACTGTTAAACATTTTGAATATGGTCGATCAGAACATTTTGACATTTATTACAAGTAAAATGGGAGAGTGAAATTGATGTCTTATCGATTTCTGTTTTCTGGGTACTTTTATTGAATAGTATTTAGTAGGTAGTATATTGTAGGAGCATTCAGACACCCACTCAAATCAAAGGTTTATGTGGTGTTGATTTCATGTGTATTTTACAGTGTGTCCCTCCCGTCCCACTTAATAGACTGCCAACAATCAAGAACTCGCAACCCAAAAATAAATACAATAAATAAATACAAGTAATTAATATATTAATAATTTATGATGGATTAAATTGGTGCAAGTTATTAGTAACTCACACTGAGCAACCAAACGTGAAACTCAGCAATAATTGACCTTGACATCAGTGCCAATGATTCTTTGCAACACCAAAACTGTAGCAGGGCACTGCATAGGTAGATAAAAGAATTGAATGACACCCTGCACACACTTGGGATCAAGTATTTCCCAGACCACGGTATACATCTGTCTAGTTTTGGAAAATAGGTGGTGCATATTGAGATGCATATTAAGAACCTGCACATTTTTCAGAGGTGGAGAACTGATCCACTTTATTTGATTGGTCTGAACTCTTGTAATAGACTACTAAGAGACATTGTGCGATACAAACATTGCATTTCAACATCATAGGATACATGGGTTTTTCAAGTCTCAATTTCAAAAAGACAAAAAAAAGTCACCACTGTGTGTTTGATAGAGAGCTGAAAAGTTGCTCCAATTCTTTTTCGGCTTCATTTCGGATTTCTTAAGATTCAAGTTTGTAAACTTTTTTTTGTCATTGCCGTTGTAAACACAAAACATCCCATCAAAACAGGATGAATAACATTGATGTTGAAAATGATAGAAAATAAAAATCTGAACATGAGCTATGACAAACTATTGAAAATTAAAATGAAAGGAAGAAATATCAAGTTTAGAGCAGATTGGATTTGTTATGTTAGCGATGCAAAAGCTGAGAAAGCCAAAACATGGTATGGTTTCACATATCTGAAAAGGACTTGCAAAGGAACGTTACTGCCATTATTAATGTTGACCTAGTATAATTCATACTTGAAAGCTTCATGCCTGTTGATGGAAACAATTGAGATCAAACCAGTTTATAATGAGAGCAGAGATTAATAGATCACGGTATTGAATAGCCATGACAGCAAACTCCTAAACATTTAGCGGTACCATACACTAAAATTCAGACTGTGATGCAAGTACAGAATTATGTACCAGCTACAAGAGAAGACAGGAACTCAAAACATCCAGATTTCCATGAGTGGTAGGAAAGGTTAAAGCACATTTCAGTATACTCCTGTGCTGGAGGTTGAATAAGTTACATAACAGGTAGTATGCTTTTTGTTGTCAAAAGCTACAAAGCAAAAAGTGCAACAATGGTGCAGACCATTCTTAATGTTTGGTTAGTTTTTGTCTTTTTGTCTAACGGAAAGACAAATTACACTGAGTTCAGATTTCTGTCAGGACAGTATCAAAAAAAAACAAAAAAAACAAAAAGGGACTACAGAAACAAACAAATACAAACATCAAAACACCAACGTATATCTCTGAGAAAATCAGTTAAAGCTGCCTTCTTTCTCAAGCCACAAGGCATGGCAAAACCTCTCTAAAAAAAAAAGTTCCTGACGTACTTTATTTACCATGACAAGGTTGCAGAGCAGATCATTCCATGCAGGTTGGAAACCGTAGAGAGAGACAGCTACAGGTGACACACCACGGTCAGCTTCAACAAAAAATACAAACATGGGCTCCCTATCATAATTCCGGTCGACGCGGGGCCCAGAAGAAGTCATCAGAATATCGTTTTCGGCAATATTAAGCTTATAACAGACTTTTCACCTTACTGCTCTGACACCAGTGTTCTCAACTCGGTCCAAAGACATGTCTTTGTCTAGAAAGGGGTGACAAGAAGTTTCCTTTACCATCTGATATTGTTACAATCCATGCATCGTCTCCACGGTGTTGTGAAGACGGGCATCAAATTACCATGTTACTTGAAATGTTAGCTTGCGTGTTTGTTTCATCCTCTAATGTCCACAATGTTCAGGTTCTGGTGGTGCTTGGTGGATGGCAGGCAGGGGCCTGCACTATCTCTGTGCTCCACTCACTGTCAAGTACAAACCACCTGTCTGAGTCTCTCTTAGCTTCACTATAGTAAAAGATGAGGGGGGTGAGAGATGGACCAACTATTAAAGATTACACCTCTCCTCTTCCCATTTAAAGTGGATCAATTTAAAAGCAACATTAAAATAAGAAATAATCAAGTTAAGAAAAGCACTGCAAAAGGTTACTCTATTTACATACAATGATTTTCTTAAAGACAAGGTATATCTTTACAGAAATCAAACAAATTCAGAAATTGTCTGTTATGCTGTTTCTTTTTACATAATAAGTTCTTCATCTTTATTATAGCTCATGTCATCATCTCAGTCAGTTTTTCCCCCCCGGGAAGGCTGGGCCAATGCTTCCGGACCAAAAGGGAGTCTTGTTCTGCAGGGCCCAGCCTGTCATAAGCTGCTGCTTTTTCTTTCAGCCAACAGCCAGGGGGCGCCATAGCACCAAAAAAGTGACGCCATCCCCTTTGCTTCCCACACTCACCGGTGAGTGAGGTTAGTTCTGGGGAGGTTGGGGGGGGGAGCAGACCAGCCTGAATGCAGGCCTCTCCTCTAGTATGGGGCTGTAGCGGACAGGGCTCAGTCGTCGCTGTCTGACAGGGTCTCGTACTGCTCCGACAGCAGGGGCTCCCTCTCCCACACCCGCTGCTGTGCCACCTGGGCTCCCACCGGCGGCTGCTGCTGCTGCTGCTGGCTCTGTATGGAGGGGGAGGCTATGGAGGTGGGTGGTGTATTGCTCAGCATGCGCATGGTCAGAGGGTTGTAAGGGAACTGCATGGAGCCTGGGGTGTGGAGGAGAAAAGAAAGTTAGATATTTTACATGTCAAACTTCACCCAGGTACACCCCTCATTGGCAGGACACAGTATTTACAAACACTGTGAACACAGGGGTTGAATAACTCACCTGTGGATGAGGGTCGGTCCTCCCAGGCCCAGGCTGAGGCCTGTCTGTGGTAATCTCCCTCAGAGTGGACGGAGGACACGGAGGAGGGACGCTCCCCTCCTGCGTACGCCTGACCCAGGTTAGGCGACTTGGATTTCCGGCTGTTGGCTTTGCTCTGCAGTTTCTGCTTCCCTATAGATCAAACAGGCACAAGAAGATGCGCAACATGTCATTCCTCTGAACTCATGTAAGGCTGCGGCCGTGCGCGTGTGTGTGGTGTGATCAGTCCCTCACCCATACTAGGTGATGGGTTGGCCTCCTGGCGGGTGTCACTGCCTGTGTTGGGTGCGCTGCTGTTGCCAGGCTGAGGCCCTGCTCCCTGGTGCTCCTCCTGTCTCTCCTCAAAGTTGCCCATTAAGGCCTTGCGGATGATGTCCTCCAGGCCCAGGTTATTGGCTGGGTCACTGAAGGATTGGTTCCTGGGGTTGTTGCCTACAGATCACAACACAACAAAGCTTACCATGAGAGAGTGGACACCAAGGAAAGTGGAGCATTTAGATTCTGAGTTTCACACAACTACTTACTGGAGTTGGTGACAGCAGGCAAGTTGAAGATCTCGGTGCCTGGCTGTGCGCTTCCTGAAAGACACAATTATCAGCTGTTTAGAAAACTTTCTGATGAAGTTGAGAATCGGAGGCTAAGTTAAGTTGTTGCCAAGTTACCAAATGCTTATTTTGTTGTAATTTATTGACTTTAGAAATCAGAAACAATGAATTCAGTGAGCACATCTTTCATGCATACATATCAACACAATGCTGAGTTCCATCAACTGATGCATGCAGGTTAGTTAGAAAGGGGGTGGATAAGAAGGGACCCACTCACCAATATCAGAATCACCGACACCAGAGGAGTTCAACTTTCGAAAGATCTCCTGTTTCTTGGATTGTACCAATCGGGAGGTGTTCTCCAGCTTGGTGAAGAAGGAGGGCAGGTAGCTGACGCTCCCCGGGGAGCGCGAGTCACTCCTGACACCAGAGAAAGGGCAAAGAGTTAGCAGTCACACAGCAGAGGCCGCAGCAGGCCGCTGGCAGTGGCTCCCTACTTTCCACCTCGTTGGGATGCCAAACAGGGCACAGCTGACGAGCAGGCACATTCTGCCTGTGGGCATTCAACACCAAGCCAAAAGTATCCATACAAAAATATGATTCACTGTGTTACGTGGCAGGGGATCAAAGATCAGGGTGTTCTAAGCACTAAGAAAACAGACTCCACAGGATATAGAAACGTCAGTAATCATTTCTTCACAACGGATACTGTAGGTGACATCTCATTCCTGCCTTAACACGCTTGCAAGACGTGCTGGTGCACGAGGAACTGAAATGATGTCAGAGGCCTAAACTAAACCTCCTCTATCTCCCTTTAGATCTTATTTTCTTTTGCTTGCACTATATATACAGTATATATATATATCTAATCTTACATGATAATTCTACATTACACAGGAATATTATAAGAGGCATTATAGCTCTGACCATTGGCACAGCTCACTATTGGTGGTTGGTATTGTTGGTGACCTAGGAATTGAAGCTTAATCTACTGTTGCACTCGCTTCAAGTCCCTCTGAAAAGAGCATCAGCTAAATATGTGATTCAGAAGCCATTTTTATGTTATAATCAGAGTAGGCTTGTGTGATATTAAAATGTACCTATTTTTTTGATGATGATAATATATGATATTATCGTGGCATTATCATGGCAGAGTGACACCAAACGAAAATATCGTTAAATCGCCCAAGACTAAATCAGAGGTAATGTACTGGCTCCTTGAGCTGAAAGCTTCAAACTTGCATTAACGGCAATTTAGATTTGAGCACATTCAAGTCCATACTGTGTAGATCCTGTACCTGATCTCAGGGTTGTCAGTCTCTCGCCTCTGGGGCGGTGGGCCAGCCTCCTGCTTGTCCATGCCCTGGTAGCTCTGGGGAGGAGAGATGGGCTCATAGTTCTCCATCGGCCTGCCTCCTCGCTCTGGAGACTTACCAGGCCTAGACGGGCGGGGAAGTAGAGAGGGATGAATGTTAGAAAGATGACTGACTGGTAAATCAGACACTTTGTGGTTGTTTCAGGGTTTAATGGGCTGGCTGGTGTACCTGGCTCTGGGCTTGTCGGGGGCATTATCTGGGGAAACCCTGCTGGAGGGTCTCTGGTGGTGTGGGGCCAGATTCTCTGGGCTGTAGCGGCTGGGCACCTTGGCCCGACCTGAGGAGGACATGGGTGGCACTGTGCTCTGGAATGTGGTAGAAGCAGAGGAGGAGGCTGGAGGAGGGTCCTGGTTCCGGGCAAAGTCCTGGGTTATAATATGCTGTGGAGGGAAAACCAAAGCAGCCGGGTTAGGTGGATGTGGGTGATCCTGCAACGTATTACATTACTGCTTCAGGTGAGAGTTATTTTGCGCTCCAGTATTTCTTACCGAGATGTGGTCTGCCAAGGTCATAACCCTGTGGGTCTTAGGGACCTGGGAGTAGCTGTCAGCCTGGGAGGAGGGGGGCTGCTGAGGACTGGGCTGTGGTGGCTCCCCTTGCGCCCGGTAACGACTCATGTCAAAGACACGCATGCCAGCAGCTGGGGACAGTCCAGAGACAGAGCGTTGGTCAACTTGAGGCAGAGGGAGCAGGGATGAGTGGGGGGTGAAGAGACGGGGAGCAGCTGCTAGAGTGTATGCCAACAGTAACTGATCTACATTTGCTTGCAGCTGACAGGAATAACTTCACAACAGTCTGGTGACTAGACTGGAGAAACGGTGTCTGCCATACTCAAAAGGTCAGTGGGTTGGTAAGTCATTCAAGTTCTGGTGTGTTTACTCCACTTCACTAGCACTTCATTTAGCCTGGACACAATTAATCTACTTTTTCACAGCTGAGCCTGCCTCATTGGTGTTATATGTTATCTCTGATGTGAAGTACAGAAAGTTTGGCTGTAAAGTTCAATTTAAGCCGATAGAAATGATGTTATTATAATAAAATGTACATGCCCCAACTGAATATTGGTGTGCTCACCTGCTGCCTGTGGTTGTCTGTCTTCTGGTTTGTCCTGTTGGGGTTGGACTGGGGAACTGGCGGGGCTGATCACTTCGATGGCTCCTCCACTGGGGTTCTCGTATCGACTGGATGACACTGCAAGACAAGTATGGAAACAGGCTTACATTAATACTGAAGGACAGCTTATTAAGGTTAGGTTATACACAGTACTCACAGTAGAAAAAGGACAATACATCCAAGAGTAAAGTCATATTACTGTTGTCCACTCAGCTAACTCATGATGTCACTGTAGCCCAATAGTCCTATGTGTAGTTCTAATAAGGTTCAGCTATTTCCTAATCCAATGTATTGAACAGACTCACAGCTACTGGAGGAGTCGGAGCTCTGGGAACCTCTCTCTCTGGAGTTGTCCGAGGCTATCTGCCGTGTGATGATGACGTCAATGAAGTTGGCGGCCGTGATGGTGGTCTTTCCACGGGTACGAAGCTCCTCTTCAATGCGGGACTTTGTTTGGGGGCCCTTATCCTTGACCCCTATGCCGGAGCTCTCGGCATAAGATGAGTGCGGCTTGCCCCCTGGCAGAGACATGGAGCTGTATGGCGACTGCATGGAGCGCCTGTCTGCCTCCTGTTGCTGCTGATCGGCGAGACTGGCTGCTCGCCGAGCTGCGACTAACGACGACATGTCATCCTCCCGGTCGTGTTTGCCCTCCTTCACCTTGGCCACATCCATCTGCGGGGCAGAGGCTGCAGCGTCCACCAAAGCAGCCAGGGCATCAGCTGCAGTGCTGTAGCGAGAGCTAGCCTGGGCTGCTGCCACCGATGGGGGCCTGAACAGGAAATGAAGAGAGGTTGATATGAGATGAAGATATCAGCCATATTTCTAAAAACCTGGGTTCAGACGCATACCGTCATGCGTGTAAGTGAGGTGAGGTCAGCGTGTACAGGGGTGGACTCACATGAGAGAGGTGATGACACTCTTGCTGTTGGTGCCTTGGAAGATGCTGGGCCGCTGCTGAACCACTCCTTCCTGTGACCTGATGGAGGGGGAGGGCGAGCGCAGATAACCACGACTCCCCGGCCGGCCTGGCTGCTCCGGACCTGAACCAAACACACGGCTGACTTAAGCAAGAACATGAGACCGGCTCGAGATTCAACAAGTCCAGAGTCTGTCCAACCTCACAGCGCATTCATGGCAGTGACAGCCAATTAATCATCAGTTTATTGGAATGTTATTTCAACGCTGCTTCATCTCTTCTATGGAGAATACAGCTAACGTCATCCTCCTTGGTTTGCTCGGTAACTATAGCAACTGAACCGTTAGTAAATCTAACAAGCACTGGTTATAACAGTGTGCTTCATTATAAAATGCCTTGGTATACTTATGTCTCGTGTTGTCTGACGTCATGTGAAATTCATTTGCAGTTCATCTGAAAATTATTACGCGACGATGAGCTGTGTGAAAATTGGCACCTAAGGTATGAGGATTCATAATTAATATCTATAACTAATAGACATGATATGTAGAAAATCAAGTGCTGCAAAGCGTGATAGAGCTTGATAACACCCAGGTATAGTGGAGTGAAGTGCCTGCCTGATCTAAATTTGGCTCTCACATGCTGCGTTCATGTGATGTGGTGTATTTGGTGAATGACTTCACTGCTCAAAGCAACAACTTGAAAGTGATCACTCCTTCAAAAAAAAAGTGATGATTAAAGTTTTCTGTTACCTGCGGTTCCTCGTGGTAATTATTCTCAGCTTTTTCACGCTTTTACACACGCACCTAATGTGATACATTTGAGTTGAGAGATTCACATCCTTGATCTCCACCGCAGCGAACCAACTCACCTCCACGGATATATTCATTCGCGACGGCTACTGCCCGCTCCCGCTCCCGTTCCCGTTCTCTGAGCTCCCGCTCCCTCTCCCGGTGCTCCCTCTCTCTCTCCTTTTCCCTCTCTTTCTCGCGATGTTCCCGGTCACGCTCCCTCTCCCGTTCCCTCTCCACGCTGGCGGCGGCGGCGGCGGCGGTGGCTGCAAGGTGGGCTTGGTGGCCTGAGGACAACAGACATCACATACACAGAGGGTTCACGTACACACTAATCATGGGATCTCAGCCAGGTGGGTTAAACCGCCCACAGGGACTTACTGACAAGGTCTGAAAGAGTCACACCAGAATGCCAACCAACATCTTTTCTCTGAAATAAGGATCTGCCTTAGGAATATTCCCATGATCACCATTTCGGACGAATCCATCAGTGTGACAGGCCACACATGGTTCTACAGTGTTGCTACTTTAATAGCATATGCTCCTAAAAATAAATTCAAACTAGTTATAAAACAGGGAGGGTGCGAGATTTATAATATTACATTTACGATAGAATAGCATAACATTTTAAGGCCACGATTTTAGATAGAATTTAAGAAATGTTAAGGCTTTTTTTAGTACCTGCAGACACCCTGTAAAATAAAAAATGAGCGCATGTGAGACTTTCAAAGTTGGGCAGGGCATTATCAATTACATTCACAACTTATGCTCCTAACTTTCTTTTGTGCATCCTAAAAAAAAAATTAAATTTAGGAGCACATTTTCCCTAGGAAAAGATGTCATTGTAGCACCCTACCACGGTGACCATTTTGCGAGAAATCTTTCCCATGATGTTTTTAGGTTGAGGTATGACTGAGATAAGGTTGGACTTGGTCTCTCTGTGGACAGGTAGGACTGACCTCTCAGCCCTCGGGGCAGTGCGGAGCTGAGCGCTTAAGGAGTTGTGAAGGAACATGGAGATCTTGGCAAGGGAGAGAAGGGAACACGGAGGTGTAGGGTTGGGAAAGGGAGGGGTCCTCACCTGGCGATATGGAGGCTGGGTTGAAAGCCCTAGGAGGGAAAGGGGACTGAGCTCCAGGGATGTAGGCGATGCGTTCCAAAGTGGGAGTACCTGTTCCCCCAGGGTGAGGCAACAGGATAGTTGGAGGCATCTGGGCTAGATCAATAATCCCTTTTACAGACAGAAGCAAAGGGCCAACGGTGAACAACAAGAACCGATCCATCAATTTCTAAATGTGTGAACACCGTATACACTTGGAACCCATCACCTTCATCCCAATTACAGATTGGTAAGTAAGTAAGCAACAGGGCTGCAAAGAGGGTGGAATAGTGGTCAACTTGTAAGAGGCAACCACTCAGCAAATGGAGGTTTATATGACCATACCCAATTGATGAATTGAGTAGTAGCCGAATCGTTTGCAGCCCCAATATATAGAGCAAATCAGTAAATTTGTCTGGGTCATTTGCTTCTGGGCGTCTGGAAAAGGTAGCCACTACTTCACAAGCACACAGTCTGCATACTACAGCCCCTCCCACTCTCTCTCCGGCCTGCTGGTGCAGGTAAGAGAGGGTCAGCTGGTGGAGGGCCGTACCTCGAGCTCCGGCTGGGTAAGGGATAGCGATGGGCTGTTCCCGTGGCGACAATCCCCGGGCCATGTCGGGACGCGGGATGACTTGCATCTGCTGGGAAGTGATATAATCGTTGAGGATGGTCTGCCGCGTATTCTCCATGGTGTACAGCTGGTAGGTGTTGTGGTAGCCTGTCGGGGACGGCTGCCTGGGAAACATGTAAGCCGCTGCAGAGGAGAGGGAAAACAAACCAAAAAAAAAACACCAAACAAATGAACAGAAGGCTCACAGATACTGATCACCACTGCTGACGTCAATAGCTGAAAAAGACACTGGACAGGTAGTGCCTATGAATTAGAGGGCCTGAACAGCTTTCATCAATTTACTCAGAATCAAGGCTATTATCGTTCTGTCCGAGGTGAGTTTCATTGGAGTCGGTATAAAAAGGAGTGGTAGGGTTTTGGTAGTGTACCAGGATCGAGGACTCTGTGGAAGGGCAGGGCTGGGTCAAGGTGTGGGGGCAGGTGGGCTCGGTACACTTCTCCAGGGACCACAGGCCGGTGGTGGGGGTCGAAGGGGCTGTGAGAGGCTACGGGGTCACCCCCCGACACTGGAGACTTGGCTGGGACACAGTCCCTCTGAGTGGGGGTCATGACACTCTTCCTTTCATGTGATGCGGACTTCCCAGAGCTCATACCTCCTGTAGGGGAGAAGAACGAACGAGCCAAGCTAATCAGTTAGTGCTTCCTTAAGTGATAACTCAACATGAGATCATGAAAGCATATCTATCACAGGAAGTAAAAACAGGAACAGAAGTGCCCGCAGTGCAAATCATTATTGCCAATATGGTTATACACACAAATAAAGATGACCTAGTCTGGCAATATCATCTAACAATACAGTCAAAATAGTAACGGATGGCTGAGAACCAAACTCAGTCACAGTTTGTGAATAAAAAGCAATTATGAAATATACCTTCTGGAGCACGCCCCAGCATGGGTGATCCTCTGGAGACCTGGTTGGTGCTGTAGTTAACAGGGGTCCTGCGAGCGTTGGCATCCTCATACATGACCGGGCTAAGCTGGGATTTGGCGGCCTCCTGGTGCGTGGAGCGCAGGACAGAGGTGGTGGAGTTGACCACAGTGTGGCGCACGCGCTCCGACACCGCCTTGCTCTCCTCATACTTGGCTCTCTCCATGGCCTCCAGTTGGGGCATGGTGTGGGGGAGTTTACTGGGACTGGTGATGAGGGATTTGACATTGTGCTTGATAGCAGGCTGGTTCAGAGAGTGAATCTGGTGAACACAGAGGATGGTTAATTTCTTGCGGTCACGGACCAGACCCTGTAAACAATTTGCCAATGTTCCCGCTGTGCTCCACCCTGAAGCCTGTGCTTCCGTATAGATTTATGTTCCATTATTAAATACCACTTTGGTTGGTTTTGGGAGCTGGAAATGGAGGGTCTTTATGTTATGCCTTTTTGACACTCCCCTAGACGGGGCGTAGCATTGATTACAGTCCTAGTAAACATACACACGTCTTACCTGAGACATGGAGCCTTCCATAACCCTCCGGTCCGACATGTCAGGGGTCTTGCGGCTATCCTGGCCGGACTGGTCTTGTCGGGGGATCTCATGAATGGAACGGCCCATCTCTTTGATAGTGTTCACACCCTCATAGGGCTTGCCCTTGCCAATACCCCCTTCGAAGGAGCGGATAGGCGGGCTCTCTCGCTTTATCGGTTTCCCATATTTGATGCTCTCTTCATAGGCTTCTGCAGAGGTTCTCGGTGTCCCTGCAGAGAATTGGAAAAAAGAATTCCCTCGTTATGGTTTGAGACTATTATTAACAGGGAGCCATGGAAATGTTTGAGTTTAAGAATGGGCTACCTTGCATGATGGATCCAGTGATCAACAGCCTCTCCTTCGAATCTCCATGAAGACCTTCTCTGGGTAGGGCTCTGCTGATCAACCCTGAAAAACAAGCAGGTACCGTCACTCCCCTGATACTTAATACATGAATAAGTACAAATATATTTACACACACATAAGCCGTACCCTCGAATGGGGCTCCCTCCCTGCCAGGGTGTCCTCTGCCCATGGGTCCCTCCATCATGTCATAAGTGCGTTTCAGCTCATGGGCTGTTCTGGGGCTGCGAGTGGCTTCCCTGGGGTTCTTGATAGCTTTGGGGAGGTACACCAAGATTCACGTTAAGTCTGCAGGCTTGGTAATGACAGACACAACAGTGGTTTGGTACTTTAATAATTACGGAGCTTACCATCATAGGAGAGGATGTGGCCACTCTTGCCCTCATAGATGACATGACCTTTAGCCAGCTGCTCTCCCCTGCTCTTGTCTGGGCTGCTCAGGTCCTCTGTGGCCAGCTTGGTGATCGTACCCTTCAGGAGGTCAGCAGCAATGCTGGACTGGGGCAGGGCTGGTGTGCCCTGTTCGAGAAAGAGCAAATATGTGAGCAGCAACACACATACGGCCTCCACTGTCAAATCATATTCAGCCCTGCACACCTTTTACTACACTATCACAAAAAAGGTATAACTCTGTTACTTTTTCTGACAGTGTACACCCCCCCACCCCCCCCCTCCCCCTCCATACCCCCTAAAAGTAATTTTCCCCATTCATTACCTGAGTGATTGATCCTCTGTAAGGCAGACCCTCACCCACCTTGGCTGGGTTGCCTCTACCATCCTGCATGGATGCAATTGGGCCTCCTGGAGCGAGAAAGGAGGAGTTTGGTTAATGTCTATTAGTGCTGGCATACAAAAACCTTGACTTTGGTACTGATACCACTCCAAGTATCAAGATTTCAATTCTAAAATGTACAAACGGCAAAAGGGTTAGGGTTAATAGTTTTCACACAGGCTTCCCAAAACAGCATGGTTTTCCAAACAGCACCTAGGATTACCTTAAGCCACCTGGAGCATGTATGTATGTTAAAATGCATGGGGTGTGTATAAGTGTTAATAAGTGTTAGAGGAATTTACATTTATAGGTGTGAATTTTATGCAAGGTGACGTGAAAGCGTGATGTGAAAAAATACAAAATAGAGTCCTGGGTCTGGGAGAAAACTCTAGCATAGTACCATTACGCAAATCAGGTACCCTGGTACTTTTTCCCCAGTACCAGTGGGGTACTTTTACTGGAGAAAGTACCCTAGTCTCCATTGCTGTGGTATGTTGTGGTGGTAATCCCTACGTGAGAGAGACGGTGTGCAGAAACCTCAAAAGGTCAGCTGTGATGGAAGATGTGAGGTTTACGGAGGAGAAATGGCTTTTGGTCCAACCTTACTAGACGTTCACTCCTTCTACACCAGCGTGCCACATTCTGTCAGGTCTGGGTAAACAGCAGAGGGCCTGGCTGCAAGGATGTTTCAACCCTCAACCTTTCTGTTATGGTCACCTTATCCTTGACTGACTTTCACAAAACTCTTGATGTAGCAACTAACGGCAACTAACGGCAACGGGGCACAGTCAACGTTTGGTGCCAATGTCGGTCAGCAATAATGCCTTCAGCAGGGATGGGAATTGGACAACACCCATTTGGATAATATGAGCCTTCTTCGCATGGGACTATGTGGCGATATCAAGCAATTTGTAATAATCAATGAGCTTCTCAGTCATATTGATCAGCCCTTAAATGGATGGAAAAACTCAAACATTGTGCAAAATGCAGTCTTCTTAATGAAGCAGCCACAGAAGTTTTGTTTTGATGACATCTCAGATTAGTGATGGCTCTCTAGTTTCTAGCTTTTGGAGAGGGGTGTTCATGTGAGACACCCAGTCTGTGGCGGAGTGTTTCCCAAGGGAGCGTCTCACCCAGTTCACCCTTGTACTGGGGGGCGGGAAAGATGCAGACCAAGGATGGGCATGACTAATCAAAATGGATGCTTTTGATTCTGCAATGACTATAGCTTCAGGCCTGGAACACTGCAGCGGTTCAAGTTCAGCAACATTCAAACATAAATCAAGTTCAGCAAGTTGGTAATCATGAGAAATAGTGGGAGTGATAAGAGTGCTGTCCTACCAGGCTTGTTGGGATCCTGCTGCCGAGGCAAACCAAGCGATATGGAGCCCACAGAGCTCTTTGTCCCCTCTGGCCCATACACAGCGTGGGATGGCAGGTACGTGCCAGGAGTTCCCTGAAACAGCAGGAACAAAGAGGTCAGATTGCAAGGGCACGTTAATGAGTGCACATAAACAGGAAAGTGGGGTCAAGTGATGTTGAAAAGGCTGGCACAGATAGTGTTTTTTGTCCAAATGCTTGGATTAATCGCTAACTAACAAATGAAAAACTAAAGTATATGTTCTACTTTAACTCCAAATATACCTTTTACACTGTACCAGAGACCAGGGAGGGAAATAACTGAGTCGACTGATACCATGCGTTCACACAGTGAGCAACATTATCAACAAGTCACTGGAAGTCCATTCATTTCCTATAGAGCTGAGCAACCAGGGAAACTCAGCTGATGTGTAGACAGTCAACAAGTTTGTCGGCCGAGAAAAGTTGGCCACTTCATCGGTCCCCATCTCTTTACCCCTGGTGTCTTACCTGGGAGATGGAGCCTCCCTGGATGAAGGAGGGCTTGTCTGTGGGCTTGGAGGTTGGAATGAGTGGAGGAGGAGAAGGAATGTTGGGAGGTCGACTGTGTCTGTTGAACGTCACCCGGACTCCATCCGGCAGGCTCTGGATCAGCTGGTTGGGAGCTGGGTGGAGGACTAGTAGGAAGAGGGGGGAAAAAAAAGAAGAAACTAAGACACACACCAGTGATTACAACCTTTGGACAGTAGATATTCGACTAAATAGCAATCCATTAAATGCATCCACTTTCATCCTCCCCAAAACAATGAACATCACAGCGAGGAGTAGGAGTGTCACTCACTACAGTTCCTAGGAACCCTAACCTGAACCTATCCTCAAAATGTCTTTCATCTGCCAGATAGCTCAAAAGCTCAAAGCTAACCAACATACAACCATCAAGTCCCTGTTTCCCATCAAAGAGCATCAATCTGACAGAGTGAAGTGAACGGTGAAGTAGCAGAACTCAGTAAATAGCCTGTCCTACACCTGAGGTAACCTTGCCCCATGCCTGCTGTGTGCTTCTCCGGGGAAAGCAGAGCAGATTGTGGAAGATGGCTGACTAAATGCATTGTCACACACACACACAACACACACAACACAAACACAACACACACACAACACACACACAACACACACACACACACACACACACACACACACACACACACACACAGTGACCTCCCTGCAGGAAGCAAGCCTTATGGCCTGCACTCTACAAAATCAAAAATGCAAATGGCTGAGTTCCTCCAGCCGGCACAGACGTCATCATCCTGCTGGCTTGTATAAGGAGAGATGAGAAAACAAGCCATTCCATGACGGAATTTATAAATCCCCGTTGCAGGGAGACTGTGTGTCAAACATTAACATTCATGCAGTCACATTTTAGTGAAAACTGACGTCTTATTTCCAAACCAACAAGGACCAGCAGTAGGAAAGTTCCCCCTGCACCTTCATTTACTGGGCTGTCCCCTTTGCCTACCATAGGCAGGACTAAGCCATTACTCATAGAGCGCCTTAGGCTGGTGGTGCCGGCCAGCTTAGGCTACTTTAGGCAGATTATGTAGGCTTGCTATGTCCTCCACTCTGTTAAGTCCTTTCAGCCCTCTTCTACCCGTTACTGTTTTCATGTGCTTTTGTTCTGATTGTATTCTGTAACATCTTATTTGTCAAAATTGCCAACTAAGCTGACTTAGTTAGGCCTGAAAAGTCACTTGAGGTAATCCTGTAAGGCCGCTACAGCCTTCTATTCGGCATTATGTGTTTTGTTCTGTTGTCTCTGTATTAACTGGGTGTCATAATTTGAATGTCTATCAGCCTGACCTAGTTAGGCCTGTGAAGTCTTTTGAGGCTTGTTTGTAATAAAGGGCTATAAAAATAAACTTGACATAACTCAACTTTCCCTTTAAATAAGAAATGTAACTACTAAACAGAAAATGGCAAAACATTGTTCAATGTAAAGCCCTGTATATGGTATAACCCTACAGTAGTATGGGCAGCAAAACGTTTTGTATTCACTCCGATTCATATAAGTAAAATTCAATCTGACTTATCCAATGCTCTAAAATGGTTAATGTCAAGCCCTGCTTCAAGACAGCATTAGGAGCTCAATGCCAGTTTTCCTCTGTTCTACACAGCTCTAATTTCAAAGAAAGATAATCAAACAAGAGTATATATAAATAAAATGGGTCAGCATAATGGCCTATAATATATCAAAATGCCAAACCACGTCAAACTGATATATAGCAGTAGCTCAAACCTGGGAACGGTGTTTTAGTCAAAGCTGAATACCAATTTATTCCCAACATAGCCAAAAAAGGCACCTCAACTTTCAAACTCAAAAGACTCACCAGGAGTCAGGCAAGGCTAGCTAATATTAAGCAAGGGAAGGGATGATGGTAATGGTAGAGATCGGGGCAGAGCAGGCAAGAGGGGGGGAGGAGTAGGAGAAGATGTGTGCTGTTACCTGGAGGCACACTGTAGCGGGAGGCGTTGGGGGCGTTGGGGTCGGGCTGGGGTGAGACCCTGCTCAGCTCCCTGGGGGAGAGTCTGTAGGGAGAGCCTGGCCGACCAGACTGGGCCTCCTGGTCCAGAGCCAGCTTCATGTCATAAGGCATGTAGGGGAAGGGCTTACCTGCAGTACACAGGCATAAGGACAAAGGGAAGACATGCACTATTAAGACAAGACCTCAATGTCAGTGAGCACTGAGCTTTCCTACACTGGATGGGAATGAACAACGCTCACGCAAACACACCACACCCCCGCTGAAACATATGTAACACATATATCTGCCAGTTTGTCTTCTCTTCACAGCTCTCCTGACTAAGGTGCTAAAAGCTTTGCACAATCAAGCGGTAATGCAGTCTATCTAATAACTGTGCCAGTGTGCCTTTTGAAGTGGCAGAATTGTGTCTGCCTGCCCAGAGGCAGAGTGTGTCCTACTCCGACACACTCAAGTCATACACAAGACAACACATACCCCTCTCCTTCCAAAGGGCAGCACAAGAGGAACATCAACCAAGCCTTCAGCTCGCTATTCACATCACAGGTAAAACAGGGTCAGCTAACTTCTTCTTCTCGGCTCTGGCTAAACCACGTTACCCTCTAACATTTCCTTTTTTGATACTGAATGAAAATGAATGAAATGGGATCTAAAAAAATGCATCGGCTATAAATAGTCTGCTGCTAGGAGCCACAGGGAAGGAAGCTGAAGGAGTGAGAAATCAGAGGAAAGGAAAGAGATGAAGACAGAAAGAGGTGTGTTTTATGTGCGTTTTTCTTACCATCTCTGTCTAGTACGGTGGGGCTGCGGGTGTTGAAGGGGGGTCTGCGGTCCAGGTCTCCCTGATCCTGCCTCTGCTTGTCCTCCTGGTGTGCCGACTCATGCACTGCTTTGATCTGGTGCTGGAACATGGCGAAGCCGCTGATGGGCACGCCGCCCGGGCCATAAGGACCTAGCACCTAGACGAGTTGAGGATGGGGGTTAAAGTCCAGATGAGTTGGAGTGCCAGACATGAACTAAGTGAGATACTGACTAAACCATCTAATGAGTACAAAAGCACGACATAGACAGCACTACGTTTTGAATGAAAAACACATTCCAAGCACGTCTTCGAACCATCCAAGCATAAATGACATACACGGAAAACACTGAACAATGTCCACATGGGCGCATATTGCAATTGGAATAGAGGCCACAAATTAACAGACTGACAGTGTCAATAATTAATGTGATCAAATCTGATCGAGTGAT